>JABMCL010000145.1:750000-767500 GCA_018857735.1 Alviniconcha marisindica
GGGGGCCACCTGGAGGTGAACTAGCTGTCCGTCTTTGTTTTGTTCTTGTTGCAGTGCTTTTCGCCCTGAAGATCTGTGTCTATTTGTTTTGTTCTTGGAGCATTGCTTTTCGCCCTGAAGACCTGTGCCTATTTGTTTTGTTCTTGGAGCATTGCTTTTCGCCTTGAAGACCTGTGCCTATTTGTTTTGTTCTTGGAACATTGCTTTTCGCCCTGAAGACCTGTGCCTATTTGTTTTGTTCTTGGAGCATTGCTTTTCGCCCTGAAGACCTGTGCCCATTTGTTTTGTTCTTGGTGCATTGCTTTTCGCCCTGAAGACCTGTGCCTATTTGTTTTGTTCTTGGAGCATTGCTTTTCGCCCTGAAGACCTGTGCCTATTTGTTTTGTTCTTGGAGCATTGCTTTGCGCCCTGAAGACCTGTACCTATTTGTTTTGTTCTTGGAGCATTGCTTTTCGCCCTGAAGACCTGTGCCTATTTGTTTTGTTCTTGGAGCATTGCTTTTCGCCCTGAAGACCTGTGCCTATTTGTTTTGTTCTTGGAACATTGCTTTTCGCCCTGAAGACCTGTGCCTATTTGTTTTGTTCTTGGAGCATTGCTTTTCGCCCTGAAGACCTGTGCCTATTTGTTTTGTTCTTGGAGTATTGCTTTTCGCCCTGAAGACCTGTACCTATTTGTTTTGTTCTTGGAGCATTGCTTTTCGCCCTGAAGACCTGCGCACCGGCATGGCCGTAAAATCCCATAAGAAGAAGTCGGAATATTTTTCTTTTCTTTTCGTTTCTGTGTGTGTCTGTGTGTGTGTGTGTGTGTGTGTGTGTGTGTGTGTGTGTGTGTGTGTGTGTGTGTGTGTGTGTGTGTGTGTGTGTGTGTGTGTGTGTGTGCGCGCGCGCGCGCGTGCGGGCGTGCGGGCGTGCGTGCGTGTGTGGTGTGTGTGTGTGTGTGTGTGTGCGGGCTTGCATGTGTGTATGTGTATGTGTGTGCGTGAGCGTGTGCGTGCGTCTGTCTCCGTAATATGTCAGCCCGACATCTGAGGACATGTCGCCACATTATCATCAGCAGCAGCAGCTCAAATTTCGTTCAAAGCAGCGTTTGTTAGTTAGTGTTATCCGTCTATTTGCTGTTTGAGAAAGGTGTTGTTGTTTTTACTGGATACGCGCGTGGTTTATATTGTCTAAAACAAGCAGTCTTTTTTCACTTTTTGTTTGTTTTGACGCTGTTTCAGAACGCAAGTGTCAACTTTGTTTCCATTATCCCTGACCGAATCGCTATATTCCCTGCTGTTAAGATGTGGTATACTGTTTTGGGCAAACACTTTCTCGGAAGCTGCTCACAGGAAGTGATGTAACTTCCTGCTTGGATTCCGACTTTTTACAAATTCTCTTCCAAAGTCCTCAGGATGACTATTTATCGTTAGTTTGACTTACGGAACTGTTCATGGAATGAAAATGTACAAACGGCACGAAACTGAATTCGCTGGCAAGGAAGTTGTTGATAATCGAGTTGACTATCAATACATTTATTTTATTTTTATCTCAACCCTGCGCCAGCTAACAGCTAAAGGAACTGAATACAGATTATTTACGCTCAAAAGCTCACAAAATGAGCATGAAAGATATACGCAACTTCTGTATCAAATGATAACATGTTTCGCTGTAAAACTGAACGATGTTTTATCTGTTGTTTTGTCCCTTTCAGCCAAACGCAGCTGGTAAAGTATGGATTAACCTGACACAACACGAATGGAGCACACACCACAACACCACCCTGTCCTCTGGTAACACTGTCGACCTCAGGGGGTTCAAAGGCGACTACGAGGTCACGGTCAAGGTCAGGGGCAACACGTTCAAGGTCGTTCCTTTCAAGGCCACGGGAGACCACACCACTGTGCATGTTGATTTAAATTAGTGACGGAGGGTCTGGAATGCATAACAACTGTCCAGATTCTGTCTTCCAATTAAAAACGTATATTAGCTACTCTTTTCTTCCTCTCCCTTTGTGTGTGTGTGGGGGGGGGGGGGGGGGGGGGGGGGGGGGCCTGTGGTTATATGTATTAATTCACGTTCTTTTATTTATGTTCTCGTAGCTGTTCTTGGCGGTGGTTGTATATATATGCTACTGTTGTCATTGTTGGAATTGGCTTTGCTGTTGGTGGCTCGGGTGGGGGAGTGAGGGGTGGGGGGGGGGGGGGGGGCAGTGACGGCGGTGCTTTTTTCTTTGTGATTCTGGGCACCGTGGTGGTGTTATTACTGTTATGCCTTACATCGTGGGAGGCAAGAGTTAAAAACAAGTGTACTCACAGCAGCAACAACAAAGCCGTTTACCTGTTATTCCTTTATTTCGTGATAAACTAGCAAATACATGTATTAAAAAAAAAAAGGTCAGATATCCAAATAGCATTCAAATAATAATTTTGACAGCGTGTGTATAGAAATTGCGCATTCCACTGAGTTGGCGGTTGATTTCTTAGCTGCATTTCTATCACGAAACGAACCTCAAAGCAAATCACGAAGCAAACAACAAAACAAATAAAAAGAGCCAAGACGACATTCTGCCACTGTTCGCGACCATGTCTACATCAGG
Source organism: Alviniconcha marisindica (assembly GCA_018857735.1). Classification (NCBI taxonomy): domain Eukaryota; kingdom Metazoa; phylum Mollusca; class Gastropoda; family Provannidae; genus Alviniconcha; species Alviniconcha marisindica. Next base: position 752,578 of record JABMCL010000145.1, read on the forward strand.
TTTCTGACCCCACTAGCTTTGTGCTGTTTCTTAAAACGGCCATGTGAACAAAGTGCGCCTAAACTATAACTTGTGGGCTATTTTATTCATAATGCGCCTGTCCCAGCTATAAAAATACGCTCCAAGCCCTGTACAACATCACATCAGTCTCATAATACATAGCTAAGAAATACACGCATAAAAAGCAGGATGTTTCCGCTCCAAACACTCTCCTAAACAAACTGCAAAGTGTCGATAATAAAGTAATTAAATTAGCTATTGGTGTGCATGTGCATATAAATACAATCAAATCTTTTGCAGAAGCAGGAATAAAATATCTCTCAGAAAATTAGCGGTTTCAAAGTATGTCATCAGAAGCCTCCCCTTATAGATTATACAGAGATTATTCCAAAAGAGCTCAAAGCATACCATCTATTCAGCCAGTCAGAAATAAGATAACTGATTTGATTAACGAATGTAACAGATATCGCATCTAATGCCTCAGTAGGAATACATTAATGCAAAGTTTGATGCTGATTATACTCACTTGAAGACGGAGAAGTGAAACTGCAAACATTTTAGCTATAGAAATAAGAGAGCATCTAAATGATCACTATCAAAATCATGTAAAACGTTCCACTGATGGTTCTATTTTGGATTCATTAGAAAATGGAGCAGTATTCGTCATTCCTGATTTAAAGGTACAAAAGTCTTTTAACATTGGGAAGGGGTTTTCTATATTGACATCGGAGTTATTTGACATATTAATGGCATCAAATTATGTATGCAATATTCAGCTAACGATATATCATTTTCTGATCTGTGTTGATTCAAAATCAGCTTTATATACATTGCAAAACTGGGACTGCAAAGTGAGAAGGGATATAGTTCACACTGGATCATGTCTAGGGGTATTGGGATTGCATTTTGTCGGGTACCATCTCATTGTGGTCTTTACTGGAATGAAATATCAGAAAGATCAGCTATACAAAGGGCAATGAAAAACCTGTCATCTCATGAGATTTCTTCAGTGCCTGAAAACACTATGTATACTGAACTCGAAAAAAGAAAGGAAATCTGTGATACGTACCTTCTTGTTCAAGGTATTTAGCAGGAATAATATAAAAGTTCGTCTAAATTCATGGAGCCCTAAATATACACGGAATGTGACATGTGTTTGTAAGAATGTCCTATCTGTTAACCAAATACGCAGAGATATTTCAGAAAAATTAGTATGACTATAATGTTTGTAATAATGTACGAGACATTTTGTGTAATACTGATGTTATAACTTGTATTGTTAAATTGACAGTTCATAATCATGCGGGTAATTTAGTATAACTTACTAATATAAATATATATTACTTTTCTTTAATTCTTTTTGTATGTTTGTCTAATATCACCATGTTGTCAACAGACGTAAAATAGAACACCGATTGATTGACTCGAGCGATAGGCTTTTGAATGCACTACGCAAGCTGAACAGAGTCCTGGCGGATTTGACAGAGACAGTTGGTCTCCAGTTCCAATGTAAACCTGGATCACATGAGAGAAAGACTGCTACATACACTACGCAAGCTGAACAAAGTCCTGGCAGATTTGACAGAGACAGTCCTCGGTCTCTAGTTCCAGAGCGTACCGGAATCACTTGAGCGAAAAGACTGCTGCTGCATGTCCTACGCAAGCTGAACAAAGTCCTGGAGGAGTTCACGGAGAGACTCCTCGGTTTCCAGTCCAAGACTGGTGCAGACACTGATCAACCTCGCTCTGGCCTCTTCCACACTGCCAGCCTTGACAGCCAGATTGGCGCAGGGCTCCTCGAAGGAACTGCCGTGGCTGGAGTCCATCTCGGAGTCAAACTGACTGAAGACGATGTGGCCGTCGTCGTGCAACTGCTGCAAGCGTTCAGGTGTGGCCGTAGTCTGAAGGGCGTGACGGTGACGCGAGGAAAACAGCGAGATTCCCATCATCTGGTCCTTGCGGACGTCGTCAACCTCTTCATCCAGGAAGTTGTCGCCGGTGACGACGGGGCGGACTCCACAGGTACACATGAGGGTGATGTGAACGAGCTCGATACCGTAGAGGTGGCGCAGCCAATGCCGCTTGTACATGCCGCTCATGCGCGCGTTGACCTCCAGCAAGCGGGGCCCTCGAGGCGTCAGCATCATCTCCACGTTGAAAACCCCGTTCTGCAGGCCCAGTCCGCGACAGCAGGACACAGCGCACGACACCAGCTGGCGCTGTTGCTCTGTTGAGGGCAAAGAAAGCAAAAGGGACAAGGTCAGCATGTTGTCTATGGATGGACTGGATCAGTAGCTGGGCGAGCGACGAACGTGTGCAAGCAACACCGCCGATTTGATTAAATCGACAATAATGATTCTGGCGATGACTCTATGGACTCGCTCACCTTTGTGCAGCAAGGACTCTCTGGACTCTCACCTTTGTGAAGCAAGGACTCTCTGGACTCGCTCACCTTCATGCAGCAAGGACTATGGACTCGCTCACCTTTATGCAGCAAGGACTATGGACTCGCTCACCTTTATGCAGCAAGGACTATGGACTCGCTCACCTTTGTGCAGCAAGAACTCTCTGGGCTCGCTCACCTTTGTGCCGCGAGGACTCCATGGACTCACTCACCTCTATGCAGCAATGACACTGTGGACTCGTTGACCTTTGTGCAGCAATGACTGTGGACTTGCTGATCTTTGTGCAGCAAGGACTATGGACTTGCTCACCTTTGTGCAGCAAGGACTCTATGGACTCGCTCACCTTTGTGCAGCACACTATGGACTCGTTCAGCATTTCTGGAAAAAGGACCACGGACCCACCTTTGCGTAACAAGGAGGGCATGGCGGCGGCAGTTTCTGCGCACAGCGGCAGACGGGTGGGACCGTTGTCAGACAGATAGGCCGCCATCAGCTGCCCTTCAAAGAGAACCACCTCCACGTCGTGCTCGCTGCCCACCAGACGCGGCATCATGATCAGGGAGTGGCCGTGACCCAGTCCTGCCCCCGGGTGATCCAGTTCGAAGTGTAGCGTCTCCCGTGCGAGCTGCACGTGCTGCACGGCTTCCTGCAGGCTGTGCACGTGCTTGACGCCCACAGCGCTGGATCCAAACTCCAACTTCAGCACGGCCGGTAATTGTATCTGGTAGACAGTGAAACGTTGACTGGCTCGATCCATACATGCTCCTAAATTCCTTCCCGATCTTCTTCTAGTACACGCACACGCGCGGACACACACACACACACACACACACCACACACACACACACACACACACACACACACACACACACACGACGCACACACACAACACACACACACACACACACACCCCACACACATCCCACACACACCACCACACACACACACACACACACACACACACACACACACACACACACACACACACGCACACGCACCACCCGGCATCCGTCGATCTTTTTCTGATACAAGATTGATTTTAAACAAGAAACAGCACGGGGTCCGCAGTTTCTCCTGCTCTAGACGCCAAGTTTGCAATGAACTGCCAGACAGTGCGTGTAACCATTTCTTCTTTCTGAAGCGGTCTCAAAACCAACCTTTTCTCTCAATCATTTCTCGAACCTCATCTATCCTCCTTTCTGTAACCATCACACACACACACACACACACACACACACACACACACACACACACACACACACACCCCCACACACACACACACACACACACACACACACACACACACACACACACACACACACACACACACACACACCACACACCACACACAAACACACAACAACCCAACAACACAACAACACCACACACACACACACACCTCCTCACACAACACCACCACACACACACCCACACACCACACACACCACACACACCGCAACCCACACACCTCCTCACGGCCTGTTCCACATCAGACACCCCCTCCACCCTCACAATGGGGCTGGCGAAGAAGCGTGGTGACATGCGGTGCGGTGCCTCCTGTTCCTCGCTCCGCAACACGCTCTGGGTCAGAGCCTTGGACTTGGCGTTCATGGCCGCTTTGAAGGGGGTAGCGTGTGGCAGGTTCAAACCCTCCGCCACCATGGCGGCCAGAGGCACGTAGTCTTCCCAGAAGGTCAGACAGCCGGCCACCCGCACCCCCGCCATCTGTGACCTCAGCAGGGCCAGGATGGTGGCGGCGGAGTGCTTGTCCTGCGTGTGGTCGTCCATCATCACGTGGAGGAACGTGTCCACCTCGCCTTTCGCTATGTGGTCCGGGTTCGAGTCCACCAAGATGATCTGGAAAACATCGGATGAAAGAGAAAGAACTAACAGTGGCGAGGGGGGGGCAATTTCGCTTTTTTGTTTGTTTGTTTGATAGTTGTTGTCGAACATGTTGATGTTTCGTCTTGTTTTGCCTTGAGCTGCTTTCAGTTTCTAAACCGTTTTATTTCCCTCTCTGTGTTCTGTCCAGAACTGTGAGCCAGCTTTGTCTGAGTGTTTTTGTTGTTGGTTTTGTTGGTTTCTTTGTTTTGCGGTCGTTTTTTTTGTTGTTGTTGTTGTTGCTTGTCACACCTAGCTTCGGTTTCTCTTTGCTCGTCTTACATACGGGTATACTGAGGCAAAAGATCGATAATCCATGACCCCAAACCAAGAGGGAGTGGGGCATTAACACTTCGTGTCTATTTCTGTCCTCGTCTTACATACGGGTATTGAATCAAACACGTGAACGATTAAAGGGTCGGCCTGTCTCTAAATAGCGGGCCGGGAAATTTGAAACAAATTCTCTTCGCTTGAATATGACACTTGGCACAGACATAAAGTTCACCCACAGATTCCTATCTGCTAAATCATTATGTTGATGAAAGTTAATTTGGTCTTATTTCAAGACTCAAAACATTTGAAGCGAGGACAATTTGAATGCAAATGGGCGGGGCTTATCTAGTGACGTGGACAGTGCTATGCTTTCGGTTTCACGCACATCGGTCACTCCAACAATCCAAGGCCAGCCGTCACTTTCGAACAGTTGCTTTCTGTTCACGATTTGTGCCCCTCAAAGCCCTGCCCCTTTGCCCAAGTTAAGATTGTCGCGAGTGCGCATGCGCGAATATTCACAGCCCAAAATTATACCTTCTGGAACGGAGCAGACAAAACACGTGCACATTTTCAGAGCAACCTTACCCCCCCTCCCCTCCCCCCTACCCCCTACACACTCGCCCATCCCCACCACCACCACCATCCGTTTTTTTTACCGGTACTGAGGTAAAGTGAAAGATGGATCTACCTTGACGCCGAACTGGCGGGCAACTTTGTAGATGTAGAGCTTGCCGAAGTTCCCGGCACCCACGACGACAACGGCCTTGCCGGCCATAACGAAGCCCTGCGACCTGGCCAGCATGGTGTAGACCAGGGTGCGGACCGCCGGACCGCTCATCCGGGGCTGCATGCTCTCCAGCACCGTCACCTGGTGCAGGCAGTCGTGGGCGTTGACCGCGATCACCACCGGCACGACGGAGCCGTTCTGCGTCGTCAGGATCAGGTCGATGCCTGTTGAGAGAGAGACAGAGAGAAAAACAAACAAACATTCAACCCATAACCACCAAAGAGAGAGACCGCTAATACAGCGGCTTTTTCTTCTCAGGATTTCGCCCTGATTTAACCGTAATGGTTGACCGGGCGCAAAACCGCATGTTACTTACTTGCTTCTCAGGAAAGGGAGAGCATTCTCACTTTATACCACTTTGAGGCTCTCATTGAAAGGAATAACACGAGTAGAGAGTCGAGAAAGAAAAGGGGTTGATTAGCAGCGGCCTAGATTGGTAATAAAATGTTGTTTTGAAAATATAATATTTAAATTTTAGGGTCCGCTCTCCAGAAAAGCTGCCTCCGGTTATAAACTTCACTGAGCCACTGACGAGGTGAGGTCTCCCTGAGTGAAACTCGTCTGGCTGGCAGTCCAAGACAAAATAGGACCTTAATTTCCGCGTTCGGTTCTTTCGTTTAGTCACTCCGTTGGTGATACGATCCTGTATTACGGGACTTCCTATAAGAATCATTGCACCTAGCATAAAGAATTGAATCAGAAACATGGGCCTTATGGCCTCAGTTAGATTCTCTGTGAAGGGAATAGTTTGTTTTTTGCTCCTTTTCTTTCCTTCTTTTTTTTTTTTTTTTGGGGGGGGGTGGGGGGACTTTTTAATATCTATTTTTTTTATACTTGCTTTCATCATTTATTTATACTTTAGTATGGAACGGCTTTTAAGGGGCATCGTTTACCCAGTGATTGTAAAAGCACATATTTGATATAGTTCATCAAAAAGAGTGTGCTAGTCCGTTGCATCTAGATCCAGTTCTTTCCCTTTGTATGGGCGCTGTCTCTCTCTCTCTCTCTCTCTCTCTCTCTCTCTCTCTCTCTCTCTCTCTCTCTCTCTGTTGTTAGGCCTGAACACAACTGCTTTTTTCTCAGTAGTTTTAATTTGTTCTGTGAAACCCGAACATTTAAAAAAAATCCTTCTGTTGGTTAGAATATAGCCGTGCAGGCTTCGCCTACTGCCATGATCTTCTTTCTCCCTTTCTAATTTCGACCTTCCCAGTCCATTCAATTGCACGTTTTAACAAATCGTCACAAACTCTACACACACAACGTGTATCATGACAGTAGGTATTGTGTTTCGCCCTGATACAGAAGAACGTTGTGCGATTCAGAGCAATGTTTTTTCGTCCTGGTGTGAGCCTGTGCGGCTGGCGGAACGTCAACGTCCACTAGGCCTGACTAGCGATAGAATTAGGTTTGGCTGTTGTTAGGTTGGTTAGAGTTAGGGTTAGATTAACCTAACCCTAACGCTAGCCGTGAGGTAACTAGAACCTACCCAGCAGGTCGGTCTGACAGCCATGACCGCCTCTCTGTTCTGACGTCAGCTCAGCTTCCTGACGCAGCAGCTCCAGCATCAGCCTCTCACAGCTGTGACGCAAGCTGCTGCGGATGCTGTGCTGCTGCCGGACGTCCGTCAACCCCCACAGCTGCAGCGCCAGCGTAAGAGACATGGGCATGGTGTTGACGCCGCCGATGGGGATGTCGTCATCGTTGATGCCGCACACCACCTTCGTCACACACACACTCCGTCAACACGGCCTATACTTACCTGTTGCAATACTATCAGCTTCCAGCTCACGGCCTATAGTTCCCTTTGCAACACTGTCAGCGGGTTTCTCCTGCTTCCTGGGTGACCTAGCTACGTCCTTGACGACATAAAAAGCAAAACAAAACAAAACGAAACAAAACACAAAAATAACAACATTAAGTTGTTTTTTCTTACCCCATTTTAAAGAGGGCAGCCAGCCATTGTTGAAACATTGTAGTCAGCCAGTGATGAAACTGCGACTGCTGATATATGAGACTTTACGGAGTCAGCCGCTGATGAAATTTTGACTGTTGATGCTTGAGATTTTACGGAGTCAGCTGCCGATGAAACTTTGACTGCCGATACTTGAGACTTTACGGAGGCAGCCACTGATAAAACTTTGACTGCTAATACTAGAGCCTTTACCGCTGATGAAACTTTGATAACGTTTGGTTCTTTATTTTGGGGAGTCAGCCACTAATGAGTCTTTGACTGCTAATACTGAAGCTAGAACTAGAACTCCACGAGATCACCCGCTGATGAAACTTTGACTGATAACGCTTAGGTCTTTATTCTGGGGAGTCAGCTACCGATGAAATTTTGACTGCTAATACTGGAGACTGTACGAAGTCAGCCGCTGATGAAATTGTGGCTGATAACGCTTGGTTCTTTATTCTGGGATTCAACCACCGATGAAACTTTGACTGCTGATACTGGTACTTGAGTCTTTACTCTACGAAGTCAGCCACTGATGAAACTGTGGCTCATAACCCTTGGTTGTTTATTCTGGGATTCTGCCACCGATGAAACTTCGACTGCTAATACTAGAGCTTTACTCTACGAAGTCAGCCACTGATGAAACTGTGGCTCATAACGCTTAGTTCTTTATTCTGGTGAGTCAGCCACCGATGAAATTCTGACTGCTGACACTTAAGTCTTTATTCCGGAGAGTCAGCCACTGATGGAACTCTGACTGCTGATACTGGAGTCTTTAGTATAGGAAGTCATCCACCGATGAAACTTTGGCTAATTTCGAATGGGCCTTTATTCTGGGGAGCCAGCCACTGATGAAACCTTGACTGCTGATACTGGAGTCTTTACTCTGTGAAAGTCAGCCGCTGATAAAACTTTGACCTATAACGCTTGTGTCTTCATTTTGGGGAGTCAGCCACCGGTGGAGCTTTGACTGCTATAAAGTAAACATTGTGCTTAACGTCCACGGAAACCACGAGGTTTATCAGGGACGGGGAGAAGGGGGGAATGGGGTATGGAGGTGGGGGAATATGGAGATTATATACCTGTCGCTACGCGGCTGTCACCACAAGAATGACTTCTGCATTAAGATGGGCAGCGATGAGAGCCATTTTAATGTTTCATAATTGTGAGGGACAAAGTCACAAGACAGTGTCCACAGACCACAATTTTTGAAGAGAGGAGAGCCGAAGCAGATTCGAACCGAGGTCCTTCCGCTTACCAGCCTAACGCCTTACCGCTAGGCCAAACCGGCTCACAAGTTGACTGCTGACACTTCGAGGCTTTATATACTCTAGGGAGTCAGTCGCTGATGAATCCTTGCTTTGGTCTTTATTCTGGGAAGTAAGTCACTGATGACCCTGGTGTCTTTACTCTGTGGTGAGCCTTTGCTTGGGTCCTTATTCCATTGAGATAGCCACTAATAACACTTTGATTGCTAACGCTTGGGTATGTTTTCTGAGGAGACAGCCTTGATGACACTGGAGTCTTTACTCCACGGAGTCAGCTGCTTGGGTCTTTATTCTGGGGAGTCAGCCTCTGATGAAACTGTGACTGATAACGCGTGTGTCTTTATTGCCGGAAGGCTGAAGCCATTAATACAACTCTGACTGCTGACGCTTGGGTCTCTATTGTGGCAAGTCAGCAACTGACAGAACACTGACTGCTAACGCTTGGGTCTTTATCGTGGGGAGTCGGCCACTGTTGCAAATTCTCTTTATTCTGGGAGTCAGCAACTGATAAAACTTAAACTGCTGACATTTGGTTCTTTATTCGGGGAAGTCATCCACCGTTGATTGGTAACAATTTATATTGCTAACATTTTGATATTTATTTTGGGGCAGTCAACCACTGATGAAACGTGGACTGCTGACGCTTTGGTATTTATTTGGGGCAGTCAGCCACTGATGAAATGTGGACTACTGACGCTTTGGTCTTTATTTGGGGCAGTCAGCCACTGATGAAATGTGACTGCTGACACTTTGGTCTTTATTTGGGGCAGTCAGCCACTGATGAAATGTGACTGCTGACGCTTTGGTCTTTATTTGGGGCAGTCAGCCACTGATGAAATGTGGACTGCTGACGCTTTGGTCTTTATTTGGGGCAGTCAACCACTGATGAAACGTGGACTGCTGACGCTTTGGTCTTTATTTGGGGCAGTCAGCCACTGATGAAATGTGACTGCTGACACTTTGGTCTTTATTTGGGGCAGTCAGCCACTGATGAAATGTGACTGCTGACACTTTGGTCTTTATTTGGGGCAGTCAGCCACTGATGAAATGTGGCCCCTTTGGCTGGGACCCCCTTTGGGTCTTTTTTATTTGGGGCAGTCGATCAGCCACTGATGAAATGTGGACTGCTGAAACTTTGGTATTTATTTGGGGCAGTCGATCAGTCACTGATGAAATGTGACTGCTGACACTTTGGTATTTATTTGGGGCAGTCGATCAGCCACTGATGAAATGTGGACTGCTGACACTTTGGTCTTTATTTGGGGCAGTCAGCCACTGGTAAATCGTGGACATCTGACATTTTGGTCGGAGGGGGGGGGGGGGGGGGCAGTCAGCTACTGATTAAACTTGGACTGCTGACACTTAGATCTTTATTGTAGGGGATCGACCACTGTTGAGACTTTGACTACTAACATTGGGCCTTTATTCTGGAGTTCGAGTCAGCCTCTGATGACGTTTATGCTGTTGATTCCTGGATCTGTATTGTGGTAAGTCAGCCACTGTTGAAAGCTGGACTGCTGACACTGTGGTCTCTATTCTGGGCAGTCAGCCCGTTGAAATTTGACTGGTGACACTCGGGTCGTTATTCTGGAAAAAGTTAGACATCAGAAGTAGTCAAACAGCCAACAAAAAACTGTCAAACAGATATCAAGAACCAATCCAACGGTTAGATATCAAAAACCAGTTAAACAGTTAGATAGTAAGCTATATCAAGAACCACTCACACAGTGAGATGTCAAGAATCAATCAGTCAGTGACAGTCAAACGTGAAGAATCGATCTATCTGTAACAATGCCCCTGAGCGAAAAGCTGCATATTCGGGTAGGGCCTGGCAGGGTACCGCTACTCTTCAGGCTGCACAAGTCATGTCCAGGTAAGGGAACCCGAACTTCTCGCTAGGGATCAATGCAGGCTGTTGGGTGGTAGTTTGTCAAAACTGGCAACCTGCTAAGCTTAACGTATGCCGTTTTTGTGTATAAAAACTTGGGTTTATGACAGAGACTCGAACACTGATTGGTGGAAGTTAGCTGAGGGGGAAGAGGGAGGTGGGGGTCAGATTGGCTAATGTGAAGTAGAACAGGCAGAGTAGAGCAGATATCGACCTTGATGGTTAATTTTGAAGTTACATCTTCACGGTACCGGCAGTGGTACGACAGTCTGAAGCTCAAAGGCCAGTATCCGTTGGGCAAATCCCCCCCCCCCCCCCCCCCCCCCCTCCCCCAGTAAACTAAGGTGGCAAAGTCAACACACAAGGGAGTTAATTAGTGCTCGAAATACGTAACGCAAATACACCAACAAAGACCTGAGTCGCCTGTGGTACCTCTCACCTGGCATGCGTATAAATACAAGGTACATGAGCTCCACCAGAGGTACATCCTAGTAAACTAAGCTGGCAAAGTATTCACCTTCAAATACACATCATTTTGAATCACAGCGTATAGTCAAACAATACAATCAACAACAAATACTGATGCAGGTGCCTACGGCTGACATGAGGCCCTTTTTGCCCGAGTCATAATTGGATAGGTGATCGTGTGAACCCGCTATGAGAGGGAAGTGGTCCCTACCTGAGTCATGCGAACGCCATTCTGTGGAGTCCTCGCGACAATGGCCCGGACACGTAACCCAAGACGGATACCTGTTTCAAAGAAGGGCACAGGGAAGAGAAAAATGAATATAATGATGACATTTAGACAGACAGCACATGAGGACAAAACTAATGAAAGAGATTAACATTCTTCATTTGTTAATTCTCTCTCTCTCTCTCTCTCTCTCTCTCTCTCTCTCTCTCTCTCTCTCTCTCTCTCTCTCTCTCTCTCCCTCCTCTCTCTCTCTCTCTCTCTCTCTCTCTCTCTCTCTCTCTCTCTCTCTCTCTCTCTCTCTCTCTCTCTCTCTCTCCTCTCTCCTCTCTCTTCTTCTCTGTCTCTGTCTTCTCTGTCTGTCTTCTGTCTCTGTCTGTCTGTCTGTCTGTCTGTCTGTCTGTCTGTCTGTCTGTCTGTCTTCTTCTCTCTCTCTCTCTCTCTCTCTCTCTCTCTCTCACTCACTCTCTGTCCTTGTTTCAGTCTCTGTCTCTGTCTCTCTCTCTCTCTGAGTTCTGTACTGCGCACGCAGGAATTAAGACACCACGCTCTAACGAAAATCCCTTAGCCATCGAAGCTTAATTTTCTCTTTTAAAAGCTTAATTCTATATATCCATCCATAACTGACACATAATAATGCATAAACCTACTGCCCAGCAGTCTGTCGTAATCATGTCACCCTGTGATGCACCACTCTACTGCCCAGAAGTCTATGGTAGTCCTATGACCCAGCGATGCATCACCGTGCTGTCCAGGTGTCTTCGGCAATTAATCCTATCACTCAGCCATACATCACCCAACTGTCCAGTAAATGCTGGTCGTCCTGTCACCCAGAGATACATCAGACAACTGCCAAGTACACTACAGTAGTCCTAGCTATCACCCGTCGATAACCGGCCTGCTGCCATTTAAGTACACTATGGTAATTAATCCTATCACCCAGCGATATATCACCCTATTGCCAATTAAGTACACTATGGTAATCCTATCACCCAGCGATACACCACCCTATTGCCAGTTAAGTACACTGGTAATCCTATCACGCAGTGATACATCATCCTACTGCCCAGTAGTCTGTCGTGATCTAACTACCAAGTGATACATCATCCTACTGCCCAGTATTCTATCGTGATCTAACTACCAAGTGATACATCATCCTACTGCCCAGTATTCTATCGTGATCTAACTACCAAGTGATACATCATCCTACTGCCCAGTATTCTATCGTGATCTAACTACCAAGTGATACATCATCCTACTGCCCAGTAGTCTATCGTGATCTAACTACCAAGTGATACATCATCCTACTGCCCAGTATTCTATGGTGATCTAACTACCAAGTGATACATCATCCTACTGCCCAGTATTCTATGGTAATACTATTAGTCAGCGATACTTCACCTTGCAGCCCCGTTGTGTGTACCAATCCTATGTCTCAGCGATGCATCACCTTAATGCCCAGCTTGCTCACCTTCCACAGTAATAGCATGGCGTCCCGCGTCAGGCATCACTACGGGGTCAAAGGTCGAGTGATACGACTGGACCAGGATTCCGTTTCCGGGCTCGATGAGGGTCACGAGGTCAAGGACGGCTTGGACGATCTCGGTGACGTCACTGTATGCGTGGTAAGTGACGCCTTTGCATGAGTTCCAAGTGGGACCGTAGGGTTTCACCACAACCTGTGGAGTTTGACGGTTTCATTGGATTAGGTCAGATTATAGCCTTGCACGTTTTTTCCTACTGCCAAGAGTTCTGTCCTTTAAATTTCTTCCATTCCTGTTCATTCAACTTCACGCCCCTCCCCCCCCCCCCCCCCCCCCCCATCATTTTTGATCATACACTCCCTCAGGGGGGTATTGCCGTTATGATGGTTTTCTCAGCTGAGAATCCACAGCTATTGAGATGGTATTTACGCGCTCGGAGAACCCGATATGCGCTCTAACGTGTCTCTCATAAGTCTCCTCAACATTGCCAATGTTAGTTTGATTAACAATGACCCTTTCTCATCCTTTCAACGACCACAGAAACCATATAGCTTATTAGGGACGGGTAAAGGGGGGGGGGCGAGTACCTAGCTTGTACTTGCACTCCGACCCGTAAAGACAAAGAGACCGTCAGCCACCGCCAGAACAACAATGATAAGGAGGTGGGGACCCCTCCAGTGCGAAGCAGCTTGTGTACTCCGCTAACGGGACAAAGTCACAAAGACAACGTCCGAAAAGCAACTGTTGAGGAACAACTCAGCAGCAAGACAATCCGTCCAGCTTTGAGAGCCCAGCTCCACCTCCCTGCTCTTGATCTCTCCTGAGCTCTGTCTTTTTCCCTGTGCTCGTTTCAGTGTTGCTTTACAGCTCTGCAACAAGACAAACCATCCATCTATGAGAGCCCAGCTCCACCTCCCTGCTCTTGATTTCTCCTGGGCTCTGTATGCTGTTCTGTGCTCGTGTCAGTGTTGCTTTACAGCTCTGCAACAAGACAAACCATCCAGCGATGAGAGCCCAGCTCCACCTCCCTGCTCTTGATCTCTACTGGTCTTTTCAACTCTATACCCTGTACATTTAAATCCTTGCCTTTTCAACTCTATACGCAGTACATTTAAGACCTTGCCTGTTCAACTTTGTCCATGGAACTGGAGTCGAGGAAGTCCTGGACGTGGGACCGTATGCGTTCGGCGTCCTGGTCACGTGACGCCAGCTTGACCACAGTGATTGTCGGGTGGTGTGTTGGGTACACGTGGTCGTACCCCCCAGCTAGCCAGAAACCCAGGGTGACCGGGTGGTTCACCCCTGCCGCTGTTAACACCGAGACACAAAGTGTGATGTGCTGTTCAATGTGACTGGTAATAGTGCTTTGGGTGGTCACCAGGTATACACAATTGTACATTGACAAATTCATGCATTCCATAGGATGTTAGGATTGCATGTGTAGCCGTTATCTGTTACCACGCCACATAGGCAATATACAATTGTGCATACCTGGAATACTTACCTGCATGCCCCGAGTACTGACCTGCATTCCAGGAGTACCTTACCTGCAAACCTGGAATACCTTACCTGCACACCCGGAGTACTTACCAGCACACCTAGACTTCTTACCTGAACACCTGAAATACTTCACCAGCACACCTGCGGCACTTTGTCTGTACGCCTGGAGTGTATACCTGCACACCTGGAACGCTTACCTGCACACCTGACCTCTTACCTGCACACATGGTGGTGGTCAGCAGCTTGTCGCTGGCCCGGCAGGTGAGCGGCAGAGAGGAACCGGTCGGCGTGTCCAGACCGAAGGCGGCTAGCTCCTCTCCCTCAGTCCTGCGGAATTCAGTTCTGACCCCCAGCAGGTGGTTGAACAGGTAGGTGACGCGTCGCGCCGGCCGGAAGACGTCCAGGTAGGACTGTCCTCCCGCGTCCGCTGTGAGGGCCTGGTGCAGGTACAGCGTGTCCATGCCGGGCCGGTCCGGGGAGGGCACGCGGGTCAGCCAGCTGGAGGTCAGGGCCAGCAGCACTCCGTCCGGACATCGGCGGTTACCTGGTCAACACCGTCACTGACAGTGACCTATATAGTCATCACCATCACAGACAGTTACCTGGTCACCGCCATTGCCATCACCTATATAGACATCACCATCGCTGACAGTTACCTATAATTATAGTCATCACCATCACAGATAGCTACCTGGCCACCACCATTGCCATCACCTATAGTAGTCATCATCATCGCTGACAGTACCTATAATATAGTCTTCATTATCGTTGACAGTTATCTGGTCATCTCCA
>JABMCL010000145.1:772500-777500 GCA_018857735.1 Alviniconcha marisindica
TCAGCCTAACCAAAGGCACACTGACATTTTGTAAACATTGTACAACTGGTGACTTCTCGTGAGCTCGGTTGGGTCAGTGTTTGTGTTTTCCTAGTGTCAGTGTTTTGTGTTTTCCCTAGTGTCAGTGTTTTGTGTTTTCCCTAGTGTGCAGTGTTTTGTGTTTTCCCTAGTGTCAGTGTTTTGTGTTTTCCCTAGTGTCAGTGTTTTGTGTTTTCCCTAGTGTCAGTGTTTTGTGTTTTCCCTAGTGTGCAGTTCAGTCCTGCGACCTGCTCTTGTTGAAACAGAAAGGAGACGAAAAGCGGCGTGTGTTTGCTGACATATTCACGGGGAATCGGGACGATTGTGATTTCTTGTATCGTGAGGCCCTTGTATCGTGAGAGATCGTGATATGCCTGCTGTCAACTTCGTGTTCATTTTTTTATATAATCTTATAGTGTGTGTGTGTGTGTGTGTGTGTGTGTGTGTGTGTGTGTGTGTGTGTGTGTGTGTGTGTGTGTGTGTGTGTGTGTGTGTGTGTGTGTGTGTGTGTGACCAAAACGCGTCGGGGGAAGGCGGCATGCTTACGAAAAGAAATGAAAAGGAAGTAACGGGATACTTGGGTGATCGGACTGTTCAGAACAATGTCACTCATATTCGTAGTGCTGTGCGTGCTGTTAGTCCGCAAGTCTATGCCGGCTTAACGCTCCTTCACGCATGAACTGTTATTGGCTATAATATGATGTGTGGTGTGTGTGTGTGTGTGTGTGTGTGTGTGGTGTGTGTGTGTGTGTGTGTGTGTGTGTGTGTGTGCGCGCGCGCGTGTGCGCGGCGTGCGTGATGGTTTGTGTGTGTGTGTGTGTAGTGGGAGAGAGGGTGGAGAGAGAGAGTGGGAAGAGAGAGAGAAGAGAGAGAGAGAGAGAGAGAGAGAGAGAGAAGAGAGAGAGAGAGAGATAGAGAGAAGAAAAATACATACAGAATCATTGGAGCACAGTGAAGTCCTAGTAAATAGCATAAACAAACACACTAGTTACAATACTTCATTCAACGTTTTTCAAATCACTTCCAATACAAACATGTGCACTACCATGCACAGAGACACTGACGCGCGCACACACACACACACACACACAGACCCCTCTCCCCCCCCCCACACACCCCCACACACACGACGCCACACACACACACAACACACACACACACACACACACACACAACACACCACACACACACACACACACACAACACACACACACACACCACACACAAACACACAAACACACACACAACACACACACACACACACCACACACACACACAACACACACACACACACACACAACACACACACACACACACACACACACACCAACACGCAGACAAGCAAGGCATAGATTGTTCCAGAGTAACGGTAATTAACAGAAGAAGGTGCATCAACCAGAAGACGTCAGTGGCCATATTATGTGTTTCGAATGAGAAGCTGGCGCGCAGAATGTGACAGTGGAAAGTCGAAGCTCTTCTTCTTCGTCCCCCCCCCCCCCCCCCCCCCCCCCACCCCCCACCCCCACCCCCGCCTTTTTGTTTTCTGTGTGAGATTCTAATCTTTTACCATGGGTCTGAATGCACGTATTCGTTTACTCCGAAGCAGGACGTTAAATTGGCACAAAAGCTACAGAGAGCACAGACGGCGACAAAGCCAGCGAGTTATTATGATACCGCTTAACCGAGACAGCTACGAACAACAGGTACTTGCTTTTGCAATTTTATGCAGGCTCGTACGACGAACGCTACGTAAATTCAGAACTTCGCTGCAAGACTTGTTCTCTTGGCACCACGTCACCACCACTCAACACCTCTCCTAGAAAAACTGCACTGGCTTCCCATTTCAGAACGTATTAAGTATAAAGTCGCTTGTATGTGTTTCAGTGCTATAAATGGTTCTGGTCCTGCCTACCTTTCTGAACTGCTGCATGTCTACACTCCATCTCGTACACTACGCTCTTCTTCTGACGCCCGCATACTGGAAATCCAACAATACAAACGCAAGACTCATGGCTTCCGCACCTTCTCTTGCTTTGGACCCCACATTTGGAATTCACTCCCACAAGACCTTAGACACTGATCAACCCTGTCATCTTTTAAAGCCAAACTGAAACCTTCCTCTTCTCACAGTATTTCCATCCTAACTAATATCAGTACCCAGTTTCTGCTGCAGTCAGTGTGTGTGTGTGTGTGTGTGTGTGTGTGGTGTGTGTGTGTTGTGTGTGTGTGTGTGTGTGTGTGTGTGTGTGTGTGTGTGTGTGTGTGTGTGTGTGTGTGTGTGTGTGTGTGTGTGTGTGGTGTGTGTGTGTGTTTGCAATGCGTTACTTTATGTAAATGTTTTGGTAGGACTCTGTTCTACATGTGTATAGAATATCATATGTAGGTTAATATGTATCACGTGAGCGCTCAGGGCGTTGATGAGCGCATGATAAATGTACATTATTATTATTATCATTATTATTATTATTATTATTATTATTTTTAAAGAAGATCGCGTTTTTTTTACAGAATCGCGATGTCTGTTAATTATCAAACGGCGCGCACAAAGCCAAGGCTTAAACAAGCGTGTCCTTCATTCTGTGTCTTAACTCCAAACGGAGTACCGTGTATTTTCACCAGGCCTGCCTGGCATGATTGTGTGTAGCATTTGTTTTGCATTTCATCTTTTTTGTGTGTACTGTTTTTGCCGTTTGAATCTCTCAGTTGTCCACATCGCAGAGAAGAGAGAGAGAGAGAGACAGACAGACAGACAGACAGACAGAGACAGACATACAGGCAGACAGACAGGCAGACAGAGAGAGAGAGAGACAGAGACAGAGCGAGACAGAGAAAGACAGACAGAGACAGAGCGAGACAGAGACAATGAGAGACAGAGACAGAGAGAGAACTCGAACTCAAAAACTTCATTTTACAAAGATTGTAGTTAAGGTTCAGTCAAAACACCTAGCAAGTAGTCTTTGCTAAGCTAGCAATGAAAAACAAAATGAATAAAAGTAAGAGAGAGAGAGAGAGAGAGAGAGAGAGAGAGAGAGAGAGAGAGAGAGAGAGAGAGAGAGAGAGAGAGAGAGAGAGGTGGGGGAGGGGGAAGAGGCACTTACTATAGGCCTCATGGTAATGTCACAGACAAATCTGCTAAAACTGGACAGAAACAATGAAAGCCACGCTTGGACCCGCCAGGGACACACCCACTGAGACCATGCGGTTCATGCTAGACTTCCCATTTCAAACCAGACAGAAATGGAACAAGTCAAAGCATACTTCAGTGCTGTAGAACATCCACTCAACAGACTGCATGACGCCGTAAAAGACACAGGGATGTGTTGAGGAGCTTGAGACACTACCTGCGGGTACAATTAAAAGCCAAGGACATCAGTCTACCAATCGCCTGTGTCGAGCGCATATGGGCTTTTCCGAGCATACAGATACCATCTTGAACTGCACTAAGCTGGACAATCATCCAAGCTAACTAATACCCAAAGACGTAGCCTGTTATTATGGTAAAACAAACTCCTCGCGGACAGCTCGACCAATAATAGTGCGTATCGTTATTACCCTTGGCTCTGTCAGTTTTTAATGAAAATTATGACTGTCATTAACCGTGTGTGCGCATGGGTCAGGACGTCCGCTGAGGATGATATCTTTCCAAGGGAGAGTGGGGGGTATGTGTACCTAATAATTTAATTTAATTTGAGAGTTTTTATGTCTTGGTTTGTCAGAGAAAACATTATTTACCTTCGCCGGTTACCTGTTGTTGTTTTGTTGTTTTTGTTTGTTGTTGTGTTTTGTTTGTTTTCATGTTGATGTTGTTTTGTTTTGTTTGTTTGTTTGTTGTTGTTTAAATCTGGGTGGCATAATTATATAGATTTGATAACTTCCACTGCAAAATGCTGGGATCTTCTTCCCATTCTCCTCTCCTCCTTGTTTGTTCGCTTGTTTGTTTATTGTGAACGTTGTGACACGTTGCTCGGATGGTCCTCCTACAGAGTGTGTCGATCGAGTCAAGGATTTATTCATTTGCAGTGAAGCGGAACGGTCGTGTTACGTGTCGCAGATGGTGCAGTGAACTCGCTAGCTAGACGGACGGACGAGTTCACGATGACACGTACTCTAACGGCCTGCACCAACCAGGGCCCAGCGTTTCCATTTCTCCGCCTCCTAGCAACCATACCACGTGAGATCAGAAAAAAAATTGCGGGGGTGATTTTTGTAATATTTTTTTTTAAGGAGAGCGAGGGGTGACTCCGTGTTGGGGAGAAAGAATAGGAGTTTGTTTTTATTGTTGTTGTTTTATTATCATTTTAATGCGCATTACAAGCATAAACGTACAGTCTGGGGGCATTGATCTTAGTGCTTGAACAACGATACACGCCCACGCTCGCGCACACAAACACACGCACATACGCACGCACACACGCACGCACGTGCACACACACATGCATGCACACGATGCACGCATGCATGCACGCTCACACGCACGCGCGCACGCACACACTCACACGCACGCACGCACGCACGCACACACACTCACCCATGCACGCACGCACGCGCGCGCTCGCACGCACGCACACATATATATATATTTTTAAGGAGAGCGAGGGGTGACTCCGTGTTGGGGAGAAAGAATAGGAGTTTGTTTTTATTGTTGTTGTTTTATTATCATTTTAATGCGCATTACAAGCATAAACGTACAGTCTGGGGGCATTGATCTTAGTGCTTGAACAACGATACACGCCCACGCTCGCGCACACAAACACACGCACATACGCACGCACACACGCACGCACGTGCACACACACATGCATGCACACGCATGCACGCATGCATGCACGCTCACACGCACGCGCGCACGCACACACTCACACGCACGCACGCACGCACGCACACACACTCACCCATGCACGCACGCACGCGCGCGCTCGCACGCACGCACACATGCATGCATGCATGCATGCACACACGCACACGCACGCATGCACGCGCGC
>JABMCL010000145.1:782500-787500 GCA_018857735.1 Alviniconcha marisindica
GGGAGATTATATACCTATCGGTACACTGTCACCACCAGAATTCCTTCTGCATTAAGGTGGGCAGAGATGAGAGCCATTTTAATGTTTTATAATTGTGAGGGACAAAGTCACAAGACAGTGTCCACAGACCACAACTTGTGAAGAGAAAGGAGAGCCGAAGCAGATTCGAACCGAGGCCCTTCTGCTTACCAGCCTAACGCCTTACCGCTAGGCCAAACCGACTCACAATTTCATCCGTATGGCTGTTCTGACACACATATCCATTTGACATCAGGTACGAGCGGTTCTTCATGAACCGTACGGCTCTTCTAACACACGATCCGTTTGACATCAGGTACGAGCGGTTCTTCATGAACCGTACGGCTCTTCTAACACACGATCCGTTTGACATCAGGTACGCACTGTCCTCCTCGACCGAAAATTCCTAGCCAAGTTCAGGTATTCACAAACACACACACACACACACACACACACACACAAAACAAATACAAACGCCATCACCGAAGTCCTTCCATCATGATCGAACAATCTGGAACAATCTACCCCAAGACATCAGGCACACTCAATACTCGGTCTTCCTTCTGAAAGCAAACTCAAGACATTTCTCTTTTAGTTAAGCAACACTGTCCTTCACCCCTTCTGTCTGTATAATGTGTGTGTGTGTGTGTGTGTGTGTGTGTGTGTGTGTGTGTGTGTGTGTGTGTGTGTGTGTGTGTGTGTGTGTGTGTGTGTGTGTGTGTGTGTGTGTGTGTTTGTGTGTGTGTGTGTGTGTGTGTGTGTGTGTGTGTGTGTGTGTGTGTGTGTGTGTGTGTGTGTGTGTGTGTGTTGTGTGTGTTTGTGTGTGTGTGTAGTTCTTCCATTAGCTTTGAGTGAGTGCATATTATGTGTGTGAGCAAAACAAAGTGCGATCATGTAACCCATTTATATTATTGAAGCAAGAGCCACCCGTATATATTATTGAAGCAAAGAGTAGCCTCCCATATTTATTATTGAAGCAAAGAATGCCCTCTCGCATATATTATTGAAGCAAAGAGTAGCCTCCCATACATATTATTGAAGCAAAGAGTAGCGCATCTGTCGGTGATACTGAACTATAAACGCTGGGGTGTAACCAACATAATTACTATCGTCACCCCTTCCTGTGGTGTAACCAACATAATTACTACTATCGTCACCCTTTCCTGTAGTGTAACCAACATAATTACTATCGTCACCCTTTCCTGTGGTCTAACCTAGAACATTACTATCGTCACCTTTCCCGTTGTGTAACCTATATCATTACCATCGTTACCTTTCCGTGGTGTAACCTGTATCATTACTATCGTTAACTTTCCCGTTGTGTAACCTACACAATTACTATCATCACCGTTGCTGTGATGTAACCAACATAATTACTATCGTCACCCTTTCCTGTGGTGTAACCTAGAACATTACTATCGTCACCTTTCCCGTTGTGTAACCTGTATCATTACTATTGTCACCTTTCCCGTGATGTAACCCATATCATTACTATCGTCACCTTTCCCGTTGTGTAACCTATATCATTACTATCGTTACCTTTCCCGTGGTGTAACCTATATCATTACTATCGTTACCTTTGCCGTTGTGTAACCTACACAATTATTATCATCACCGTTGCTGTGATGTAACCAACATAATTACTATCGTCATTCTTTCCTGTGGTGTAACCTAGATAATCAGTATCGTCATATTTCCTGTGACGTAACCAACATAATTGCTATCATCACCTTTCCTGTGGTGTAACCAACATAATTACTGTCGGCACCATCCCCGTGGTGTAACCAACATAATTATTATCGTCACCTTCCCCGTGGTGTAACCAACATAATTACTTTCGACACCTTCCCCGTGGTGTAACCAACATAATTACTATCGTCACATCCCCGTGGTGTAACCAACATAATTACTATCGTCACCTTAGGGAGAAACACTGAAGAAAGGCTTCCGAATTCACGATTAGGAATATTTTGAGAACGTGTTGCAAATTTTGATTCTTCTTTTTCTTCTTCTTCCTTTTCTTAAATTTAAAATCTTTTCACATAACTGATATTAGATTGTTCTTACAAACATCAAGCTAATAACATACGTCAGCGAGTTACATTAAAACAATAACAGTCCGCAACAAACAAACAAAAAAAATCACCTAATTGCAGTCTCTAAAGCATACATTTAGATCTGTATTGCAAATTTTGACTTTTCGCGAATAATTTAACTCGATTTTGAACGCAACAATAATTTCGACGACAGGGACTTCGTGATGTAGTTTCTAAGTAAGAGTACAAACACGGGTTATTTTTTTTTAATTTTTTTTTTATTATTATTATTATTATTATTATTTTTTTATTTTTTTGGGGGGGGGGGTTCTGTCGATATGCTGCCGGCAGAGAGATATCAAGGAGAGAGGAGAAAAAAACTGTGATCGTGACTCGATCGCACTAGGTCAAATTTGGATCAAACTCGGTCAACCTCGGATGAGTTCTCTCGAACTGTGGTCGACATGAACCAGTTTTACTGCTTCTTCTTTTTCTTTTTCTTCTTCTTCTTCTACTTTTTTTTTTTTTTAAAGGAACAGATAAGACACCTTTTCCCTCTTTGAAAAACTGAATGACGTATTTCTGGGCGACATTTGTTTTTTTTTTGTTTTTTAAATTTTATGTACTATTATAGCTCCCAAATGGCAAGATATGTCATGCAATAAAACCATGAAGATAAGAGTTCATTCAAAAGCTGACAAATAATTCTCTCTGCTGGCATTACAGCAGGTTGCTTGTTATATAAGGCAGTTTGAGTTTCTCGACAAGCACACACACTAAAAAAGAATATGTAAGGGTAGGAACAAATCTGACACAAGCCACATCAGTTCAGAAAGGGATACAACCAACGGGAGTTTTGAAACTGGATCGAGGAAATTAAGGCAAAGAGAACTTATCTCTATCTTCCTTCGGAACAAACCAGAACACATTAAGATGGTGCATGTGGGGGCAGCGGTTCTGGCTCTCTTCGTCGTGGCTGTGTCAGCGCAGCAGGAGTTGTTACAGAACCCAGGGTTCGAATCCCCCCTGGACGGCCACTGGGAGGGCACCGGCTTCACCATTTCGCGTTCGTCTGATGCACATAGTGGAAGCCATTCACTGAAATGTTCAGGAAGGTAACGAGCAGCCTTTACTATGCAAACTGTAGCAAGGTTTTACTTCGGTAAGAGCCAACACAGGTAAGAGCCAACACAGGGAGTCAGGTAACTATAGCGCTCGAAACACGTCACATGAACGCAACAACAAAGACCTGAATCTACGGAAACTCTAACCTGGCATGTGGGTAAACAGAAGACACGTAACGTCCACCAGAGGTACATCATCAAAATCGTGCTCGATTCAGGTCTTTGATGTTGTGTTCGGGTGACATCTTTGGAGCGCTAATTAACTCCCCTTGTTTCTTGATTCTGCACAAGCCACTTAAGCCAAGGTCCCGTTCTGTTTCAGAATATTTCTTCGGTTAGTGAAAGTAAGTTCTCGGCGTATAACACCTTGTCTGTCGCGTGTAAAACCGATTACTTACACGAAACACAGTGATATTCTTCCTCCTGCTAACACTACCACCGCCACGACAAAGAGGTAGAAGAATCAGAATCGGACTGACGCGCATAATAATCTCTCTCTCTCTCTCTCTCTCTCTCTCTCTCTCTCTCTCCCTCTCTCTCTTCTCTCTCTCTCTCTCTCTCTCTCTCTCTCTCTCCTCTCTCCTCTCTCATCTTCTAGCCCTGCTTCAAACAGTCTTAAAACTAACCCCTAAGTCCTCTCGGCTTGTTGTGTGTGTGTGTGTGTTTCGTGTTTGTGTGTGGTGTGTGTGTGTGTGTGTGTGTGTTGTGTGTGTGTGTGTGTGTGTGTGTGGGGTGGTGTGTGTGTGGTGTGTGTGTGTGTGTGTGTGTGTGTGTGGGTGTGTGTGTGTGTGTGTGTGTGTGTGTGTGTGTGTGTGTGTGTGTGTGTGTGTGTGTGTGTGTGTGTGTGCGCGTTTGGCGCGCGGGCGTGTGCTCTTTGTTGGTGTGCGCGCGATCTTGTGCGTGCGCGTTCTGCCATGCTTTGAATGAAAATGTATTTTGTTTTTTTTGTTTGCTTGTTTATATACCATGATTTGTATTTGGTATCTGGGCATTGTATGCTTTTCTTTTAAGCTGTAAAGCGCTTTGAGTCCCCCAAAGCGCTGTATAAATTCCCAAAATTGTTATTATTGGCTTTGTTATCAAGGAATAGGAACATCCATCAGGGACCCGAGCAGCTGGTGAATCTGAAGCCTGGCAAGATGTACAAGTTCTCTTCCTACATCAAGCAGCTTAACGACATGCCCGGCAAAATGTTCCAGAAATATATAGCTAACCTTGCCCTTATATGGAGGGATGATGGTAAGAAGTGCCAGAAAGGCTAAGACATCTTTGGCTCGATCTACCTGACTGTCAGAAAGACTAGATGGTGGGAGAATGTGCCACACAGTCTAATCGTGACTTTAGGTGGAATGTCAATAATATTCTGGATATGACTGAAGGTTTCAGCATCAAAAGTATCACACATATTTTTCAAATACAATTCGCTGTCTTGGAACGTTGTGTTTTGATACCTTTTGTTGTTGATGTTGCTGTGTTGTTGTTGCTTGTTGTTGATGTTGTTGTTGTTGTTGTCTGTTTGTTTGTTTGCTTGCTTGTTGTTTTGTTTGTTTGTTTGTTGCTGTGGTTGTCTAATCAGTCTACTTGCATCTAAATCCACACACAAAAAAAAAAAAACTTTAAAGTAACTCCTATTAATTTTTTATTTCCGTCTATCGGTCTACCAGCACACATTTTACACACGTACAAACTCACACAGCAACAAAAACAAAAACGACCAGAAGCTATCTATTATGTTACGCGCAAATTCCAGTAGTAGTGCAGTGTGTCCTGATCTGGCTGTCAGTGATGCGCCTCAATCGTTTCCAGGAGCCAAGTTCCATAC
>JABMCL010000145.1:790000-792500 GCA_018857735.1 Alviniconcha marisindica
ACAGTTACAAACACACATATATATAATATATGATCATAGTGAGAAAATCAATGCCAATCGATAATTATGAACAATACAAAAGAGTAATAAATCAAATCACTGGTAGACTATACATATATATATATATATATATATATATATTAGAAACCAAGAAATTGTTTGATTTAAAAAAAAAAATGGTGTGTGTGGTTATTTATAACAATCTGCTTCTGATCCATTGATAAAGTTGTGTTTTGAAGCTGGTTAGTGAATTGCATGATTTTATTTGATTTGGGATGGTATTCCACAAGGATGCGCCTGAAAATGAGAAACTAGTTTTAAAAAGGTCTATTCTTGGTTTGGGCAGAGTTATGTATCTTGATGTGGCGCGAATGTTGGAATAGATAAAAAGCTGTTTAAGGTACGGAGGTGCAAGATTTGTGTATGCTTTGAATACTAATACTGCCTTATTGAACATAAGCTTTTATTTGAGTGGAAGTAATTCCCAAGTACCGTAGCTTTGTATCGGTTGATAAAGTGGAATCAGATATCATCAATTTTGCAGCTCTTCTGAGAAGAGAATTAAGTTTGTTAAATAAGATATCACTACAGCCGTCCCAGACAGTTGATGCATCGACTCGACTGAACAAGACCAGAAATGCACTATGATGAGCTTTAAGACGGTATGGAAGTCTCCTCACTACAGTACGGGGACCATGCTGAAAGTAGACAAGAGCTGTATGCTGCGTGTCTACTGTTCGTTTTGAATTAGAGGTTGGAACATGGCGGAGTGCGATGTGGATATCCTGGCTGTCTCAGCCAGTCTCAGGAAAATCCACACAATCTTCTTGCCAAAGGAAACAACCAGCAAGGAATTCCCCGACCATAGCAAGCAGAAAGACACGCGCACCCTGGTTACAAGAAGGTGCTGGAGACAGATCAGCCGTGTGCTCCGGAAGGAAAAGAAAAATGGTGCTTAACGTCAACAGAAACCATACGGCTTATTCGGGATGGGAAAGGGAGGAAAGGGAAGAGGTGAATAGCTCGTCCGAGCGCTCCGACCCGTAAAGACCGGAGAGAGTGTCGGCCACCGAACAGCAATGTTAAGGAGGTGGGGACCCCGCCAGTGAGAAGCAGCTTGTGTACTTCGCTACTTGCTGTTTAAACAGCTGTTAAAAACAGCTTTTTCCGGAAGCAAAGGAACAAAAAACAGTTTCAAACAACTCTATGAGGAACAAATAGCTAAGATTCCTCTTGATTTCTCTATGAGAACACAGCTCCACCTCCCTCCTCTTGATCTTTCCTGGGCTGTCTTGAGGGTCCAGCTCCACCTCCCTCCTCTTGATCTCTCTGGGCCTGTTTGAGGGTCCAGCTCCACCTCCCTCCGCTTGATCTCTTCTGGGCTACTTGAGGGTCCAGCTCCACCTCCCTCCTCTTGATCTCTCCTGGGCTGTATTGAGGGCCCAGCTCCACCCCCCTCCTCTTGATCTCTCCTGGGCTATCTTGAGGGTCCAGCTCCACCTCCCTCCTCTTGATCTCTCCTGGGCTATCTTGAGGGTCCAGCTCCGCCTCCCTGCTCTTGATCTTTCCTGGGCTGTCTTGAGGGTCCAGCACTACCTCCCTGCTCTTGATCTCGCCTGGGCTGTCTTGAGAGTCCAGCATCACCTCCCTGCTCTTGATCTGGCCTGACTGTGCTCCAGAAGGAAGGCGACTCCATCACAAGAACAGCAATCCGCTGGACACGTGAAGAAAAGAGGAGAAGAGGGTGGCGAAAAGAAAATATGGCGTAGAACTGCCGAAGCCAGAGCTGAAGCATCGTGGCCACAGCTGGGACATCATCGAGCAATTGGCCAAAGACAGATCGACGTGGAAGAACTTCGGTTCTCCCCATAATTCCGAGAAGAAGAAGAAGAAGAAGAAGAAGAAAGAGGCAAGAAGAAGAAGAAGAAGAAGAAGAAAGGACGACACCTTGGGCAAAAGAAGAAGAAGAACCCAGAGCGCCTGACCCGCACAAGCCCTAAGCGCTTACACATTCTTTAAATGTACGTTGCTGTTTTTTCTAGATTCAAGGTATAAAGGCAATCCGTAAGTAAGCTACCGATAATATTAATAATAATGTGTACTTAGAGTACCTAACCCGCACAAGCGAAAAGCGCTTACACGTTCTTTAAATGTACGTGTTCTCAAGACTCAGTGCAATATAGCGTAAAGGCAGTAACTATAAGTAAGTATAAATAAGTAAGTTACCGGTATTGGTGCTGTCAGATTGACCACAAGAAGCACCTGTTTGGATTCGGAACTTTGGTGAAGGACTTGTGGATGATACACAGCAACCACAAGCAGTACCAGGATAAGGTCTACGACTACTTCAACACCGCCACCACACAGGGGGTCAAGTGGCTTTTGGATAAAGGATCACAGGTATGATTGTCGTCATCGTTTCATCATTATCATCGTCGTAACCGTCTTCGTGTTCAGAGGGTTTATCGTTAAGATTATCATTGTAGTCATTACTATGATT
>JABMCL010000145.1:802500-810000 GCA_018857735.1 Alviniconcha marisindica
TGACAGTATAATTATGCCACAGAAAGATATGCAAGACAAAGAATGAACCAGGGCATCCAAACCCCCACGAAGAAAGGAAAAAAGTGCGTCAGAATTTGTTGTTGAGACAACAGCAAAGAAACAAAACAGCAAAGAAATACCTTAAGATGGTGCATACTGCAGCAGCGGTTCTACCTCTGCTTGTCGTGGTTGTTTCAGCACAGCAGGAGTTGTTACAGAACCCAGGGTTCGAATCCCCCCTGGCCGGCCACTGGGAGGGCACCGGCTTCACCATTTCGCGTTCGTCTGATGCACATAGTGGAAGCCATTCGTTGAAGTCCTCAGGAAGGTAACGGAATGCGTTGCTGTATGTAATGGTTCACACACACACACACACACACACACACACACACACACACACACACACACACACACACACACACACACACACACACACACACACACCACACACACACACACACACACACACACACACACACACACACACACACACACACACACACACACACACACACACACACACACACACACACACACACACACACACACACACACACACACACACCACACACACCACCACAGCCGCTCGCGCATGCACGCACGCACGCACAGCACGCACAGCACACACACACACACACACACACACACACACACACACACACGACGCGCACCACACCACACACACACACACACACACACTCTCGTCATCTGTCTCGTCTGCTCTGCTCTGCCCTGTCTCCTCTCCTCCCTCTACTCTCTCTTCTGTCTCTTCTTCTGTCTGCTTCTCGTCTGTCTGTCTCTCTTCTTCTCTCTCTCTCTCTCTCTCTCTACACTCCTACACGTAGCAAACACCTCGCACCCTACATCACATCATCTCCACCCATCTGCACCATCACACACAAACGTACGCAAAGCACGCACCGGCACAACACATACATCCACATAGCACCCCGCACACCCCAACATGTATGCAAACACACACCACGCATACACCACAACAACCACACACACAGCACACAACACACACAACACACACACACACACACACACACACACACACACACACACACACACACACGCACACACACGCACACACACGCACACACACGCACGCTTGGGGGGTCGATGGGGGGTGGGGGGTGGGAGGGAGAGACTATAAGTAAGAGTGAGACACTGAATGACTTAATTAATACGAGAGTGGATAGAGAAAGTGAGAGGGAGCACAGAGAGACAGACAGACAGACAGACAGAGAGAGAGGGACAGACACAGACAGACACAGAGACAGAGAGACAGACAGACAGGCAGGCAGGCAGAGTCAGAGAAAGAGAGAGACACACAGACTCAGAGACAGAAATACAGAGATAGACAGAGGAGGAGTACAGGGCAAAGATAGTGACATAATATATACTTTCAAAGCCACTGTAATGTGCTTAGGAGCAAGACATACGGTATTTTGAGTACCCCTCGACATTAAATTCTAAGAGACTGAAATGAACTACTAAGACAATTTGTGTATGCAAGGTTTGGACATGCTCTGAAAACTGCCGGCACTGTAAGGCAATGCAGCCCAGAAAGGAAGCAGAAAAGTGAAAAAGTAAACAAATGCATAATTATTCCTCTCGGTTGTTATGGTCTGTCAAAAAACAAAACAAAACAAAACTGGCTTGTCCTCAAGGATGCGGAACCAGTATCAGGGTCCAGGGCAGCTGGTGAATCTGAAGCCTGGCAAGATGTACAAGTGCTCCGTCTACATCAAGCAGCTCAACGACATGCCTGGCAAAACATCCCAAAAATATAGAGCCAAAGTTGGCTTTACTTGGAAAGACGATGGTAAGATCTGTTCCCGAAATACAGACCGAACTGGGTTCGATTCACCTGTAAAAAAAAACATGATGTAATTAAGATTTTCCAGCAACACAGACGTTGGGTCCGGTGTGATTTACCTGTAAAAACGGTATAATTAAGGTTTTCCAGAAACGCAGACCCAACATAGGATTCAGCTGTAAAAACGCTCTAATTAAGGTTTTCCAGAAACAGTCCCAACTAGGTTGTATTCGCCTGTAACAACGATGTAATTAAGGTTTTCTAGAAACACATACCAGACCTTGGATTCACCTGTAAAAACGATGTAATTAAGGTTTTCCAGAAACACAGACCCGACCTTGGATTCACCTGTAAAAACGATGTAATTAAGGTCCAAACACAAAAAGGTTCAAACGAACGCTTATTTATTTCAACACGGACACAAACTGCAAATTTTCGGGGAAATCCCTTTTATCAAGCCACAAAGCGACACTTAAACAACAGATAAACGGTTAAAGACGATGAAAAATGAAAGAAAAAGATTTATCTTGTTTGGTTGAGCTTAGCAGTTTGTTCGGTGCTTGGAAGATGTAATTAAGGTTTTCCACACACACACACACACACACACACACACACACACACACACACACACACACACACACACACACACGCACGCACGCACGCACGCACGACACGCACGCACGCACGCACGCACACACCACGCACCACACGCACGCACACCACGCACACACACACACACACACACGCACGCAGCACGCACGCACGCACGCACGCACGC
This sequence comes from Alviniconcha marisindica, assembly GCA_018857735.1. NCBI lineage: Eukaryota > Metazoa > Mollusca > Gastropoda > Provannidae > Alviniconcha > Alviniconcha marisindica. The sequence continues at coordinate 805,104 of JABMCL010000145.1, forward strand.
ACGCACGCACGCACGCACGCGCACGCACGCACGCACGCACGCACACACACACACACACACACACACACACACACACACACACACACACGCATGCACGCACGCACACACAATAATCTTATAATTGCGGAGCTGAAAGCAGTTGCAAATGACCAATGAATTACCTTGCATCCAGGTCACGTGTTTCAGCTGAATGTCGCTTACCACACTTCTGTTCGGTCGGCTGACGGTTGGTTCCGAGTAGCAGGCAACTTCAGAGCTCCTACACGGGGTAATGAGACAAAGACTCCTTACCGTTAAGATCATAAGAATTGTATTTAGTATGTACGAAAGGGCAGTTTTCATTGTAAGCCATAAAAGGTGGTGTGTGTGTGTGTGTGTGTGTGTGTGTGTGTGTGTGTGTGTGTGTGTGTGTGTGTGTGTGTGTGTGTGTGTGTGTGTGTGTGTGTGTGTGTGTGTGTGTGTGTGTGTGTGTGTGCGTGCGTGTGTATGTGTGTGCGCGCGCGCGCCCACGTATGCGTTGTACATGTCTATCTCTGTCTTTGTCTGTGCATCTCTCTCTCTCTCTCTCTCTCTCTCTCTCTCTCTCTCTCTCTCTCTCTCTCTCTCTCTCTCTCTCCTCAGATGCTCATAATGTATAACTGAATGATGCATGCATGCGTGCATCTGGTGCTGAGAACGCGCTATGTTTTGTGTGAAAATTCTCATGTATAACGTTTCACTCACTCATTCATGCCTATATGTATATAAATGATGCCTGTAATTTTATATTTACTAAACCTAAACTAAAATCCTTGTAAAATAATGTTTTCGTGTTTGAGTTCTCTCTCTCTCTCTCTCTCTCTCTCTCTCTCTCTCTCTCTCTCTCTCTCTCTCTCTCTCTCTCTCTCTCTCTCTCTCTGTATATACGCGTATCTGCACGTGTGTGTGTGTGTGTGTGTGTGTGTGTGTGTGTGTGTAGAGAGAGAGAGAGAGAGAGAGAGAGAGAGAGAGAGAGAGAGAGAGAGAGAGAGAGAGAGAGAGAGAGAGAGAGAGAGAGAGAGAGATCCAATTTCCATTTTCATTCCACGCTGGGAGACACCGCTGAGGTAGATATTAAGCTAGACTGTATTTAGAAACCAGAGTTACCTTGGTTCCGTCATGAAGTTGCTCGTACTTTTTTCTTCTTCTTTTTCTTCCAGAGTTTGTGTCGGCCAAGCTTCACATTCAGTCACCAGACATTGGCATAAACTTTCTCTTGGACGACACAAGCCTCGTGGAGCTAAGCGACCTGTCCAACTGGAAACAGGAAGCCGATCAGCGAATCCAGCAACTGCGCATGGGCGATATCCACTTCCGGTAAGAATGGCACTTTTTAAAAATTCACTTCCGGTAAGATCTCCTCCTCTCTCTCTCTCTCTCTCTCTCTCTCTCTCTCTCTCTCTCTCTCTCTCTCTCTCTCTCTCTTCTTATGTTTGGCGCTTGTGAGTATATTCCAATTACTGGTCTTCTGCGACTACAGTTTAAGAATTACTTTGATAGCTTTGTGTTTTCTGTTTTGTTTTCGCTTCTACGGTCGATTGTTTAACTGAATGGTAGTTAATCTAAAGTATGCTCGTGCAGTCATAATTATTCACATGTCCTCGCGTTTGTGTTTGTCTTCTATTCCCTCGGGACAATTTACTGTTCGTTTACTTCTTCCAGGTTTAACCTTTCATCGGATGTCAGTGCTGACGAGATCGACATCCAGGTGTGTACCTTGATCTTTGGTGTAGGGTAGTAAATTAGGATTGGAAGTTTAAACTTTTGGGGTGGGTACGTACCCCTATGTTCCTTGCTGGAAATTCGGATCGTCTTAGAGAGAGAGAGAGAGAGAGAGAGAGAGAGAGAGAGAGAGAGAGAGAGAGAGAGTACCGGAAGTGAGACACAGCAGCCGCAAGAGCATCGCTACCCATTCCTATCAGTCTGTGTAGTGTTTTTGTGTACACGTCCAAACAATGGTGCGGCTAGGTCGGTAGTGTTGCTTAATGTCCTCAGATGTCAGCTGACATATTAGGGACAAGCTGAGACCAATGCCGAAGCATGGTTCAATATAGCTTTACGTCCACGGAAACCAGAAGGCTCGTTCGGACGGACAGCCCAGGACGGCCACCTCGACTCTCACACAGCTCCTGAACTATGTTGGTGAGGCTGTCAGTGTTTGGGATTTTCAACGTGCGCACAGATGCTGATGTATGCGTTGCACATGAGGGCTGTACGGATACCGTAAGAGAGTCTGCGCAGGAAGATGACCGTGGGAGAAAAATCTCTTGCCGCACCGGGGACTCGAACCCGCGTCAGTATAGCGCCTGGCTTTTCTGTCGGACGCTCTACCAGCTGAGCTATCCCCGGCCCGCCCCTTTAGTGTACCAAAATTCTGTGTTGTTGTTATTGTTAGTTTGTTTTGTCTTTTCTTCTCGTTAGTATTCGGCGATAATTATATATCACCATTATGTGGCATTGGTCATTGCTGAAGAGCTCAGGTGGTGAAGTACTTAGGCAAAGAAATGACGGTCCTGTCCAGGATGATCATTGTTTTTATACATCCTCCCCCTTCTGCTTTCGGTGTGGCTTTGGGGGACTAAAAATCGTATGCGGCCCCAGAGAGGAATGTTCCCAGTAGCATTTCACTCTAGTGTCATCTGGTAGTGGTACTGTCAGATGGACCATACAAAACACCTGCCACGTTTGTTGTGGGCTTGTCAGATTGACCACTCGAATCGCCTGTTTCGTTTCACGTTCGGTTTAGTATCATCTGTGGTGGTATCATCAGATTGACCATACGAGGTATATGCATAGTTTTACAAATTGACCACACGAGGTACCTGTTTAGTTTCACTTAAGTATTATTAGGTAGTGGTATTACCAGACTGAACACACGAAGCACATATTTGGCTTCATTTTATAACTTCGGGTATTCTTGTTGACAGACTGACCACACGAAACACCTGTTTGACATCATCTAACTATCATCAGGTGCCAGAGTTGACAGACTGACCACACGAAGCACTTGTTCGGCATCACTTTAGTGTCATCGGGTCTTGTTTACAGACTGACCAACTAAGCACCTGTGTGGCTTCACTTTAATGTTATCTACCTGTGTGGCTTCACTTCAGTGTTATCAGGTGTTGTTGACAGATTGACCACACTAAGCACCTGTGTGGCTTCACTTTAATGTTATCAGGTGTTGTTGACAGACTGACCACACTAAGCACCTGTGTGGCTTCACTTCAGTGTTATCAGGTGCTGTTGACAGATTGACCACACTAAGCACCTGTGTGGCTTCATTTCAGTGTTATCAGGTGTTGTTGACAGATTGACCACACTAAGCACCTGTGTGGCTTCACTTTAATGTTATCAGGTGTTGTTGACAGACTGACCACACTAAGCGCCTGTGTGGCTTCACTTCAGTGTTATCAGGTGTTGTTGACAGATTGACCACACTAAGCACCTGTGTGGCTTCACTTTAGTGTTATCAGGTCTTCTTTACAGACTGACCACACTAAGCACCTGTGTGGCTTCACTTTAGTGTTATCAGGTGTTGTTGACAGATTGACCACACTAAGCACCTGTGTGGCTTCACTTTAGTCTTATCAGGTCTTCTTTACAGACTGACCACACTAAGCACCTGTGTGGCTTCACTTTAGTGTTATCAGGTGTTGTTGACAGATTGACCACACGAAACACCTGTTTGGCTTCGGGACCCTGGTGAAGGACCAGTGGATGGTGGACCACAACTACAAGCAGTACCAGGACATGGTCTACGACTACTTCAACACCGCCACCACACAAGGGGTCAAGTGGCTCTTCGATAAAGGATCACAGGTATGATTGCTCTCAATGTCATATTGTTTTAGTATATAATTATATATGTCATACGGTTCACCGTTATTCGCTGTTATAAGCATTCTCACCTTCATGGTTGTCATGACCGACATCAGCAGCACTCGACGGTACATTACATTTACGTTCGTCATGTTTGAGGAAATCTAGTGAGCAGAATAATAATAATAAACCTTTTTTTTAAAATAAATAAATTAAAAACAAATAATAATAGCAGTCATTTCTATAGCGCCGTATCTCGCCGACAAGGGTGAGCACACCGCGCTTTACCAGATCAACAATAATGTATAAATTATGTAGTCATAATATTGTATTCCCGCCACACACACACACACACACACACACACACACACACACACACACACAAACACACACACACACACACACACACACACACACACACACACACACACACACACACACACACACACACACACACACACACACACACACACGGGCGCACAACAGGAGTGTAACGAAGAGTGAGAGAGGGTAAACTGGGGAGGCAAGTAAGAAGACAGAATCTGAAATCACTTTTGGTATTGTTGGTTGGGGTGAGTTTTTAACGCAGTTTTGAAGGCGTGAGAGGATTGAATGTCACTCACTCTCACTCATGCACGTGCACAGTATATATATATATATATATATATATATATATATATATATATATATATATATATATATAATATATATATATATATATATATATACTTACTTGATATAAGCCGTACGTGAATCTGCAAACTCGAGAACGTCAGACGCCGGGGTGGGGGGGGTGGGGGGGGGGGGGGGGTCGTTCTTTTTTTTTTGGCGTTTTGTCTGCTTGCCTTTTATTTGTTCATTTGTTTGTATGCTAACGGTTACAGGGACACCCTAACTACGACCAAGCCGTCGCATGCATTGACGCTCTGAAACAGAGGAGGTCTAGTAACAGTTTCACTTTCCCGTTGTGTAGATTCCATTTCCAAAATTAACTGTCACTCTGCTAAATGATGTGAAAGTCAAATCAGCGTACAGTGCTGTTACATTGCATTCAGAG
>JABMCL010000145.1:825000-827500 GCA_018857735.1 Alviniconcha marisindica
CACACACACACACACACACAGTGAAATGCGCACACCAATCTCTGCTCGACTGACTGACTGGGCGGCTGATTGACTGACTGACTGACTGACTGACTGGGTGGCTGACTGACTGACTGACTGGCCGATTGATTTTTACTGATCGATAGTTTGTTTGTAGATCGGTTGGTTGGTTGATCGATTGAGTGGTTGGTTAATTGTTTCAATGTTGATGTTTGACACAAATGTCAAATCAGAGCGAAACTGTACAATTCAACGAATCATCTGGTATGCGTTCAATAATAAAATTGTGTTTAAACAAAAACAAAAACACGTAAGATTGTGATTCATTGTTCATCTTATATGTCAAATGTAAGAATGAACTTGAAGAGGGTCCAAAGAACTAAAATTGAATGAACCGGAACCGCAGAGATAAGAAAGACAGAATCCCAGAATATGCTGCGCACTTCAACACAACGTCTCATTAAAATGTGATGTATGTGATTGAATAGTAATTAAACTACCAGAGACAGGTAGATCGACACCACAATATACAATTCAATATAGACCAATAAGTATTATGTGACGCATTTGGCTGAACAGTAATTAAACTACCATATACAGCTGGATCGGCACAACCAAGCAATTCAATCTAAACCATTACGTTGTTTTCGGTGTAATATATCTGATAATGTACTATTCAACACAATTCAAAGTTTATCTAGATACGGCGTATTCTGGTGCAATACTATTAAATGAATATGACGTACTATGATGCAATACTATTAAATGGAAACTACATACTATGGTGCAATACTATTCAATGAATACGACGTACAATGCTGCAATAATATTCAATGAATACGACGTACTATGGTGCAATACTATTCAATGAATACGACGTACTATAGTGCAATACTATTCAATGAATACGACGTACTATGCTGCAATACTATTCCAAGAATACGACGCACTATGGTGCAATACTGTTCAATGAACACGACTTACTATAGTGCAATACTATTCAATGAATACGACGTACTATGGTACAGTACTATTCAATGAATACGACGTACTAGAGTGCAATACTATTCAAGGCATACGACGTACTATAGTACAATACTATTCAAGGAATACGACATACTATAGTACAATACTACTCAAGGAATACGACGTACTATAGTACAATACTATTCAATGAATACGACGTACTATAGTGCAATACTATTCAAGGAATACGACGTACTATAGTGCAATACTATTCAATGAATACGACGTACTATAGTGCAAAACTATTCAGTGAATATGGCGTACTAGAGTGCAATACTATTCAATGAATATGACGTACTATAGTTCAATACTATTCAAGGAATACGACGTACTATAGTGCAAGACTATTCAAGGAATACGACGTACTATAATGCAATACTATTCAAGGAATACGACGTACTATAGTGCAATACTATTCAGTGAACACCACGTACTATTATGCAATGCTATTAAATGAATACGACATACTACAGTGCAATACTATTAAATGAATACGACGTACTATGATGCAATGCTATTAAATGAATCCCACGTACTATGGTGCAATACTATTAAATAAATAAGACGTATTATGGTGCAATACTGTATAATGAATACGACGTACTATTGTGCAATACTTTGTGCTCTGTATCATGTGCAGGCAACCAAGCGTGTCAGGCGTTTGCTTCTGGATCCCTGTCGCAGGACCAAGCGATACAAGCTGTAGCTACCTGCTGCAAAGTCTCTACGTGAACTCTTTATAAGGCTCTTAATTAACTCTTTCGGTTCCACCGCCGTTGCTAACATTGAAGTTACACTGCATGCCCGTGACGTAACGATTCATGGTCCAAACACATAAACAGGTTCGAAAGAAAGCTTATTTATTATGACTTAGACACACAATCTGCAAATTTTCGGGATAATGCCTTTCATCAAGCTACAAAACGACACTTAACAGTTAAACGGTTAAAAACAATGAAAAATGAGATGAGAAATGAAATAACCTGTGTGTGTGTTTGTATGTGGTGTGTGTGTTGTGTGTGTGTGTGTGTGTGTGTGCGCGTCGCGCGTGCGTGCGTGCGTGCGTGCGTGCGTGCGTGTGCGTGCGTGCGTGTGCGTGCGTGCGTGTGTGTGTGTGTGTGTGTGTGTGTGTGTGTGTGTGTGTGTGTGTGTGTGTGTGTGTGTGTGTGTGTGTGTGTGTGTGTGTGTGTGTGTGTGTGTGTGTTTTAGGTTGAGCTGTTGTTTTCTTGTCCAGTGCTTGGAAGAATGTTGGCATGATGACAATGTCGTGTAATAGGTGTGATGCAATGGATATTATGTGACGTAAACCTTAACGATGATGTGACGTAAAACGTAACGATTCATGGACTTGATATTGTCTCAAGTCTCTTGAACATGTTCTGTTGCTACCAAGCCGCAGGGTGGCCTCGGATGATAATGATTACAGAAGTGAAGACGTCAGAGTGTGCCATTTCAAGATCCGTTATTTCCTCCA
>JABMCL010000145.1:850000-852500 GCA_018857735.1 Alviniconcha marisindica
CAGATTTTTTTCCACATCAGATCTCTGAGTCAAATCCGTCCATACATCACCTACAAAGCTGCAAGCAGCACTGCTGTCTGTTTGATTTTGTAAAAGCTTGACTATACTGCAATAACCTTCTGTCGGGACTGCCACAAAAACAAATTAAACGTCTACAGGCAGTGCAAAATGCTACTGCAAGAACTGTCATGAGATACACAACAACAACAAAATTACATCACTCCCATTCTTAGACAGCTTCATTAGCTTCCCATCCAGAAACGGATCTGCCACAGAATTTTATCTGCCACTTACCGGTCAGTTCATGATAACACTCCACCTCTTCCCTGATCTTCTCCATAGGACACAACCCTTCTACGCCTTTCAGATTTTTTTCCACATCAGATCTCTTGATGTTCCCGGGCCTAGGGATTCCAAGACAAAGCGGTACGGCCAGCGAGCCTTCAGATATGTCGCCCCCTCCCTCTGGAATGTCCTCCCCGAGAGCATCAAGGAGGACTTCGTTCAGTTTTTCAGACCTTCGCTGAAACCCATTTCTTTACCTAGGGATGATAGTCAATGCGACTGTGTACGTGCGTTTGCGTTGGTGTGTGTGTGTTGTTGAGTGAAGTTGATGGTGCCATAATTACTTTGTGTGTGTGTGTGTGTGTGTGTGTGTGTGTGTGTGTGTGTGTGTGTGTGTGTGTGTGTGTGTGTGTGTGTGTGTGTGTGTGTGTGTGTGTGTGTGTGTGTGTGTGTGTGTGTGTGGTGTGTGTGTGTGTGTGTGTGTGTGTGTGTGTGTGTGTGTGTGTGTGTACGTGTGTGTGTGTGTGTGGTGTGTGTGTGTGTGTGTGTGTGTGTGTGTGTGTGTGTGTTGTGTGTGGTGTGTGTGTGTGTTGTGTGTGTGTGTGTGTGTGTGTGTGTGTGTGTGCGTGCAAGCTTTTTTCGGTTATCATTATTTGTTACTCTGTACATATTTTTACATTTAGCTGCTATGTATAGTTGCACTTTTGAGAAGGGGTGGGTGGGTAGGGGCTGTCTGAATTTTTTGGTATTAGTGTCCTTTAGTAGTTTTTAGCTTGCGGAAGTTTACATGTATGCACTGTGTGTATCTGGCGCTGTGAACACGCAAGGTTTTGTGTGAACACGCAAGGTTTTGTGTGGAAGTTTGTTGTGCGCTATATAAAAAATTTGATTGGCTGGTTCATTGGCATTGCTCCGCTGAAGCATATAGCGACACCGGAGAAGGGCCCTTCCCAAAGATTCGCTCTAGTAACCCGAGCCGACTGCTGATAAGAGGCGATAAGAGTTCGAGGCGCGAATTATGTCAACCCGACATCCGAGGACATGAAGCCCCACATCATCATCGAGGCGCGAAGTATGTAAACATGGTGCTTAACGTCCACTTCACTCATAGTTCAGGAGCTGTGTTATCCGTCCTAACGAGCCTTCTGGTTTCCGTGGACGTAACGAATTATTGCACCGTGCTTCGGCATTGGTCACAACTTGTCCCTAATATGTCAGCTGACATCTGAGGACATTAAGCATCACTTCACCACCACCACCACTGTTACCCATAGTTCAGGAGCTGTGTGAGAGTCGAGGTGGCCGTCCTGGGCTGTCCGTCCTAACGAGCCTTCTGGTTTCCGTGGACGTAAAGCTATATTGAACCATGCTTCGGCATTGGTCTCAGCTTGTCCCTAATATGTCAACTGACATATGAGAACATTAAGCAACACTACCTACCTACCTACGTCCGCAGAAACCATAAGGCTTATTAGGGACGGGGAGAAGTGGGGAGGGAGGGGGGAAAGGGAGGTGGGCCAAACCGGCTGACAGGTTTCTGTGGGCGTTAAACACCACGTTTCCTTCCGGCTCGTGTACCAGCGCTTTTAGCCGAAGCGTATCGACGGCAAATTTAATTGCTGCTAATGTTCCAGTTCTCTCTTCAGCCGTGACTGCTGTGTGTGTGTGTGTGTGTGTGTGTGTGTGTGTGTGTGTCAGCCTGCTAGCCCAGCGTGACTGAAGTATGTGTGTCAGTCAATAATCAGCACACAGGCTTCTGGTGACATTTCAAGGTTCACTGACACCCACGCGTTTAGCTTGCATGTAATGGGTCGTTGTCATTAACCCCTTCACTGCCCCAGCCTGTACAATTTCCGGGTCGAATGATGCACGGACGCGCCTGCAAAAGGTATAATTTATTTTCCGGTCCTATAACTTCTATTTTTGAATGCTATGCGTGTTGGTGGAGATCTTTTCCGGCACATGCCAGTGCGAAGAAAAAGACAAAAAGGCTTAAGGGTTTGAAATTGCGCACTTTTAAGGTTCCTTTTTAAGTGACATCATGGCAGTGAAGGGGTTTAAAAAATTTTTTTTATCGTGACCTGACGAGCTTCTTTTGAAATGATCTAGTTTATTTTAAATAGTTTATTCCTCGAGCCCACACAAAATTGGAGAGAGTGTTTGGTTAAAAAAGTAGAATGAACTGGAAAAGTCGAAATCTGTAAGGTAGAATTGA
>JABMCL010000145.1:857500-862500 GCA_018857735.1 Alviniconcha marisindica
ATTCTGTCGTTGAGGGTGCATTTTACTGCGGGTAAAAAAACGACGACCACCTGCTCACAGCTGTAAATGGGCCAGTAATGAGGGCAGCATACATTTAAAAATTGTTAACCCATCCAGCTTTTGTTAAAGGAAGAAACCTCAAAAAGCTGGTTATGGCTTAGACATTCTGCTCCCCAGCCACGCAGCCGGGGAGCGACGCAGTCGGTCGCCATTCCAGTTTCAACATGCGTGACATGTTCTTGGCGACAACGACGAGCCTGCTACTGTTAAAAATCCATTGTTTGGATAAATATCCATTTACAGCAAAAAAAGAAACTATCGTCTCGTGGCTTTAAAAGCATAAACATTTGGATATTCGTACTATGCACAAATCGCAGTTAAAAGGAGACAAAAAGTCTCGTGGCTTTAAAAAACAACAACCACGTAGGCATTTGGATATTCATACCAAACAAAGCAAAAATCGCAGTTAAAAGGAGACAAAAAGGCTCGTGGCTTTAAAAAACAACAAACCACATAGGCATTTGGATATTCATACTATGCAAAAGTCGCATAGTAATCTTACATGGGTTAATAACATTATGGGGTTTGTTAGCATTAAGATGAGAGCGAGTGTAAGGCACATGCCGCAGTTGAGCGTTGGTCACGCTCGGCAAGCACGGCGGTGGGTTAGCGGTGTTCAGGGAGCTGAACACAGCGCTTTCTCCACCGAGCCCTGTCGTCAGTGGGGGTCACCCTTCGCTTCCCCCACCCCCGGGGACGGACCCCGCTGGTGGTGACAGGTTGTTGTTGAAGTGTTGCTTTGCGTCCACATGATGATGAAGTGATGCTTTATGTCCTCAGATGTCAGTTGACATATTAGGGACAAGTTGTGACCAATGCCGAAGCACGGTGCAATAAATCTTTACGTCCACGGAAACCAGAAGGCTCGTTAGGACGGACAGTCCAGGACGTCCACCTCGACTCTCACACAGCTCCTGAACCATGCACGTCCACAGAAACCGTCAGCCATAATATACCACCGATTTCATGCAGAAAAATAGATCGGTAGGAAACATGCTGACTTCATAAGTTGTCGAATGTTCATTTTAATAGTTGAATATGGTCTAGTGCATAGTAGTGATTGTATAAACTGTGAGACATGTCATTTCTGTTTTGATCTGGCTTTGTATGGCCGAGTCTTGGGCGCGCAGACTTTCACTCTGCTTAGCTTGGGTCTTTGTACGTGTAAACGAACTGAGCGGTGATGCGCGTCAGTGGTGGCAATTAGCGTCAGTGGTGGTGATCTGTTCACTAACCGAGCAGACAGATCACCAGCTTAGATTCTTGATACGCTGCCCGCGTCAGTGAGACCCTTGACGTTGTTCACAGATATGCTCTGCTAGTCAGTAACAGTGGTAGGTAGGTAGTGTTGCTTAATGTCGTCAGATGTCAATTGACATATTAGGGACAAGCTGAGGCCAATGCCGAAGCATATGGTTCAATATAGCTTTACGTCCACGGAAACCAGAAGGCTCGTTAGGACGGACAGCCCAGGTCGGCCACCTCGACTCTCACACAGCTCCTGAACTATGACCAGTAACAGTGATGATGATGAAGTGGTGCTTAATGTCCTCAGATGTCGGCTGACATATTAGGGACAAGCTGTGACCAATGCCGAAGCATGGTTCAATATAGCTTTACGTCCACAGAAGCCAGAAGGCTCGTTAGGACGGACAGCCCAGGACGCCCACCTCGACTTTCACACAGCTCCTGAACTATGGGTAACAGTGTAAGTAAGTAAACATGGTGCTTAACGTCCACAGAAACCGTACGGCTTATTAGGGACGGGGAGAAGGGGGGGAAGGGTATGGAGGTGGGGGGAGAGGGAGGCTATATACCTAACGCTACACTGTCACCACCAGAATGACTTCTGCATTAAGATGGGCAGCGATGAGAGCCATTTTAATGTTTCAGTAGGAAGTGATGGACAAAGTCACAAGACAGTGTCCACAAACCACAACCTTTTTGAAGAGAAAGGAGAGCCGAAGCGGTATCGAACCGAGGTCCTTCCGCTTACCAGCCTAGTGCCTTACCACTAGGCAAATCCGGCTCACAGGGTAACAGTGTAAGTAAGTAAGTAAACATGGTGCTTAACGTCCACAGAAACCATAAGGCTTATTAGGGACGGGGAGAATGGGGGGAAGGGGGTATGGAGGTGGGGGAAGAGGGAGAGTATATACCTATCGCTACACTGTCACCACCAGAATGACCTGCATTAAGATGGGCAGCGATGAGGGCCATTTTAATGTTTCATTAATTGTGAGGGACAAAGTCACAAGACAGTGTCCACAAACCACAATTTTTGACAGGAGAAAGGAGAGCCGAAGCGGTATCGAACCGAGGTCCTTCCGCTTACGAGCCTAACGCCTTACCGCTAGGCCAAACCGGCTCGTGGTAACAGTGACATGCTGTAGCCCTTTTGTACACGCGTTGAGTAATGACTTCCTCCCGCTAACTGCATGGTCCAGAATCCACCCGTGTCACTGCCCGTCTCGTAGTGTGCTTAAGTGGAACTGCTGTAACAATTATCTCACTCTTCCTGTTTAGTTAAAAATGATCTTGATAATCCGTATTTTTCACTGTTACTTTATTGTATACCATTATTTACAGGGAGTTCATCAGTTAATTGACTGTCCGTCTCTTGTATACTCACCGCGACACTGTGAGATACGGATTTTAAGTGCAATTTATGTGCTTGATTATTAATCATTTTGTCACAGTTACCATCATGTATTATAGTAACCTATAGGTAAACTACATGGTTACTGTATTTATTAGATAATTGCTGTTGTTTAGTCTTTACGTTTGCTTTCGTGTTCCAAATGTTTAGCTTGCTTGTGTCTTTTTCAACACAGACACTGTTTCCTGGTTGGTGTAAATAAAAGTTACGTTATAGCAACCGCTGACGGTTCATGCTTCCAACCTGCTCTCCTCATTCCCCACCCCGCTCCCCTACACCTGGAATAAAGTTTTCTCTGACAAACCAAAACATAAAAACTCTCAAATTAAATAAAGCCATTAGGTACACACATCCCCCACCCTCCCCCTGAAAATTATCATCCTCAGCAGACGTCCTGAAGTATGCGCAATGACTGGTACAATTTTCATTAAAAACTGACAGAGCCGAGGGTTTAAAAGATACGCACTATTATTATTAAGTCATGCTGTCCGTGAGGAGTTTGCTTTACCATAATAATAGGCTACGTCTCTGGGTATGTTCATTTGGATGATTGTCCAGCTTAGTGCAGTTCAAGAGGGTATGTGTATGCTCGGAAAAGCCCATATGCGCTCGACATAGGCGATTGGTAGACTGATGTCCCTAGCTTTTAACTGTACCCGTAGGTAACGTCTCAAGCCCCTCAGCATATTCCTATGTGTCTTTTACGGCGTCATGCAGTCTGAAGTATGCTATGACTTGTTCCATTTCTGTCTGGTTTGAAATGGGAGGTCTAGCATGAACCGCATGGTCTCAGTGGGTGTGTCCCTGGCGGGTCCAAGCGTGGCTTGCATTGTTTCTGTCCAGTTTTAGCGGATTTGTCTGTGACATTACCATGAGGCCTATAGTCAGTGCCTCTCCCCCGTCCCTCCCTCCCCCTCTATCTCTCTCTTATTTTTTATTCATTACTAGCTTACCAAGGACTAGATGTGAAACAGGTGTTTTGACTAAACCTAAACGACAATCTTTGTAAAATAAGGTTTTCGAGTTCGGGTTCTCTCTCTATCTCTCGAAAGATCTCTGTCTCCCTCTCTCTCTTTGTCTCTGTCTCTGTCTGTCTGTCTCGCTCTGTCTCTGTCTCGCTCTGTCTGTCTGTCTGTCTGTCTGTCTGTCTGTCTGTCTGTCTGTCTGTCTGTCTGTCTGTCTGTCTGTCTCTCTCTCTCTCTCTCTCTCTCTCTCTCTCTCTCTCTCTCTCTCTCTCTCTCTCTCTCTCTCTCTCTCTCTCTCTCTCTCTCTCTCTCTCTCTCTCTCTGATGTGGACAACTGAGAGATCCAAACGGCAAAAACTGATCCTACAACACTTCTACTTTAATGCTATATGGGTCATTCTCCTGAAAACTGGGCCAAAGAGGGTGCCGCTTTCCCGATGAAATAAAATTAAACTAAAACATGAAACTTTTTAATCTACCGCTATATTTCTGATGTAATGTGTTTGGAGAAATAAGGGAAATGCCACAATGGGAAATGCATCATTATTTCTTGCGCTGTGAGCCTTTTTGGTAAAATCGCGACATTTTCATGGCCGCCATTTGTGACATGGATTTGGGAAGGTTAGCTGATCGCAGATATTTCCTTGGAATCGTTCATGATTGAATAAAAACAGGTTTCATGAGAAAGAAGGAGGCCAGTTCTTTCATACGAATGGTATTTATTGTGTTGCTTGCTGTTAACAGCTCCAAACAAAGGAAAGATAATCAGTGTCTCGCACGTTACCGATGGTGTCTTCTGAGTGTGTATCACGATAGCGTGACTTGTTCACAACGGAAACTAAAAAACTGTCTTTTTTTCATCAGCATAGTAGATAACCACATTTCACCTTATTTTTTAATGCTTGTTTGATAAAAGAGTGGATACGAAATAAATTATAGTCATTTCTTCAGGGGTGGTTGACGTGGTGTCTTAAAATGATGTAACGTGCGAGCACACAAAACAATTATTTCTGCTTGTACCATTGACTTTCGACCTACCCTAGCGTACCAGTCCACATCAGCTGACTTGCGGCAGCAACGATTGACCTCTTTTTGCGTTGTGTGTGGTGTATTATTTTACTAGAAAAGGGAAAGCACTGTGGGGTCTTCAGGGGTGAGAGATGTAACGCTCGTGACACATATTTGTTCCCACTCGGCTGAGGTTTGTTTGCAATCTTTTGTAACCAAACTTGGTATTGTGGTGCACCACCATGAGCTGGAATGTCATGCGAAAAAAATGGGATTCTATCTTCAAGGTCAAGGTCACAGTGTGGGCT
>JABMCL010000145.1:867500-962500 GCA_018857735.1 Alviniconcha marisindica
GTAACATACACACATCTATTAACTATTTGTCTGCTGCGTCAGTCAACACGGAATCCTTGTGATGGCGACCTCTCAACCAAGGCGTGACGTCCGAGTGATCGGAGATCTGTGCCCATGTCCACCACCATGTCCAGTGCAAGATCAGTTCCAGCTGCTCCAGACCGTGCTCAATGAACTGAGACTGCCGCTCACCGTGGACAGGCGTGACCAGCCACGCGCTGGTGACGACAATGACATTACAGTTGTTCTACTGTCGGAGATTGGGGAAGCGGTCAACATCTTCTTTGAAGGTAAAAATAAACAGAGTGATGGTGATGGCCAGGTGACTGTCAGCGATGGCTATGGTGACGACCAGGTAACTGTCAGTGATGCTGGTGACCAGGTAACTCAACGATGGAGATGACCAGGTAAGTGTCACCGATGGTGATGACCAGGTAACTGTCAGCGATGGTGATGACTATACAGGTAACTGTCAGCGATGGTGATGACCAGGTAACTGTCATTGATGGTGATGACCAGGTAACTCAGTGATGGAAATGACCAGGTAACCGTCAGCGATTGTGATGATTATATAGGTAACTGTCAGTGATGGTGACGACTATATAGGTAACTGTCAGCGAATGTGATGACTATATAGACGATGGTGATGGTGATGACCAGATGGTGATAGTGATGTCTATATAGGTAACTCTCAGCGATGGAGATGACCAGGTAACTGTCAGCGATGGTGATGACTATATAGGTGATGGCAATGGTAGTGACCAGGTAAATATCTGTGATGATGATGAATATATAGGTCACTGTCAATGATGCTGATGACCAGATAACTATCTGTGATGGTGATGACCTGGTAACTGTCAGTGATGGTGATAACTATATAGGTGATGGTGATGGCGGGTAACTGTCAGCGATGGTGATGACCAGGTAACTGTCAGTGATGGTGATAACCAGGTAACTCTCACTGACGGTTATGACCAGGTAACCCTCAGCAATGGAGATGACCAGATAACTGTCAACAATAATGAAGACTATATTATAGATACTGTCAATGATGGTGATGACTGTATAGGTGATGGCAATGGTGGTGACCAGGTAACTGTCTGTGATGGTGATGACTATATAGGTCACTGTCAGTGACGGTGTTGACCAGGTAACCGCCGATGTCCGGACGGAGTGCTGCTGGCCCTGACCTCCAGCTGGCTGACCCGCGTGCCCTCCCCGGACCGGCCCGGCATGGACACGCTGTACCTGCACCAGGCCCTCACAGCGGACGCGGGAGGACAGACCTACCTGGACGTCTTCCGGCCGGCGCGACGCGTCACCTACCTGTTCAACCACCTGCTGGGGGTCAGAACTGAATTCCGCAGGACTGAGGGAGAGGAGCTTGCCGCCTTCGGTCTGGACACGCCGACCGGTTCCTCCCTGCCGCTCACCTGCCGGGCCAGCGACAAGCTGCTGACCACCACCATGTGTGCAGGTAGGAGGTCAGGTGTGCAGGTAAGAGGCCAGGTGTGCAGGTAAGTACTCCGGGTGTGCGGGTAAAGTATTCCAGGTTTGCAGGTAGGGTACTCCTAGAATACCTCAGGTATGCTGGTAAGAAGTCCGGGTGTGGTGGTAAGTAGCCAGGTGTGCAGGTAAGTGTTCCAGGTGTGCAGGTATACAATCCTGGGGTACAAGCAAGGTGCCCCAGATGTGCTGGTGAAGTATTTCAGGTATGCAGGTAAGAAGTCCAGGTATGCTGGTAAATACTCCGGGTGTGCAGGTAAGGTATTCCAGGTTTGCAGGTAAGGTACTCCTGGAATGCAGGCAAGTGCTCGGGGTGTGCAGGTAAATATTTCAGGTATGCAGAGTTGTATTTTGCCCATGTACCGAGGTAACAGATAACGGATACACACGCAATCTTATTACCTATGGGATGAATTAATTTCTCAATGTACAATTGCGTATACCTGGTGACCCCCCAAACCGCTACTACCAGTCACATTGAACAGCACATCACACTTTGTGTCTCGGTGTTAACAGCGGCAGGGGTGAACCATCCGGTCACCCTGGGTTTCTGGCTAGCTGGGGGGTACGACCACGTGTACCCAACACACCACCCGACAATCACTGTGGTCAAGCTGGCGTCACGGGACCAGGTCGCCGAGCGCACACGGTCCCACGTCCAGGACTTCCTCGACTCCAGCTCCATGGACAAAGTTGAAAAGGCAAGGTTTTAAATGTACAGTGTATAGAGTTGAAAAAGCAAGGATTTAATTGTACAGTGCATAGAGTTGAAAAGGCAATTAAACGTACAGTGTATCGAGTTGAAAAGGCAAGGTTTTAAATGTACAGTGTATGAAGTTGAAAAGGCAATTAAACGTACAGTGTATCGAGTTGAAAAGGCAAGGTTTTAAATGTACAGTGTATAGAGTTGAAAAGCAAGGATTTAATTGTACAGTGCATAGAGTTGAAAAGGCATTAAACGTACAGTGTATCGAGTTGAAAAGGCAAGGTTTTAAATGTACAGTGTATGAAGTTGAAAAGGCAATTAAACGTACAGTGTATCGAGTTGAAAAGGCAGGTTTAAATGTACAGTGTATGAAGTTGAAAAGGCAATTAAACGTACAGTGTATCGAGTTGAAAAGGCAAGGTTTTAAATGTACAGTGTATGAAGTTGAAAAGGCAAAGTTTTAACTGTACAGTGTATAGAGCTGAAAAGGCAAGGTTTTAAATGTACAGTGTATGAAGTTGAAAAGGCAAGGTTTTAACTGTACAGTGTATAGAGCTGAAAAGGCAAGGTTTTAAATGTACAGTGTATAGGGTTGAAAAGGCAAGGATTTAAATGTACAGTGGTTAAAAATTGAAAAGGCAAGGTTTTAAATGGACAGTGTATTGAGTTGAAAAGGCAAGGTTTTAAATGGACAGTGTATAGAGTTGAAAAGGCCAGTGGTAGAAGCCCAGAAGAGATCAAGAGCAGGGAGATGGAGCTGGGCTCTCATAGATGGATGGTTTGTCTTGTTGCAGAGCTGTAAAGCAACATTGAAACGAGCACAGAAAAGCATACAGAGCCCAGGAGAGATCAAGAGCAGGGAGGTGGAGCTGGGCTGTCATAGCTGGATGGATTGTTTTGCTGTTGAGTTGATCCTCAATAGCTGCTTTTCGGACACTGTCTTTTGTGTCTTTCTCCCGCACAGCTGTTGAAACAGCAATTAGCGGAGTACGCATATTGCTTGGCACTGGCGGGGTCCCACCTCCTTATCATTCTTGTTCCGGCGGTGGCTGACGGTCTCTTCCGTCTTTATGGGTCGGAGCGCAGGTACGAGCCTAATTCTCATTCATAGGTACTTGTCCGCCCCTTTACCTGTCCCTAATAAGTCATACGGTTTCTGTGGCCGTAAAGCACCATGAAATGAAATGAGGGAGTGCGCGTGCCACGTGCAGTGCTGGAAAGACTAGTATGGCTGATGGTTCAGTCACCAAAGACAAGTCAGGGTGGGGTGTCAGTGTCAAGCAAGGTGAGACCACCGTCCATGAAGATAGTGCAGCCTGTACGGTCTCAACCTCCAGCTTGACAATGGAGGTGAAAGCAGCCAAGCGGTTTCAGACCACACATGCCATCATCCTCACAGAATCAAAAAGCTTGCTACATAAAGTGAAAAGCGGAATGGGAACCCCTGACTGGGATGTGCCAACTTCGACATCAGTCTTCAAAATCTCCCGTGTATGTACTGCCCTGGACATGCCGGAGTGATAGGAAATGACGGAGCGGATAGATTGGCGGGAGAAGCAACCACCACAACCAGCTTGCGTCTCGAAAGACCTGAAGTGTTGTGGTACTTGAGACACCTACCTGCTGGCACAAAGCCAAGGACATCAAACCATCGATCACCTGGAAGAGAAAGGCGTCAAAAGACGAAGCGCTCCACCATATTCCTTGAAAGGACGAGAAAGGGTCATTGTTAATCAAACTAATATTGGAATTGTTTCAAAGGCATTGTTGAGGAGACTTACGAGAGACGGGGTGGAGCGCACATGGGCTTCTCTGAGTACGTAATACTATCTTAATAGATGTGGAACCGTCATTACAGCAATACCCCCCTGAGGGAGTGCATGATCGAAAATGATTGGGGGGTAGGGGTGGGGGATGAAGTTGAATGAACAGAAATGAAATAAATTTAAAGGACAGAACTTTTAGCAGTAGGCAAAACATGCAAGGCTATAATCTGACCTAATCCGATGAAACCGTCAAACTCCACAGGTTGTGGTGAAACCCTACGGTCCTACTTGGAACTCATGCAAAGGCGTCACTTACCACGCACACAGTGACGTCACCGAGATCGTCCAAGCCGTCCTTGACCTCGTGACCCTCATCGAGCCCGGAAACGGAATCCTGGTCCAGTCGTATCACCCGACCTTTGACCCCGTAGTGATGCCTGACGCGGGACGCCATGCTATTACTGTGGAAGGTGAGCAAACTGGGCAGTAAGTTTATGCATCGCTGAGAGGATTGGTACACACAACTGGGCAGTACTAGGTGATGTATTTCTTGGAGATAGGATTGATACACACAACTGAGCAGTAACTAGGTGACGTATCTCTTGGAGATAGGATTGGTACACACAACTGGGCAGTACTAGGTGATGTATCTCTTGGAGATAGGATTGGTACACACAACTGGGCAGTAACTAGGTGATGTATCTCTTGGAGATAGGATTGGTACACACAACTGGGCAGTAACTAGGTGATGCATCGCTTGGAGATAGGATTGGTACACACAACTGGGCAGTAACTAGGTGATGTATCTCTTGGAGATAGGATTGGTACACACAACTGGGCAGTAACTAGGTGATGTATCTTTTGGAGATAGGATTGGTACACACAACTGGGCAGTAACTAGGTGATGTATCTCTTGGAGATAGGATTGGTACACACAACTGGCAGTAACTAGGTGATGTATCGCTGGAGATAGGATTGGTACACACAACTGGGCAGTACTAGGTGACGTATCTCTTGGAGATAGGATTGGTACACACAACTGGGCAGTACTAGGTGATGTATCTCTTGGAGATAGGATTGGTACACACAACTGGGCAGTAACTAGGTGATGTATCTCTTGGAGATAGGATTGGTACACACAACTGGGCAGTAACTAGGTGATGTATCTCTTGGAGATAGGATTGGTACACACAACTGGGCAGTAACTAGGTGATGTATCGCTGGGAGATAGGATTGGTACACACAACTGGGCAGTACTAGGTGATGCATCGCTGGAGATAGGATTGGTACACACAACTGGGCAGTAACTAGGTGATGCATCGCTGGAGATAGGATTGGTACACACAACTGGGCAGTAACTAGGTGATGCATCGTGGGAGATAGGATTGTACACACAACTGACAGTAGACTACTGGGCAGTAGGGTGTTGTATCACTTGGTGATAAGATTACCATAGTGTACTTAATTGGCAGCAGGCTGGTGTATCGCCGGGTGATAGCTAGGACTACTGTAGTGTACTTCGCAGTAGTGTGATGTATCTGTGGGAGACAGGACGACCACCGTGTACTGGGCAGTTGGGTGACGTAACATGGCTGAGTGATAGGATTAATTACCGAAGACAACTGGACAGTACGGTGATGCATCGCTGGGTGATATGACTACCATAGTCTTCTGGGCAATAGGGTGATGCATCACAGGGTGACATGATTACGACAGACTGCTGGGCAGTAGGTTTGTGCATTATTATGTGACATTTATGGCTGGATATATAGAATTAAGGAAGGAAGAAGGAATGATTCCTGGCTTTTTCCGACCTACACCGCGCTTTTAAAAGAGAAAAGCTTCGATGGCTAAGGGATTCTCTTTAGAGCGTGGTGTCTTAATTCCTGCTTGCGCAGTACAGAACTCAGAGAGACAGACAGACAGACAGACAGACAGACAGACAGACACACAGACAGACAGACAGAGAGACAGAGAGAACTGACGAAGAAGGTTAGTAATATTTCTTTCATTAGGGTTGTTTCCCCTCTAATGTCTGTCTAAATGTGATCATTATATTCATTTTTCTCTTCCCTGTGCCCTTCTTTGAAACAGGTATCCGTCTTGGGTTACGTGTCCGGGCCATTGTCGCGAGGACTCCACAGAATGGCGTTCGCATGACTCAGGTAGGGACCACTTCCCTCTCATAGCGGGTTCACACGATCACCTATCCAATTATGACTCGGGCAAAAAGGGCCACATGTCAGCCGCAGGCACCTGCATCAGTGTTTGTTGTTGATTGTATTGTTTGACTACACGCTGTGATTCAAAATGATGTGCATTTGAAGGTGAATACTTTGCCAGCTTAGTTCACTAGGATTCGACGCCGCGAGCTCGTAAATCTTTACGGGGTATAGCGCTATATGAGAGTTGTTATTGTTATTATATACCTCTGGTGGAGTTTATGTACCTTGTATTTACACGCACCGCAGTTGAGAGTTACCGTAGGCGACTCAGGTCTTCGTTGTTGTACTTGTGTTACGTATTTCGAGCGCTAATTAAGACCCTTGTGTGTTGACTTTGCCACCTTAGTTTACTGTTTTTTTTGTGGGATTTTCCCAACGGATGGCAACCTATGAGCTTCACGCTGACATACCATTGCGGGTACCGTGAAGATGTAACTTCAAACGTAACCATCGAGGTCGATGTTTGCTCTAGTCTGCCTGTTCTACTTCACAATAGCCAATCTGACAGTAGTGCAACAGGTAAGTATAGGCCGTGTTGACGCGAGTGTGTGTATGACGAAGGTGGTGTGCGGCATCAACGATGACGACATCCCCATCGGCGGCGTCAACACCATGCCCATGTCTCTTACGCTGGCGCTGCAGCTGTGGGGGTTGACGGACGTCCGGCAGCAGCACAGCATCCGCAACAGCATACGTCACAGCTGTGAGAGGCTGATGCTGGAGCTGCTGCGTCAGGAAGCTGAGCTGACGTCAGAACAGAGAGGCGGTCATGGCTGTCAGACCGACCTGCTGGGTAGGTTCTAGTTACCTCACGGCTAGCGTTAGGGTTAGGTTAATCTAACCCTAACTCTAACTCTAACTAACCCTAACCCCAGCCAAACCTAACTCTAACCCTAGCCAGGCCTAGTGGACGTTGACGTTCCGCCAGCCGCACACCAGGACGAAAAAACATTGCTCTGAATCGCACAACCTTCTTCTGTATCAGATCGAAACACGATTCCTACTGTCATGATACACGTTGTGTGTGTAGAGTTTGTGACGATTTGGTCGAAATTAGAAAAGGAGAATGAAGATCATGGCAGTAGGCGAAGCCTGCACGGCTATATTCTAACCTATTGAAGGATTTTAAAAAGGAATTATGTTCGGGCTTCACAGGGCAAGTTAAAAATACTGATATAAAAAAAGCATTGTGTTCGGGCCTAACAACAGAGAGAGAGAGTCTGGAGAGAGAGAGAGAGAGAGAGAGAGAGAGAGAGAGAGAGAGAGAGAGAGAGAGAGAGAGAGACAGACAGACAGACAGACAGACAGACAGACAGACAGACAGACAGACAGACAGACAGACAGACAGACAGACAGACAGACAGAGAGAGACACAGAGAGAGACAGAGAGACAGAGAGAGAGACACAGAGACACAGAGAGACAGAGACAGAGACAGAGACAGAGAGAGACAGAGAGAGAGACAGAGAGACAGAGAGACACAGAGAGAGACACAGAGAGAGACAGAGAGAACACAGAGACAGAGACAGAGACAGAGACAGAGACAGAGAGAGAGAGAGAGAGAGAGAGAGAGAGAGAGAGAGAATAGCAGCGCCCCCACAAAGGGAAAGAACTGATCTTTTTGATAAACTATATAAAATAATTATGTGCTTTTAAAACCACGAGGTAAACGATGCCCCTTAAAAACCGTTCCATACTCAAATGTAAGTAAATAATGAAAGCAAGTATAAAACATGTATATCAAAGAATCACCGCTCCACATACCCCTCCCCCTCCAATAAAAGGAAGAAAACTAATCCCTTCAGAGAGAATCTAACTGAGACCATGAGGCCCATGTTTCTGATTCAATTCTTTATGCTAGGTGCAATGATTCTTATAGGAAGCCCCCGAATACAGGATCCTACCACCAAAGGAGTGACTCAACGAAAGAACCGAACGCGGAAATTAAGGTCCTATTTTGTTTTGGATTGCCAGCCAGACGAGTTTCACTCAGGGAGACCTCACCTCGTCAGTGGCTCAGTGAAGTTTATAACCGGAGGCAGCCTTTCTGGAGAGCGTAAAATTTAAATATCATATTTTCAAAACAACGTCTTAAATTTATTTCAAATTTAGGCCGCTGCTAATCAACATCTTTTCCTTTTCCGACTCCCTACTCGTGTTATTCCTTTCACTGAGAGCCTCTAAATGGTATAAAGTGAGAATGCTCTCCCCTTCCTGGTAAGTAAGTAAGTAAGTAAGTATATACGTATAACTTGGTGTTTTGCGCCCAGCCAACCATTACGGTTAAATCAGGGCGAAATCCTGAGAAGAAAAAGCCGCTATATTAGCGGTCTCTCTCGCTCTGGTGGTTATGGGTTGAATGTTTGTTTGTTTTTCTCTCTGTCTCTCTCTCAACAGGCATCGACCTGATCCTGACGACGCAGAACGGCTCCGTCGTGCCGGTGGTGATCGCGGTCAACGCCCACGACTGCCTGCACCAGGTGACGGTGCTGGAGAGCATGCAGCCCCGGATGAGCGGTCCGGCGGTCCGCACCCTGGTCTACACCATGCTGGCCAGGTCGCAGGGCTTCGTCATGGCCGGCAAGGCCGTTGTCGTCGTGGGTGCCGGGAACTTCGGCAAGCTCTACATCTACAAAGTTGCCCGCCAGTTCGGCGTCAAGGTAGATCCATCTTTCACTTCACCTCAGTACCTGTGAAAAACGACTGGGTGTGGGGTGGGGTGGGGTGGATTTGGGGGAGAGGGGGGGGGGGATGTGCACATGTTTTGTCTGCTCTCTTTAAAGTCTCGGTTCCCGAAGGTATAATTTCGGGTTGTGACAATTCGCGCATGCGCACTCGCGTCAATCTTAATTTGGGCAAAGGGGCGGGGCTTTGAGCGGCATAAATCGTGATCAGAAAGTAACTGTCTGAAAGGAACGGCTGGCCTTGGAATCTTGAAGTGACCGATGTTCGTGAAACCGAAAGCACAGCACTGTCCACGTCACTAGATAAACATTCGCGTCAATCTTAATTTGAGCAAAGCCCCCCCCCTGCCCCCCCCCTCCCCCCTGCCCCCCCATCCCCCGCCACTGTTTGTTAGTTCTTTCATCCGATGTTTTCCAGATCATCTTGGTGGACTCGAACCCGGACCACATGGCGAAAGGCGAGGTGGACACGTTCCTCCACGTGATGATGGATGACCACACGCAGGACCAGCACTCCGCCGCCACCATCCTGGCCCTGCTGAGGTCACAGCTGGCGGGGGTGCGGGTGGCCGGCTGTCTGACCTTCTGGGAAGACTTAGTGCTTCTGGCCGCCATGGTGGCGGAGGGTTTGAACCTGCCACACGCTACCCCCTACAAAGCGGCCATGAACGCCAAGTCCAAGGCTCTGACCCAGAGCGTGTTGCGGAGCGAGGACAGGAGGCACCGCACCGCATGTCACCACGCTTCTTCGCCAGCCCCATTGTGAGGGTGGAGGGGGTGTCTGATGTGGAACAGGCCGTGAAGGAGGTCAGTGTGTGTGTGTGTGTGTGTGTGTGTGTGTGTGTGTGTGTGTGTGTGCGTGCGTGCGTGCGTGCGTGCGTGCGTGCGTGCGTGCGTGCGTGCGTGCGTGCGTGCGTGTGTGTGTGTGTGTCTGTGTCTGTGTCCGCGCGTGTGCGTGTACTTGAAGAAGATCGGGAAGGAATTTAGGAGCATGTATGGATCGAGCCAGTCAACGTTTCACTGTCTACCAGATACAATTACCGGCCGTGCTGAAGTTGGAGTTTGGGACCAGCGCTGTGGGCGTCAAGCACGTGCACAGCCTGCAGGAAGCCGTGCAGCACGTGCAGCACGCGGAGGAGATGCTACGCTTCGAGCTGGATCACCCGGGCGTGGGACTGCGTCACGGCCACGCCCTGATCATGATGCCGCGTCTGGTGGGCAGCGAGCACGACGTGGAGGTGGTTCTCTTTGAAGGGCAGCTGATGGCGGCCTATCTGTCTGACAACGGTCCCACCCGTCTGCCGCTGTGCGCAGAAACTGCCGCCGCCATGCCCTCCCTCTTACGCAAAGGTGGGTCCATAGTCCTTTCTCCAAAAGTGGTGAGCGAGTCCATAGAGTCCTTGCTGCACAAAGGTGAGCGAGTCCATAGTTCTTGCTGCACAAAAGTGAATGAGTCCATGGAGTCCTTGCTGCACAAAGGTGAGCGAGTCCAGAGGGTCCTTGCTGCACAAAGGTGAGCGAGTCCATAGAGTCATCGCCAGAATCATTCTTGTCGATTTAATAAAAATCGGCGGTGTTGAATGCACACGTACGTCGCTCGCCCAGCTACTGATCAAGTCCATCCATAGACAACGTGCTGACCTTGTCCCTTTTGCTTTCCTTGCCCTCAACAGAGCAACAGCGCCAGCTGGTGTCGTGCGCTGTGTCCTGCTGTCGCGGACTGGGCCTGCAGAACGGGGTTTTCAACGTGGAGATGATGCTGACGCCTCGAGGGCCCCGCTTGCTGGAGGTCAACGCGCGCATGAGCGGCGTGTACAAGCGGCATTGGCTGCGCCACCTCTACGGTATCGACCTCGTTCACATCACCCTCATGTGTACCTGTGGAGTCCGCCCCGTCGTCACCGGCGACAGCTTCCTGGATGAGGAGGTTGACGACGTCGGCAAGGACCAGATGATAGGAATCTCGCTGTTTTCCTCGCGTCACCGGCACGCCCTTCAGACAACGGCCACGCCTGAACGCTTGCAGCAGTTGCACGCCAACGGCCACATCGTCTTCAGTCAGTTTGACTCCGAGATGAACTGCAGCCACGGCAGTTCCTTCGAGCCGCCCTGCGCCAATCTGGCTGTCAAGGCTGGCAGTGTGGAAGAAGCCAGAGCGAGGTTGATCAGTGTCTGCACCAGTCTTGGACTGGAAACCGAGGAGTCTCTCCGTGAACTCCTCCAGGACTTTGTTCAGCTTGCGTAAGACATGCAGCAGCAGTCTTTTCGCTCAAGTGATCCCAGTACGCACTGGAACTAGAGACCGAGGACTGTCTCTGTCAAATCCTCCAGGACTCTGTTCAGCTTACGTAGGGCATTCAAAAGTCTATCGCTCGAGTCAATCAATCGGTATTTTATTTTACGTGTGTTGACAGCATGGTGATATTAGACACACACTGAAAAAGAATTAAAGAAAAAATCTATATAATTATTAGTAAGTTGTACTAACTTATCCGCAGGACTATGAACTATCAATTGAAACAAACAAGTTACAACATCAGTACTATACAAAATATCTCTTACATTATTACTAGCACTAAAGTCATACTAATTTTTCTGAAATATTTGTGATAATAGATGCTCAAGTAGTGTGTGGTTAACAGACGGGACATTGTTACAAATCCATGTCACATTCTGTGAATATTTTCGGTTCCCTGAATTTAGACGAACTTGTATATTACTCCTGCTAAAAGCCCAATACCCCTAGACATTATACAATGTACTAGATACTTTACTTCATAAACTATATCCCTTCTCACTTTGCAGTCCCAGTTTTGCAAAGTATATAAAGCTGATTTTGAATCAACACAGATCAGAAAATGATATATCGTTAGCTGAATATTGCATACATAATTTAATGCCATTAATATTTCAAATAACTCCGATGTCAATATAGAAAAACCCTTCCCAAAGTTAAACGACTTTTGCACCTTTAAATCAGGAATTAGGAATTCTGCTCGATTTTCTAATGAATCCAAAACAGAATTATCAGTGGACAAGTTTACATGATTTTCATAGTTATTATTTAGATGCTGTCCTACTTCTATAGCTAAAATGTTTGCAATTTCACTTCTTCAAGTGAATGTAATCAGTATCAAACTTTGCATTAATGTATTCCCACTGAGGAATTTGAGGTGATGCTGAAAGAAGTGGAATAGATGCGATATCTGTTACATTCGTTAATTAAATCAGTTATCTAATTTCTGATTGGATGAATAGATGGTATGTTTTGAGATCTGTTGGAATAATTTGTATTAGAATCTATAAGTGAAGGCTTCTGATGACATACTTTGAAACCGTTGATTTTCTGAGATATATCATTCCTGCTTCTGAATAAGATTTGATTGTATTTGTATGCACATGAACACCAATAGCTAACTTAACTGCTTTACTATCGACGCTTTGCAATTTCTTTAGGATAGTGTTTGGAGCGGAAACATATACCTCTTGACCGAACAACAGTTCCGATCTGAGTAAAATATATAGACTGTGTACTATTCTTTTTTACATTTTTTTTTAAAAATAGAAAATTCAGTCTTTTTCTGTCATTAGTGATTACATTTTCAATATGTTGCCTCCTGTTCAGCTTAGTAGATAGATAAACACACCCCAAAACATAGTCTTCTATTTGTAATTTAATAACTGACCATCTAGTTCAGGTTTAGGTACGGTTTTCCGGTTTTCTCTATTATTAACCCCCCCATTAAACACGTCTTCCCTCGTGATAATTCAGAACCGTTTTTCTTCTTGGAATGGTATTGTTCCTATACTATTGTCTCATTCACTACTTGATTATTGTCTTGTAAAATGCAACCGCATTTTAATTTAAACATATTTATACCATTTTACCAATGTACGGTATCGTTTGTATCAATCGGTCATAATCATTGTCTTGTCAGATGCAACTGTATTACCTAGATCCTGCTTTTTATGCATGCATTTCTTAGCTATGTATTATGAGACTGATGTGATGTTTTACTGGGCATGGAGCTTGTTTTTATAACTGGGACAGGCACATTACGAATAAAATTGAGCATCATCATTATTATTATTCCTGGGCATGGGGCTGTGGGAGTTGGCTGCAGGCTGTGGAGGCTGCCACCAAGCCGGTTCCGGAATGACTGGAGTGAAGTTGCAGAGGTGATGGCAGCTAGTCGGAGGATGGTTCCAGTCTCTTACGGTGCGGGGAAAGAAGGATTTAAACAGGACAGGATGACTGGTGTGCTCCTGGTGTAGACGTTGTGCTCCTCTTGTCCCGGGTCTGCGTGTTGGCAGGAGATGGTGAGGTTGATGTTAACCAACCCGCTGCGGATCCGGTACAGCATCTGGATCGGTTGTGAAGCCTGCGTTGTCCAAGGCTGTTCCAGTTCAGACTGTCGAGCAGCGCTTGCAGGAGACAAGGTGTCCTGTCTCTGAAAATGTTGCAGGCGTACCTTGCTGCTCGACGCTGTACCTAATTTTCATGCCGCTGGGCGTGTTTCTGCCTGGAGGGGTCCTAGACAGCTGCTGTGTACTCCAGTGTAGGGAGTACCGCAGTGACAGAGGTGGCAGACCTGACCTTGGTGGTGCGGAATCTGATCTGAAGTTCCTCCGGAGGAAGCCCACGGTCCTGTTTCCTTTGGCCGCCACCGTCTCAGCGTGGTTTGTCCAGGAGGGGCCATCTGTGGTGGTTACCCCTAAGTAATTGCTGGATCTCGCCACCCCTAGTTGTTGTCCCTGGAGATGGTCTGTCGTCAGGAGTACGCTCTTTCGTTTGCTTGATGAGATTCCGATGGTGTTGCACTTGCTGGGGCTGAAGCTCATTTGCCAAGTGTTCTCCCAGTCCTCCAAGCGCTGTGGGTCCTGTCGCAGCAGTTCCTGTCGCACTGGTTTCAGATTTTCCTGCAGAGGAGGCTGTCGTCACCAAACAGTCTGATGTTGGAGGACTTGACCGCATCAGGAAGATCGTTGATGCAAGCCAGGAACAGATGAGGTCCCAAAATTGTACCTTGGGGTACGCCAGACAGGACTGGAGCCTGGGACGAGTGGGCGCCTTTTAGGAGCACATGCTGACTTCTGCAGGTGAGAAATGCCTGGATCCAACTGAGGGTGTTGTTTCTCACTTCGTAGTACTGCAGATTATGCAGCAGTCGTCTGCATGGTGTGGTGCGTTATCGAAGGCCTTGGTAACGTCGAGCAGCTCTACGTCTACCGGGTCTCCTTGGGCTAGGTTCTTGGCAACGTCGTGGGTAGAAGTCCCTGCACTGACGGCAAGAGGCCGTGATGTTGGAGGAACCTTCACATTGTTGTTATTGACGCCCTGGCTCCTTGTTCTCATCATACAGTTCTTCTTTTAAGGTCACACAGCACCAGCGATGCTCTACTTTGCGGTTGGCACCGCCATCTTGACCGGAATATTCTATAAGATCCTGTTTTTTTTGCTCAAGTGTTCTCGGTGTACACCTGAACTAGAGACCGAGGACTAACTGTCTGCCTCTGTCAAGTTCTGCTGGATTTTGTTCAGCTCGTGTAGGGCATGTAGCAGCCTTTCAACTAATGTGCCTATAGCCCACAAGTTATAGTTTAGGCCACTTTGTTCCCGGCCACTTTGTTCACATGGCCGTTTTAAGAAACAGCACACAGTGGGGTAAACAACCTGATGTAGACGTGGCCGTGAACTGTGCCAGGATGTCGTCTTGGCTATTTTTATTTGTTTTGTTGTTGTTTTTCCAGAGTACAGGCGGTAGAAATAATAAAAGCATAGCCAACCGAAATGAACACTCTATCATCAATATGCGTTTGATTTCTGATAAACCGGCGTTAAAATACGGCTTCTTGATTTGTTCTGAGGTTCGTTTCGTGATTGAAGTACAACTAAGAAATCAACCGCCAACTCAGTGGAAAGCACAAGTTCTATACACACGTATACTTATGCTATTTGTCAAAAGTATTACTTGAATGCTATCTGGATACCTGACCTATTTTTTATACATGTATTTGATAGTTTATCAAGAAATAAAGGAAAAATATACTAACAGGTAAACGGTTTTGTTGCTGCTGCTGTGAGTACACTTGTTTTTAACTCTTGCCTCCCAAGACGTATGGCATAACGGTAACTGATAAAACCACCACGGCGCCAGAGTCACAAAGAAAAGCTACGCCGTCACTG
Source organism: Alviniconcha marisindica (assembly GCA_018857735.1). NCBI lineage: Eukaryota > Metazoa > Mollusca > Gastropoda > Provannidae > Alviniconcha > Alviniconcha marisindica. The sequence goes on from JABMCL010000145.1 coordinate 882,573, forward strand.
ACCCCTCCCCCCTCCCTCCCCCCACCCCGCCACCAACAGCAAAACCAATTGCAGCAATGACAACAGTAACATATACAACTACCGCCAAGAATAGCTACGAGAACATCAATAAAAGAACGTGAAATAATATGTATAACCACGGGGCACACACACACACACACACACATACACACACACACACGCGCGCGCGCGCGCACACACACACACAGACACACACACACGCACGCACACACACAACCATGCTCACAACCACATACACACACCAGGTCTATGTTAGGTTTAGAGACAAAACGTGCACTTTTGAAAGTCTCTCAATAGCTCGAGAGATAACTTGACCTAGGGTGCACGTGTGTGTACCAGTGTGTGTGTGTGTGTTTGTACCAGTGTATGTGTGAACCAGTGCGTGTGTGTGTGCCAGTGCACGTAAGTGAACCAGTGTGTGAGTGTGTGTGTGAAAGTGTGTGTGTGTGTGTGTGTGTGTGTGTGTGTGTGTGTGTGTGTGCGTGCGTGCACGCGCGCATGTGTATTTGAACCAGATTGTGCGTCTGTGCTTGTGTGTACGCAAATGTGTCTGTGTGTGAGCGCGTGCGCCTACCCCCGACATGACACTGAACAAAGCAAAGTGCCCACAACGTCTTGCTGCGCATGTAGTGTTGGCACCATCCACAGACGGGCCTGGACAAAAAAAAACTGGCACACTCCAAGCAGCCACTACATGTAGGTTTGCCCTCCTTTCACAGGACAGCAACCAGTAGTCACTGTATGGAGTGTCAAAGTTTGGCTGACATCTAGGAAACAAAAGAGAGTGAAAGATGGAAAGAAAGAAGAAGAAAAAAAAATGGGAGGGGGTGATGAGTGAGAGAAACAGCAAGGAGGAGGGGGACAGGAGGCAAAAGTAGGGGGGTAGAGAGGAAGAGGAGGAATGAAAGAGAAACAGCAGGGTGTGGGGGGGTGTGGAGGGGGTGTAGAGAGGAAGAGGAGGAATGAAAGGGAGAAACAGCAGGGTGTGTGTGTGTGTGTGTGTGTGTGTGGGAGAATGTAGAGAGGAAGGAGGGAATGAGAGACAGGCAGGGTGTGGATGTGTGTGGTGTGTGGGGGGGGGTGAGGGAGAGAGAGAAGAGGGAAGGGTGTGGTGAGGGGGGGGTAGAGAGGAAGGAGGAATGAAAGAGAAACAGCAGGGGGGGTGGAGGGGTGAGGAGGAAGAGGAGGAATGAAAGGGAGAAAAGCAGGGTGTGGTGGTGTGTGTGTGTGTGTGTGTGTGTGTGTGTATGTGGGAGGGGGGGGAATGTAGAGAGGAAGAGGAGGAATGAAAGAGAAACAGCATGGGTGTGTGTGTGTGTGTGGAGGGGGGGGGGTAGAGAGGAAGAGGAGGAATGAAAGAGAAACAGCAGGGTGTGGGTGTGTGTGGAGGGGGGGTGTAGAGGAAGAGGAGGAATGAAAGAGAAACAGCAGGGTGTGGGTGTGTGTGGACGGGGGTGGGGGGGTAGAGAGGAAGAGGAGGAATGAAAGAGAAACAGCAGAGGTGTGGGTGTGTGGGTGGAGGGGGGGTGTAGAGAGGAAGAGGAATGAAAGAGAAACAGCAGGTGTGGGTGTGTGTGGAGGGGGGTAGAGAGAAGAGGGGGAATGAAAGAGAAACAGCAGGGTGTGTGTGTGTGGTGTGGAGGGTGAGAGAGGAAGAGGAGGAATAACAGCAGGGTGTGGGTGTGTGTGGAGGGGTGGGGGTAGAGAGGAAGAGGAGGAATGAAAGAGAAACGCAGGGTGTGGGTGTGTGTGGGTGTGTGGAGGGGGTGGGGGTAGAGAGGAAGAGAATGAATGAAAGAGAAACAGCAGGGTGTGTGTGTGTGTGTGTGTGTGTGTGTGGAGGGGGGGGGTGAGAGGAAGAGGAGGAATGAAAGAGAAACAGCAGGGTGTGGGTGTGTGGTGTGGGGGGTGAGGGAAGAGGAGAGGAATGAAAGAGAAACAGCAGGGTGTGGGTGTGTGGGGTGTGTGTATGTGTGTGTGGGGGGGTGTAGAGAGGAAGAGGAGGAATGAAAGAGAAACAGCAGGGTGTGGGGGGGTGTGTGGGGGGTAGAGAGGAAGAGGAGGAATGAAAGAGAAACAGCAGGGTGGGTGTGTGGAGGGGGGCTGTAGGAGGAAGAGGAGGAATGAATGAGAGAAACAGCATGGTGTGGGGGTGTGGGGTGGAGGGGGGTGAGAGAAGAGGAGGAATGAAGGAAACAGCAGGGTGTGGGGGTGGAGGGGGTGAGAGGAAGAGGAGGAATGAGAGAAACAGCAGGGTGTGGTGTGGGAGGGGGGGGGTGTGAGAGGAAGAGGAGGAATGAAAGAGAAACAGCAGGGTGGGTGGGGGGGGTGGAGAGGAAGAGGAGGAATAAGAGAGAAACAGCAGGGTGTGTGTGTGTCTGTCTGGAGGGGGGTGTAGAGAGTGAGAGGAGGAATGAATAAACAGCAGGGCGTGTGTGTGTGTGTGTTTGGGGGGTAGAGAGGAAGGGAGGACTGAAAGAGAAACAGCAGGTGTGGTGTGTGTGTGTGTGTGTGGAGGGGGGGGGGTGTAGAGAGGAAGAGGAGGAATGAATGAAACAGCAGGGTGTGTGTGTGTGTGGAGGAGGGTGGGGGGTAGAGAGGAAGAGGAGGAATGAAAGAGAAACAGCAGGGTGGGTGTGTGTGTGGAGGGGGGTGGGGGTAGAGAGGAAGAGGAGGAATGAAAGGGAAACAGCAGGGTGTGTGTGTGTGTGTGAGGGGGGGGGGTGTAGAGAGGAAGAGGAGGAATGATAGAGAAACAGCAGGGTGTGTGTGTGTGGAGGGGGGTGGGGGGTAGAGAGGAAGAGGAGGAATGAATGAGCGAAACAGCCAGGTGTGTGTGTGTGTGGAGGGGGGGGGTGTAGAGAGGAAGAGGAGGAATGAGAGAAACAGCAGGGGGTGTGTGGGTGTGGGTGTGGGTGTGTGTGGTGGGGGGTGGGGGTAGACAAAGGGTTTCGGGGGTGGGGGTGCTGAGGACACAAAGTCTAGACTTCTGTGCAAGTAATGCAGCACTGATTTGTGATCATCAAACAAACACAAACAAAACTCTTCCTTTTTTTAAATATATTTTTTTTATAAAAGAAAAAGTATTTATACCATATAGAAAGCATCAAAGACTCCAGTCAAGATATAATAATGATTATATGTACATAAGTATATAATAAAACCAGGGCAAGTTGTTGTTAAATAAAAATATTTCTTTCAGACAACGAGGATCGAAGAACTAAACATGAGGGCTGAGAAATTCATCAAAACATTTTGATATGGTCAAACACATGGACAGCAAATGAAAACCAACGTTCGTCATTGTGGAAAACTCCTCTGAACTGACAAGCAGTCAAACAATGACAACATGGACAATTATACATGGCTTATTCCCAGGATAGAAACGGCACAAAAAGCAAAGTGCTCCCTCGTGGTCCACGTCATTTCGTTTTCCATGCAACTCAATTAACAAGTTTCTGGAAGAACAATATTCTGGAGATAAAGGACAGAAAATATGATCAACTAATCTCCTCCCACCCCCCTCACACACACACACATGAAATGCATATAAACATAAACAATGTAACTGTCACACTTGCTATTGCAATTTTATGTCATACTTCTCACCATGTTAAAAAAAAGATTTAAAAAAGATTCATTAATCATGCTCTCATGGCTAGTTTGACTGAAACACTATTTTACAAGTACTTTCTTCACACAGAAGCAGACAGCTCATAAATCTTTTTCAAACCACAGAACTCAGCTTTGTGTTGAAAGTAACAATTGCAGGTGCCTGTCTTGATATGACAATGGTAAGTACAGGTACCCGCACACTACTATGTATGTCTCATCACAGGCACACTATGCATGCTGCTACTTTTGATTGGACTTTTATTTTTCCCATCATCCCAGTTTTCATTATTTGCGCTTTGTTTCATCACGGTGTTAACTGCTGTCATGCAATACTGGATATGCAGAAGAAGTATTAAGTTGAGAAGCAAAGGTAAGTGCAGGGGGGAAGGTGGGTGGGGCGGGGAAGAATGGGGGTTGTGTGGGGGGGGGGGGGGGGGCATATGGGGGAAGGGGGGCGAGGGATGTTTAAGAGTAAGACTTGAGGTATGAATTTGCTGTGAAAACAAATGACAAAAAATTGCTATCATGCATCTGTTGAAAATATGATGTGAAAAAGGGAGATGACAGATTTACATATGTATAGATGTTGGACATCATGTTTTCTCGTGTGTGTGTGTGTGTGTGTGTGTGTGTGTGTGCACCAGTGTGTGTGTATGCATGCATGTGTGGATGCATGTGTGCATGCGTGTGTGTATGCATGCCTGCATGTGTGCTGAATAATGCAGATATCTGTCTCTTTGCAGCAGACTTAAGTGAAAGACATAACTGCCCCATACACAGGACAGCAGGCAGTCGTGACAGCAAAAATGGGTATACAAAAACACACACACACAAGAATGTAAAAATCAATGGGATCTACCACAAAAGAATCCTTCTGCACTTGTGCTGCAGTATCTGCCTACCTCTGCCTCTAACCAACTAAAGACTTGGATGCACTTTCGCCCGGTCAAATGACTAGGCGATGTACAACAAGTTGCTATGGGAAACCACAGGCTATGACGTCATTATTATGACTCAAGCTGTAGCATCACCGTTATTTGTGAATAGAGCAAGTCTGAAACCTACGTTACATGATCAGTCATTCGACAGTGACGTCAAAGTCTGGGGCTTCCCATCGTTAATCACGTAAACATATGACCGTGATCGAAAGTGCATCCCAGCCGCAGCACTATTTCAAAAACTGACGCTCCATATATTAACAGTCACACAAATATTTCTCCTCTTCTGATCAGAGATATAATGCTAAAACCACCAGCACTGCCACATACAGCTGCTGCAGCTTTTATGTACTGCAGACTTCACTGCCAGAATATGTAAGTAAAAAATCTAGGCATGCCATACAACCTCATCGACTGGCGCAAAATCAGTTTAAGGCAAAAATGGACGCTTGTTCTCCGCAAAGCACACTTTCCACTTTGAACTTAATCAGCATATGTCATAGCTGAAAGTCTGTGCAACAACCACATGAAGCACTGTGTGTTAAATACAGGGTTCATTTTCATTTCTAATAAAAACACTTACCAGTACCTTTTCCATGCCCCCTCCCCCTTTTCTTTTTGATTACGTTTCTTTTTTGTTATATTCAAGGCAACAAATGAAGGATAAATAACACCTACATTTGTAACTGAATAAGAAAGCATCACCATAACAGAGCCTGCTATGTGAAATGACTGGTTGTGGTGCTTCTCAAACTAAAGTCACCACAGGCAGTATTCCTGAAATGCCATACACCTTTTCCCCCAGACTCTTTTGGGAAACATCTCTCTCTCTCTATTTCTCTCTCTCTCTTTTTTCCCTTTAATACCCCCCCTTTTTTCCCCAGGTCTAAAAAAGGTCCATCTAAACGCAAAGGATTCCAGACTTTCAAAACTGCTTATGACCCCTGCAAGCGTCACCACACCCCAGCATGCCAGCTCATGATCCGAGGTCTGTGACGATGTTCAAAAAGGAAATCAAACTGACAGGCACACATGCCTCTGACAGCACTAACATCTGACTTTCCCTTGGAGTCCCCCCCCCCCCCCCCCCCCCCCCAACCCACCCCACACTACCTGGCCTGTACAAATTAGCTGCCCTAACAGGAACTTGACCACAACCTTTCCGTAGCCACCAATAATGCATGGCGAGAAAAAGAAAAGCTCCTTTCGTTAAACAAACATGGGCAATGGCTCTGCCGTAAGAACTGAGGGCACTCTTGCCACAGTCAGCCCCAGGGTCAGCGTGCTGACCAGCTCGCTGACAACAAAGGTCCAGCTCAAAACGGGCAGCAACAAAATCCACATAAAACAAAAAAAGAAATCCATGGCGAAATGCCAGTCAGAGCATATATATATATATATATAACCACCTGCAAGGAAAGACCACCCACTTTTTCTGAAACTTCTCCCTTCATGTTACCATGTCGATGAACTTCATCAGACAATGACCACCCTCTTTTGAGACTTTTTCTAAAAACCCTCTCTTCATGTTACAATGTCAATGAACCCCGTCAGACAATGACCACCCTCTTTTGAGACTTTTTCTAAAAACCCTCTTCATGTTACTATGTCAATGAACCCCATCAGACAATGACCACCCCTCTTTTGAAACCTCTTTTTCTGAAACTTCTCCCTTCATGTTACCATGCCAATGAACTCCCCTCAGACAATGACCCCACCCCCAGGCCCCCACCTTTTGAAACCTTTTTTTCTGAAACCTCCCTTCATGTTACCATGCCAATGAACTCCCCTCAGACAATGACCCCCCCCCTCCCCCCCCTACCCCCCACCCCCCCCCCCCACCCCCACCTTTTGAAACCTTTTTTTCTGAAACCTCCCTTCATGTTACCATGCCAATGAACTCCCCTCAGACAATGACCCCCCCCCCCCCCACACACTCTTTTGAAACCTTTTTTTCTGAAACCTCCCTTCATGTTACCATGGCAATGAACTCCCCTCAGACAATGACCACCCTCTTTGGAGACTTTTTCTAAAACCCCTCTCTTCATGCTACCATGTCAGTGAACTCCCATCAGACAATGACCGCCCTTCTGCTTCGGTATTTTAATGGGGTGATCTTAAGAGAGGGGTTCCACTGCATTACATACTAGGTCGTTCTTGCAAGAAGCCAGTTTATCAGAACATCACGTACTGGCCTGGTCAACAAGCTCTCTAATTGATCACATCTGGCTTGTTCCTACGCTTTGCAAGTGCGCGCTTGCATGCACGCCTGCACGCATGCACTCACGCACACACATACACAACCCCCTAAAAAAACAATATTAAAAAAACATTCATCTTTTTCACTTCTCACAAAATACCAGTTCCTCTCAAACTATTCGCAAACAGCAAAAGGAAGACTGTAACACAAGTCATTCCCTTTCATAAAGGAAACAGTTCCAAACTTAAAGATACTACTACACGAATAATATACAATCTACTCCCTTACTGCACCCGACCTGGTAACTGCAAGTAGCTAACTAAACAACTGAGTAAGTACAAATTTAAGCGACGTAGATAATCACGAAAACAAGATGGGTAGTAGCAAAGAGTTCAGCGGTTAAGACAACGTAGTATGAACAAACTCTTGCTGAGGATGCAAATCGCAATTCGGAGGGACCGTGAGACTGACAGGAGCATCACAGAAAATTCACCCAACACTCTGGCTCGCAATGCTGCACTGCTTGAGGCAGTTTTTCTTTTCTTTTCTTTTTTTAAATAGCATATCTCAAAAGACGTGTGACAAACAACCATACTTTAATAACCTGACCCCTCACCATGACCTTGGCTTTGAAGAGAGCTGCCCTAAACATTCAATTTCATATGACAGCATGGTTCATGGTGATGCACCATCACACAAAGTTTGATGGCAAAATTGCCAGTGATTCAAAAAGATATCTTCCGGACAATATGCAGATGCACATGAAAAATGATTCTACTGATTATATCCCCACCTCTGTAACCGTGACACAGATGAGGGTACAAAAAGAAACAAAAGGTGCAACCATTTGTACCCACCCCTCACCCGGCAATCTCGATATAAAAACTGACCCATGTACAAGTCGACACAATCGATGCAACAATGAAGGAAAGAAAAGACCCAGTAAATAGAAACAAACACAAGTGCAATAGTACATGTCATCAACAAACAAACAAAAGCTTTTTGGGTTTTTTACACACTGATTGTAACAGGCCTTTACAGCAGGTGCAGACTATATAATAACTGTAAAACAGTCACAGGCAAGTCAGTCAGCAAGCATTATGACAACAGGAAACGGTCATAATTACTGATAGTCGTTTATCCATCATTATCGAAGCAGGAAAAGATTGTGCTCAGTGCGATTTGTTCTGGCTTCCACTCTCACGTCACGTTCAACACCTGACAGAAAAATGTGACAGGCAATCGATTAGGTTCTACTGCCGCAGCATACGCTGATTTCAGTCGCATGCAACTGTACATAAAGTTTCTTTCCAACACGCACATGCATGCATACACACACACATGTACACACACACACACACACACACATGTACACACACACACACACACACATGCCCTGTGACCATCAGGCATAAGCTCCACACAAGCTCAAGTCCAAACACGGTCTTCCATCATCAATCCTCAGTCCTGTTGTACGAAAGCGGAATTCAAGCAGCTTCAAACTCAGCCAGCCCACTTAAGAGCCTCGGGCCCAAAACATTATTAGGCCGAGATGGCAATGCGGGGCCGCATCTTCGCTTTCCAAGTAATGCTGCTTTCACACAAAGGAGCACCAACCATTTCGGTGTCACAGATCAACCTGTCACAACCGTTCAACGGTCACAGTCAAACCATGGGACACAACTCTCCTGAAAGGGCATAACAAGGACAATTCCCTCCCCTCTTGTTCACATAATGGGCGTGTAACAATAGTCTCCTCTCTTGTTTGTATCAAAGTAACGCAACAACAGTTACTCTCACAGCTTTGATAATCACAGCATGGGCCTTAACATACAGTGAACAATATTTGTGTGTGAATGCACCTCAAAAACGATCTTGGAAGCTGCCCACCCACTACCACCACCCCAAAAATGTTTACTTTTCCCGCAAAGCAAGAAAGAAAAACTGAGAACATTATGCATGGGGCAAAGTAAAAGCCACCTGTTTTAAAATCTGTGGCCACTCTCTTACCACTAAAATGTATTATGTCCGTAAGGCCTTGTTCACACACATGGAGGCAAAACAAAAAGTGTTGGTTCCTGAAATAACAGCACTGGCCTAAGATACATCACTTCAAACATTTCAAGGAATTAGACGGGGGAGTGGGGGGGGTATGTTTTCAACATAACTGCAAAACCAGAAACTCACTTAAATTATAGTTTTCTGGGCACGTGCTTGAGGCAAAACAGAAACTCGCTTAAAAAATTATTGTTTTTTTTTCTGGGCAAGTGCTTGAGGCAAACTCACACAAACATGGTTCATACAAGTATTGTGATAAATATTCTGTTTTTTGAGAACCAACCAACCCCACAATATACATTAAATAAAAAAATAAAAAATAAAAATGGAAACAGAAAACAGGACCCCCACTATCCCACCAAATTAATTTAAAAATAAATAAAAAATAGAAGACAGAAATAAAGGAGAAAGCTCCCAACCATCCCTCCCTCCATTGTTCTAATGGGTCACCAACAACAGACCACCCTAACCACCCAACCCCTAGGAAATGAGCAGTCATCATGATCCCAGGTCCTCTTCGTAGCCAAAGCCGTTGGGGTAGGTCATGGACACCTGGCATTCTTCCTCTTCTCCATCGTGGCACGGCAGTTTGTCGTAGCGGTTGTAGTCCCAGCACAGCTTGCGATGGCGGTGGGCCAGCACCGCCAGAACCACTCCTGAAACACCAACAGCGTAATCTGTTAGACCTTAGAAACCGTCTTCCGCACCACCGTGGCTTGGCTGTTTGGAAAAGCCTGTACCAGCACAGGAACTTTTACAGATTAAACGCTAACAGCGCGATCTGTTAACCTTAGAAATTGTCTTCCACGCCACCGTGGCTTGGCTGTTTGGAAAAGCCTGTACCAGCACAGGATTAAAGATTAAACACCAACAGTGCGATCTGTTAACCTTAGAAATAGTCTTCTGTGCACAGGAAATATTACAGATGAAACACCAACAGCGTGATCTGTTAACCTTAGAAATAGTCGTCTGCACCACCGTGGCTTGGCTGTTTGGAAAAGCCTGTACCAGCACAGGATTACAGATGAAACACCAACAGTGCGATCTGTTAAACTCAGAAATTGTCTTCTGCAATCTGTTAACCTTAGAAATTGTCTTCTGCGCCACCGTGGCTTGGCTGTTTGGAAGAGCCTGTTTAGCCACATTCACCTATATCCCAGAATAGGACTCAAATCAGCACAGCACCACAAGGCTGTCCGATGGGAAATCAGCGCAGTACCACAAGGCTGCCTGACGGGAAATCAGCACAGCACAAGGCTGGCCAATGGGAAATCAGCACAGCACCACAAGGCTAAGTATCCGATGGGAAAAGGAAAGACAGGGTGCCACTCACCGATGACCAGCAGCAGCAGGGAGCAGAGCACAACCAGGCCCAGCACCAGGCCCTGCATGGAGCCCTGAATCTTGGTGACCCAGGACTGGGTGCAGGCGCCGTCCATCAGCTGCTGACTCTCTTTGCACGTCGTGCACTCCTTGGGGCCCGGGCCTGAGCATGTCTTGCAGCTCTTGTCGCAGGGCAGGCAGTGAACCTTGTCTGCAACAAAGGGTGAGACGGATCAACGGACAGACAGAGTGGCAGTGAACCTTGTCTGCAACAAAGGGCGAGACGGATCAACGGACAGACAGAGTGGCAGTGAACCTTGTCTGCAACAAAGGGCGAGATGGATCAACGGACAGACAGAGTGGCAGTGAACCTTGTCTGCAACAAAGGGTGAGATGGATCAATGGACAGTGGCAGTGAACCTTGTCTGCAACAAAGGGTGAGATGGATCAATGGACAGTGGCAGTGAACCTTGTCTGCAACAAAGGGTGAGATGGATCAACGGACAGTGGCAGTGAACCTTGTCTGCAACAAAGGGTGAGATGGATCAACGGACAGTGGCAGTGAACCTTGTCTGCAACAAAGGGTGAGATGGATCAACGGACAGTGGCAGTGAACCTTGTCTGCAACAAAGGGTGAGATGGATCAACGGACAGTGGCAGTGAACCTTGTCTGCAACAAAGGGTGAGATGGACCAACGGACAGACAGAGTGGCAGTGAACCTTGTCTGCAACAAAGGGTGAGATGGATCAACGGACAGACAGAGTGGCAGTGAACCTTGTCTGCAACAAAGGGTGAGATGGATCAACGGACAGACAGAGTGGCAGTGAACCTTGTCTGCAACAAAGGGTGAGATGGATCAACGGACAGACAGAGTGGCAGTGAACCTTGTCTGCAACAAAGGGTGAGATGGACCAACGGCAGACAGAGTGGCAGTGAACCTTGTCTGCAACAAAGGGTGAGATGGACAACGGACAGACAGAGTGGCAGTGAACCTTGTCTGCAACAAAGGGTGAGATGGACAACGGAAGACAGAGTGGCAGTGAACCTTGTCTGCAACAAAGGGTGGATGGATACGGACAGACAGAGTGGCAGTGAACCTTGTCTGCAACAAAGGGGGATGGATCAATGGACAGAGTGGCAGTGAACCTTGTCTGCAACAAAGGTGGATAATGAAAGATGCATGAACTGTCTGCAACAAGATGGATGATGAACACTTGACCCTGCTGCAACAAAGGATGGATGGATGAATAGAGTGGCAGTGAACCATGTCTGCAACAAAGAATGGATGGATGAACAGACAGTGCAACAAAGGATGGATGGATGAATAGAATGGCAGTGAACCTTGTCAGCAACAAATGGATGGATGAAATTAGACAGTGGTAGTGAACCTTGCCTGCAACAAAGGATGGATAAATAGACAGAGTTTGTGAACCTTGTCTGCAACAAGGCAACCGATCTATAATAGAGTGACAATGACTTTGTCTGCAACAACATGGATGGATAAATAGACAGAGCCAGTCTTGTACGCTATGCAGGGAAGGGAAATTCTATAATGAAGACAACATGGATGGAAAATAGACAGAGCCAGTTTTGCTTTGTTGCAAAGGGGAAAACCTTTTCTTAATGAAACAAGGATGGATGGATAAATAGACAGAGCCAAATCTTGTAGCTATTGTTGCAAAGGGGAAAGGGGACAAACCTGGTCTATAATGAAGGACAAATGGATGGACATCTGGATGGATAAATAGACAGAGCCAGTCTTGTAGCTATTGTTGCAGGGAAGGTGACAAACCTTGTCTATAATGAAGGACAAATGGATGGATAAATAGACAGAGCCAGTCTTGTAGCTATTGTTGCAGGGAAGGTGGCAAACCTGTCTATAATGAAGGACAAATGGATGGACATCTGGATGGATAAATAGACAGAGCCAGTCTTGTAGCTATTGTTGCAGGGAAGGTGACAAACCTTGTCTATAATGAAGGACAAAGGATGGACATTGGATGGATAAATAGACAGAGCCAGTCTTGTAGCTATTGTTGCAGGGAAGGTGGCAAACCTTGTCTATAATGAAGGACAAATGGATGGACATCTGGATGGATAAATAGACAGAGCCAGTCTTGTAGCTATTGTTGCAGGGAAGGTGACAAACCTTGTCTATAATGAAGGACAAATGGATGGACATCTGGATGGATAAATAGACAGAGCCAGTCTTGTAACTATTGTTGCAGGGAAGGTGGCAAACCTTGTCTATAATGAAGGACAAATGGATGGACATCTGGATGGATAAATAGAGCCAATCTCAGTGCTTGTTGCAAGGAAGGTGGCAAACCTTGTCTATAATGAAGGACAAACGGATGGACATCTGGATGGATAAATAGAGCCAGTCTTGTAACTATTGTTGCAGGGAAGGTGGCAAACCTTGTCTATAATGAAGGACAAATGGATGGACATCTGGATGGATAAATAGAGCCAATCTCAGTGCTTGTTGCAAGGAAGGTGGCAAACCTTGTTTGTAATAAAGGACAAATGGATATATAAACAGAGCCAGTCTTGTAGCTATTGTTGCTGGGAAGGTGGCAAACCATGTCTGTAATGAAGAACAAATGGATGGCCACAAGGATGGATAAATAGACAGAGCCAGTCTTGTAGCTATTGTTGCAGGGATGGTGGCAAACCTTGTCTGTAACGAAGGACAAATGGATGGATAAATAGACCAGAGTCAGTCAAGAAAGCCAAGGGAAATAACTTAGTCGACTACAAAGTTTTATAACTCCTCCAAAGTGAACGTAGGGAGAAATGTGCTGACACTGACTTTATGCGTACCGAGATGTGACAGGGCTGAATCAGTTTGGATGCCCACAGACTTAGTAAAATTTCTGGTTCATCCGTTTACTGAGAAAGAAGCTCTGGCACCTAGCTGTCGTTATTCTTATTCTTATTTTTATATTTTTTTTCTTTCTTGATGTGAGCTGGGTGGGTGGGTGGGAGGGGGGGTGCTAACTGCCCTTGCTATCCAAGTATGTGAGATCCGCCTGTGTGTGTGTGTGTGGTGGGGTGGTGGGTGGGTGGGGGGGGGGGGGGGGGGGGGGGGGGGGGGGGTGCATGTGTGCAAGTGCAGGCGACTCTGTGTGCGTGAGGGTGTTTGTGTTTCAATGTGCGTCAGTTTCACTTTGCTTTGTATGACTATGTATGTATGGTAATGTATTATTATGTCACTGAATTTTTGTGCAAGTATTTATGCATTCCATGCTTTTGTTTAATTAAATGACAAAGAGCTTTGAGTCACTGAACACTCACTATAAATTCCATGTGTGGGGGGTGAGTGCATGGAAACCTGTGAACATGTGTGTGTGTGTGTGTGTGTGTGTGTGTGTGTGTGTGTGTGTGTGTGTGTGTGTTAAGTTACACATCCATCCTAATTTACACACATACAGTCTGTGTGTGTGTGTGTGTGTGTGTGCATGTGTGCATGCATGCGTGCAGATGACTGGGTGAGTGCGAGGGTGTTGTATTTCAGTGTGTCAGTTTGACTTTACTTTGTATGACGTGTAAGTAGTAATGTATTATTATGCTATTGTTTTTTTGGTTTAGTATTTATGCAATTCATGCTTTTGTTTAATGACAAAGTGCTTTGAGTTGCCGAACGCGCACTATGAACTCCATCGGCAAAACATAAGCCACCTGGCTTCTGTGGACGTAAAGCAACATGGTCACGGTCAAGCCTGAACCATAATAATGCAGTTACTCCCCAGCCTCTCTCACGCACACACACATTCCCTTATTCTGACACCAGCGACACATCCTGTAGTAATTAAGTGCACAGCTGGAACACTGTAGCAATCAGATGCACAACCGCTGCACAAGGAGTAAGATGGAGAAAGAAAAAACATGCAGAAAAACAAAAACAAAAACAAACCGGCCAACACCGTGCCGTGCAACCCAGCTTACCATTGTAGGTCCCCAACATGCAGTCCTCGGCACAGGTGTTGTGCTTGGGGTGGAACTTGACGCCAGGATGACAGCTGAGGCACTGCACCAGGGTGGGTCCGGAGCACGTCAGGCACGATTCATGACACTCCCTGCACAGGCTGCCCTCCTGGTACGTGCTGCTGCTGCACGAAGCCACGCACGCCCTGCACACAAACGCGTCAACAGTCACTGCCAGCTTCTGAAGAAAAAAAGAAACAAAAAGGGGTGTGGAGGGGGGGGGGGGGGGGGGGGGGGAGGAGGGGGGGGACACATTTTTTGGGGTGTGTATCTTTTCCTCAGCAGTAGCTAGTGGTTCAATGACTGCAAATCACTGTCGACCACTTCTCTGGGTGCGAGGAAGGGTGCAGGGAGAATTTTCTTCTTCAGGGTCAACTTCCTGTGCTGATTATTTCGGTATCCATCCCAGTCCTGTGTTATCACAGTAGCTCGTAAAAAGATCCCGGTCATTCTGCCCAAAGTGCAGGTGCCAGGTTACAGCTAAACACCCACGTTCCCTATATATGTGGCTTTGAAAGAAATAACACTATAAAAAGATGCATGGCTGTATGGTGTCCACAAACGTGCACTGAAACTGCAGCAGTTTCACATGACGCCTGCCATGTAACAACCAAATAGCACTGTCAGTACACGACTATGGTGGCAATAATGTGCCATAAAGCATACAGTCACTCATTCAGAATCACATGCAACATGTGCACAGTGGGTCTGCTTCAGTGCAGAGACATATAAAAGCAATCAATAATAATAAGGATGTATATCAGAAAAAGAGAATGAATTCTTGTACAAGGATCTTGCATCATTTATAACTGGCAAGGCATCATATCTAGGTTTCCCCATTTTTATTACTATTTCTATTAGGGTAACTATTTTGATCTATTTCACATTTACAAAGAGAGGCAACACTCCCCTGTGTCTAAACCACACCTGTGCATAAGACACCCCTGTGTCTAAACCACACATATGCATAACACTCCCTTGTGTCTAAACCACACATGTGCCCAAGACTCACCTGTGTCTAAACCACACCTGTGCCTAAGCCAACACATGTGCCCAAGTCCCGCTTGCGTCTAAGCCAACACCTGCGCCCAAGTCCCCTTGTGTCTAAGCCAACACCTGCGCCCAGGTCCCCCTTGCGTCTAAGCCAACACCTGCGCCCAGGTCCCCCTTGCGTCTAAGCCAACACCTGCGCCCAAGTCCCCCTTGCGTCTAAGCTAACACCTGCGCCCAAGTCCCCCTTGCGTCTAAGCCAACACCTGCGCCCAAGTCCCCCTTGCGTCTAAGCCAACACCTGCGCCCAAGTCCCCCTTGCGTCTAAGCCAACACCTGCACCCAAGACTCCCTTGTGTCTAAGCCAACACCTGTGCCCAAGTCCCCCTTGCGTCTAAGCCAACACCTGCGCCCAAGACTCCCTTGTGTCTAAGCCACACCTGCATCCCTCACTCCTCTGCACCCAAACCACACCTGCATCCCAGACCCACCTGTTTGCCTCGTTGGAGAAGTGTTTGCAGGCCTTGCAGTCCTTGGCTCCCTTCCCCGTGCAGCCACCAGAACACTCTGGGTGACACTTCTGGCACACACACACACAGAGCAACACGCACACAGTTACAGACCCACTTGCACTCATATACAGATAAGAGCACACTTTAAAAAAACTTAAAAACTGGGCAAGGTTCACTTTTAGCCCCATCAGTTCACTGTCCTCAAATGGTTTGAGAATGTGTGTGTGTGTGTGTGTGCTTGTGTATAGCAATGGCATAGTATGGAATTAACTGATATGTGGATAAGCCAACGTAGTGCATACTTCAAGTTCATTCCGTACACACACACACACACACACACACATTCTTATACCACTTTATGACAGCGAACCGACAGGGCTAAAAGTGGACATTGCCAAAAACTGTCTTATTAAAAGTGGACATTGCCAAAAACTGTCTTATTTTTCAAAATGTTAGGGTAAAATGCCATATTAAAGTTGCACATTTTGTGACAACGCTGTAACGCTGAAATTAAATTCAAGGCCAGCAACTGGTACATCTGGGTGAAACTTCATGGAGGCTACAAAGGTCATCATTCAGATTATGCGTGCCCTTTTTTGAAGTGCATCAAAGATCGCTCTGTCACAAAATCATCTTTCTTTCTTATAATACTTCATTAATCCCTTTGTGTGAACTTTGGGTCCCAGAGTTGGCTCTGGGAGAAAAATCCCTGGTGGGAAATTTGGGTCCCAGGGTGAACTCTGGGAGAAAAATCCCTGTGGGAAATTTGGGTCCCAGGGTTGGCTCTGGGAGAAAAATCCCTGGTGGGAAATTTGGGTCCCAGGGTTGGCTCTGGGAGAAAAATCCCTGGTGGGAAATTTGGGTCCCAGGGTGGGCTCTGGGAGAAAAATCCATTGTGGGGATTTTGGGTCCCAGGGTGAACTCTGGGAGAAAAATCCCTTGTGGGAAATTTGGGTCACAGAGTCGACTGTGGGAGGAAAACCTCTTGCTGCGTCAGGGAACTGGACCTGCCTCATTGCTGCAATCTGGCTTTTTAGTCTCACGCTCTACCCACTGAGCTGACCTGCCCCATCATCTCTTCTGTTTCCCATACCTGCACATGTGCATTTTTAAATCATCACTGCCATCATTACATTATCTTTAATCTTATTCTGTTTTGTAAGTGAATGCACAGTTATAAGAACCTCTGGAGCAATGGTGGGCTTGGGCGTGGTGGTGGTTGTTGTAGTGGACTTGGTGGTGTGGGAGGTGGTGGAGACAGGCGCAGCGGTGTGAGGGTGGAAGGAGCTGGTCTGGTTACGCAGTCTCACTGGTATCTCCTTGGTCCCGTGAAACACCAGGCCCCATGACACCAGCCGGCCTGCAGAGAACATACAACGTACATTTTGTAAGAGAGCAACCACCACCGGTGTGCACAGCATGGAACTCCAGGGCCCATGACACCAGCCGGCCTGCAGAGAACATCCAAAGTACATTTTGTAAGAGAGCAACAACCACCGGTGTGCACAGCATGGAACACCAGGGCCCATGACACCAGCTGGCCTGCAGAGAACAAACAAAGTGCATTTTGTAAGAGAGCAGCAACCACAAGTGTACGCAGCATGAAACAGTCGTACCCGGTGAATAGTCTGTCAGGAAATACATCTTCCGAAACATGCACATGTTTAAAATGCAGTGCCCATGAGGAACAAAGCCAGGGAAATCCAGTTCCCTACACCTACGCACACCTGCCACACCCTTCTCACTTCACCTGGGTCCTGGACATTTGTTTCTGAAGTTTCTCTTCTTTGGAATTTGGTGATCAGAACCCAACTCATTTTCCTAGATTTCTGACAAGTCCACTGCACCCCTGAACATGGCAAGAAGTACAGACCACTGCACCCCTGAACATGGCAAAAAGTACAGACCGCTGCACCCCTAAACATGGCAAAAAGTAGACCACTGCACCCCTGAACATGGCAAAAAGTACAGACTGATGCACCCCTGAACTTGGCAAAAATACAGACCACTGCACCCCTGAACATGGCAAAAAGTACAGACCGCTGCACCCCTGAACATGGCAAAAAGTACAGACCGCTGCACCCCTGAACATGGCAAAAAGTACAGACCGCTGCACCCCTGAACATGGCAAAAAGTACAGACCGCTGCACCCCTGAACATGGCAGAAAGTACAGACCGCTGCACCCCTGAACATGGCAGAAAGTACAGACCGCTGCACCCCTGAACATGGCAAAAAGTACAGACCGCTGCACCCCTGAACATGGCAAAAAGTACAGACCACTGTATCCTTGAACAGTAGCAGACCGCTGCACCCTTGAGCAGTGGCAGGATCCGGTGTCTGTACAGACACCAAATCCTGCCACTGCTGCCCTGAACCATCAGCTGAAACACGAATTTGTACGAATGACAAAATCAGAACTCTGAGAGTGAGAGGAACGCTTCTCTGATTTTCATGCTTGTCCGGAACAAACACAGGACAGCCGCAATGGTAGGTTTACATGTACGAGTACCCAGCCTGTAATGGTAGGTTTACATGTATGAGTGCCCAGCCTGTAATGGTAGGTTTACATGTACGAGTACGCAGCCTGTAATGCTAGGTTTACATGTACGAGTGCCCAGCCTGTAACGCTAGGTTTACATGTACGAGTGCCCAGTCTGTAACGCTAGGTTTACATGTATGAGTGCCCAGCCTGTAATGCAAGGTTTACATGCACGAGTGCCCAGCCTGTAATGCTAGGTTTACATGCACGAGGGCCCAGCCTGTAATGCTAGGTTTACATGTATGAGTGCCCAGCCTGTAATGGTAGGTTTACATGAGCACCCAGCCTGTAATGGTAGGTTTACGTGTACGAGTACCCAGCCTGTAATGGTAGGTTTACATGAGCACCCAGCCTGTAATGGTAGGTTTACGTGTACGAGTGCCCAGCCTGTAATGCTAGGTTTACATGCACGAGTGCCCAGCCTGTAACGGTAGGTTTACATGCACGAGTGCCCAGCCTGTAATGCTAGGTTTACATGCACGAGCGCCCAGCCTGCAAGTGAACAGGAAGGTCTCTGTGCCTGTAACTGACCTCCACTCAGCTCTGGGTTGTAGGGGTTTCCATTTTCAACCTCCAGCGTCCACTGACCCCTGGGGTCCTCCCCCCAGAACTGGACAGACAGGAACGGCCAGTCGTTGAATCCTGCCGAGGACACATCATTAGGCCGCAGTGGCAAGATGGTGGATCTTGTTCCCTGCAGGCAAAAAAAAAAAAAATATATATAATATAAAATATTTTTGAAAAGTAGAAGAAAAAGACCCTAAAAAAAAACTGTCATCACAAGAATACAATTAAATCAAAACGTTTTATTATTTGCCTGCTTGCAGTGTGACAGTTGTAACGATCGACAGATTTCCAAACGAAATCAGATTTTCAGGAGGCTGTCTCCAGTTCTGCAAGGATGAAAATCAACAAGTTTAAACACCCTGAAGAAATGATGTTAGGTATCCAGGGGCCTGCGTCGGCCAGCAGCCAATGGCAGCAACCCTGCAGGGAGTGCTGGGGCCACGCTATCCCTGGGTACATCATTGTATTGCAAGCCAAGTCCTAAGCAGGTGCCCATGTACAGCTAATTCAAGTGAACTGCAGCAAGAGAGATCAGACAGCAGTTCTGCCTAACGTCTCACCAAAAAGAGCGCTGGGGCCACGCTATTTCTGGATACATCAATGTACTGCAAGCCAAGTTCTCCAGCATGTGCCCATGTATGGCTAATTCAAGTGAACTGCAGCAAGAGAGATCAGACAGCAGTTTTACCTAACATCTCACCAAAAAGAGTGCTGGGGCCATGCTATCCCCATCAATGTATTGCAAGCCAAATTCCCAGCAGGTACCCATGTACAGCTAATTCACATGAACTGCAGTAATAGAGATCGGACAGCAGTTTTGCCGAACATCTCACCAAAAAGAGTACTGGGGCCATGCTATCCCTCTATTTCAAGCCAAGTTCCCAGCAGGTACTTGTGTACAGCTAATTCAAATGAACCGCAGTTTTGCCTAACATCTCATTAAAAAGAGTGCTGGGGCCAGGCTACCTCTGGATACGGCATCAATGTATTGCAAGCCAAGTTCTCCAGCGGGTACCCATGCACAGCTAATTCAAATGAACTGCAGGAGAGATCAGACAGCAGTTTGGCCTAACGTCTTGCCAAAAAGAGTGCTGGGTCCACGCTGCCTCTGGATACGGCATCAATGTACCGCAAGCCAAGTTCGCAGCAGGTACCCATGTACAGCTAATTCACATGAACCGCAGTAACAGAGATCAGACAACAGCTTTGCATAACGTCCCACCGAAAGAACTTATTGCAACTGCAAAAAGAACTGCATACTGGTAAGAAAGAGACAGGCAAAAGAGGTGGGAAACCTGATGAAGACGCAGACAGAATGAAAGCTGGGGTAGGGGGGTAACAAAGGATTAAAAAGCAGACCTGAGGCGAGGTGAGATGCAGGACGATGCTGCCTCGAGGGTGGAATTTGAGGGTGATGCGACACTGCACGTGTTCCAGGAACCGAATCTCCGTGCTCTGACCTTTGCAGCTGTCTGTGGTGATGGTTGTAACATGCTTCTGGCCTTTCAGATCCCTGTAACACACACACAAGTATATGCACACATGCACGCACACACACATACAACACATGCACGAACGCGTGCGCGCACACACACACGTTTACCATATGTTATATTATGACGAACACAAAATACAAAAACATAATAATTATCATCATCCATATCCCTGCAAGACCTCATAACGGCATATCGCTGTACGCTGTTGGGTACAATGTCTTGCAGAAAAATCTCTTAAGAGTGCAGAGAGGTACAGAATGTTACCCTAACCATACGTCAGATTCTGACATATTGGTTTGGACAGAAATTCACAAATCTGCTACCACAAAAAATGCCCTAGAAAGTACTCAAATACAGTTCTG
Source organism: Alviniconcha marisindica (assembly GCA_018857735.1). Classification (NCBI taxonomy): domain Eukaryota; kingdom Metazoa; phylum Mollusca; class Gastropoda; family Provannidae; genus Alviniconcha; species Alviniconcha marisindica. The sequence goes on from JABMCL010000145.1 coordinate 903,183, forward strand.
TACATTTCTCTCCGCTCAAGGATGATGCCTACACCTTCCTCCGCAACAGATGGAAATATCTGATGTCTGCAAAATCCATGTCAACCACTTGCCAACACACACACACACCACACACATGCACAATTTGTTTTATTATTAGAAAGCATGCAGGTTCTACATTTAGCTGACAGTCACTTTTACTCAATTGATCAGAGCAGGTTGTGAGCTGCTACCATTTCTTTAGGTAGCACAAAAGCTGCACTCACTGATTTTCCTCTAAGGACGGCTGAAAACAGATCCGTTTCTCTGGAACGTTGCGCCACTGCAGTGCAAGCTCTACCATGCGAGACGCATCCATCAGACCATAGCCATAGCGAAGACTCACTGTGGAAAGAAAGAAAAAACACCATCTCATCAACGTTGTTTTTATCGAAACTGTCAGGGCATGGCACGTAGTTGTGATTTTTTTGCTTTTACTTTTTCTCCTCTAATTGAGCAAAACACAAACCTTAAACAAGCTTCATAACTCTGACCAGTTGAAGTAAGTAAGTAAGTTGGTGTTTTACGCCCACTGAAGTTGAAATCAAGTTTAACAGTTGCATGTGTGAGCATGCAGTTAATGGCAATTATTAATTTAGTCATTCCTTTTCACATACGCACGCACGCACGCGCGCACGCACACACACACACGCAAGAATGGAGGTAGGGGATGTAAAAATAACCGTTTCCTGGGTGCTGGCACTTCTAAAGAACATTTTGAAGTACATGTTCAACATGGCTCTCCACGCATGCACAGATAACAATCAACCACCCCACACAGTGATTCTACCCCAACCCTCCAGCACTAGACCAGCACAAACTGGCTGAAAGCAACTGAGCCACTGGCTGTGTCAACAACAACAGAAAAACTCCGTCCCAGCACCAACCTTTGCGACCGAGGGCATTCGTCACCCACTGTCCGTCAACCATGGGTTCTGGCCGTGATGTCATCAGTGTGATATACTGCACGTCACGCCACGTCAACTCAGGGCTTGCAAAGCACAAACACACAGAAAGAGCCACGCATCAACCACAGGCTCTGTCATCATTGGACATGCTTGCCACTTTCTGGATCCAAACACATAAAAGGTTCAAAAGCATGCTATTTATTAGGACAAGACAAAACCAGCAAATGTTCGGGGTAATCCCCTTTGTCAAGCTACAAAATGACGCTTAAACAACAGCTAAACAGTCAAAAACAATGAAAAATGAGGTAAAACAGCTAAACGTTAGCAGTCATTCTTGTTTCAGATTTTTGCCACTTTCTACTTGTGAAAAACTTAAATACTGGCCAAGGTCCAGGCCATCTACGCTCCGGTTGGGTGCCAAATGAACAATGTGAGGGAGGGGAAAAAATCCCACCTTCATGCAGAAGAGTGTCGAAACTTGGACTGGAAAAGTGCTACCAAAACATGGACCGAAAACCACAATTGCTTTTTAGCTATTTTTGGTGATTTTTGTTTCTGTTTTTGTTTGGTTCTGTCCTTTTTATCTCTGAAAAGTGGTGCAGAGAGTGTACTTAAACACGGATTGGAAATACAATGAATACACTTCAGCTATATTAGGGAGTTATTTTTCCTTTCTTTTTCTCTCTCAACAATAGACCCCTAGCTTTCGCATAAATCTTCACATATGTGCAATGGACTGGTGCACATGACTTGCCGCAAGTAGGGGGGAACATGTCAGCTGGGTTGCTGGTTGAGCTCATAGCTGTATTTCCCTAGTAATAGTAGTAGTGAAAACCTTGCACTTCATGGCAACAAGCTGGGCGGATAAGATCACTGCCATGTCACCACTGGTCAAATAAAAGCCAGGAATTCCACGGAAGGTCTGTCCTTTAGTTTTAGTAACAAGGCAAAATATCACAATCGGTGCTGACTCGAGAATGATTCCCAATCTGTTGATAATGAAGGGGATTTTTTTTCTTTTTTTCTTTTCTCCATCCTACTCCAGTGTACCAGCTGTGCACTTAATTACTAAAAGTATACATCACTGCTGTCAGAACAAGAGAATGTGTGTGTGTGTGTGTGTGTGTGTGTGTGTGTGTGAGAGAGAGAGAGAGAGAGAGAGAGAGAGAGAGAGAGAGAGAGAGCACTTGTATGTGTGGCTTGGAGGTGGGGTGGGGGTTGGGTGTCTAAATAACTGCACCTTTGGCAACCAGAAGTGGTAGAGTGCAAAACAGTCTCCCTGTGAACATGTGGGTGTGTATGTGAGGTTACACATCCATCCTAATTTACACACATTCAGTCTATGTGTGTGTGTGTGTGTGTGTGTGTGTGCACGCGCACTTGTGTGTGTGGACATTACAGTCAGGGAGTGCTGGTGTTTAGGGGCGTCTACAGAGGACAGAGAATGGTGCTCCTGACTCACTTGGCTTCCAGTACAAGGGCAACGATGCCGGCAGCCAGAGGGGCAGATGCAGAGGTGCCAGTGTGTGACTGAGTGCAGCGCTTGTGGATGTCAACTGTCACCTGAAAACAATGCCAGAGCCAAAACTCACCCGAATCATTCCTAACAAGAGAACAAGAGATCAACATGAAGAGAACACAAGATCAACATTTTCACACCCACACACCGCCACAGATTCCTGTCCATGGTGGTCGAGAGACAGCTTGGATCAGACACACACACAATTCAGCTGATGGCACCACTTGCTACTGGCTCATTTCTACATTCAGGAATATGTGCATGCTCATGTGTAGATGTGCATTTTCTTTCCCTCTATAACAAAGTTACCCCCCCCCCCCCCCCATGCACGCGACACACATTCTTTACACACACACACCACACACACACACACACACACACACACACACACACACACACATTCTTTACACACACACACACACACACACACACACACACACACACACACACACACACATTCTTTACACAAACATCAGGGACTCACAATCTGCTTTTCGTTGTAGGCGCCACTGCTGTAGGTGGTGGCCAGGGTGGAAGCGCACTCCTCCAGGTACCAGGGCTTGGTGCCATGTTCCGACGTTGACGAGATGGACAGGGTGTAGATGCTGTTGGCATAGCCGTCACAGTTGCACGAGTCTTGCGCGCTGCCCCCGTTGCCGGACGCCCACACAAAGATTGAGCCTTTGTTATTCCGACCCTGCAGAGGGACAGAGTCCAAATGAGAGAACCCGTGGCACAAACTGTGGCAGTGAAAAACCACTGACAAAAGAACACTGGACAATGTGGCACAAACTGTGGCAGTGAAAAACCACTGACAAAAGGACACTGGACAATCCGTAACTCTGTTACCGGCAGGGAACGGACACTGACAAAAGGACACTGGACAATCCGTAACTCTGTTACCGGCAGGGAACAGACACTGACAAAAGGACACTGGACAATCCGTAACTCTGTTACCGGCAGGGAACAGACACTGACAAAAGGACACTGGACAATCCGTAACTCTGTTACCACCAGGGAACAGACACTGACAAAAGGACACTGGACAATCCGTAACTCTGTTACAGGCAGGAAACAGACACTGACAAAAGGACACTGGACAATCTGTAACTCTTTTACACTTAGAGGAAGGGAACAGACATTGACAAAAAGACACTGGACAATCTGTAACTCTGTTACAACTACAAGCAGGTAACAAACACAAACACAAGGACACGGGACAAGCTGTAGCTCTGGAAAGAGGAAGCGTTAGACAATCTTCCTTGAAAGGACGAGAGGGCCATCATCAATCAGACGAACATGGGAACTGTTTCAAAGGCAATGTTGGGGAAACTGCTGAGAGATGGGGTGGAGCACATATGGGCTTTTCCAACTGCACAGATACCATCCTGAACTAAACTGAAATGAACTAATACATCTGGCTGCTCCAGCCTCCCACGCCCAATGCACTTTTATCGCATCATGCCAACGCTTTATTGTGAATGTCATCTCCTCAACACATGGCGGTATCTTGCAAATGTTTCCAAACCTCCAGAAAACAACAAGAAGAAGGAAAACCTGTCACAAGAACAAAGAAAGGACAAAGATTCTATCGCCTGCACAAAGTTTACAGTAGCAATCTCCTCAACCTCTGACTAACATATTTGATTCTGCACAGCATATGCATTTGCATGGGGGCATGCTCAACCTCTGACTCACATATTTGATGCCATTTTCAAACGCCTTCTTGGCCAGCGGCCCTGGCCCATCCACAACTCTCCCGTCATCATCGGGGCCCCAGCTGGCCGAGTAAATGTCGATGTAGGAGCGGTTGAAGCTGAGGGAGGCTGCCTCTACTGCGTCAAACACGTCTCCATCCAACATCCGCACTCCTGTCCACAGCATCATCAAATACTTCAACACCCAACATCCACTTGCCTGCATACGCATCATCACATTCAAACACATCTCCATCCAACATCCGCACTCCTGTCCACAGTGTCATCAAATACTTCAACACCCAACATCCACATGCCTGCATACACATCATCACATTCAAACACTTGAACACCCACACACCTACACACAGAAGATCACCACTTTCAAACACTTCAATGCCTAACATCCACACACCTGCACACAGAAGATCACCACATTCAAACACTTCAACAGCCAACATCCACACACCTGCACACAGATCACCACATTCAAACATCTCAGCACCCAACATCCACCCACCTGCACACAGATCACCACATTCAAACATCTCAACACCCACACAAAGAAGATCACCACATTCAAACATTTCAACACCCAACAGCTGCACACAGAAGATCACCACATTCGAACGCTTCAACACCCAACAGCCACATACCTGCACACAGTTCACCACATTCAAAAACTTCGACACCCACACATCTTCTCACAGACCACCACATTCAAACACTTCAACACCCACACACAGGCCACCACATTCAAACACTTCAACACCCATCAGCCACACACCTGCACACAGATCACCACATTCAAACACTTCAACACCCACACACCTGCACACTGGTCAGCATGTGGGGCGGTGCTGGAGGTGGCCACATGAGATGTCATTCACACAGAGAACATGCAGAGAAAGGTTTCAGAAAAAGCAAGGACCAGTCTTGGAAGAGGGGTGGTCCTTGGTCAGTGATTCGTTTCACATGGAAATATATAACGACGGAAAGGTTCCCGTGTATTTTTATCAATGGTACTACTGTATTTTCATCAGAGGTTCCACTGTATTTTTATCAATGGTACTACTGTATTTTCATCAGAGGTTCCACTGTATTTTCATCAGAGGTTCCACTGTATTTTCATCAAAGGTTCTACTGTATGTTCATCAAAGGTGCCACTGCATTTTCATCACCGGGGCGACTGTATTTTCATCAAAGGTGCTACTGCATTTTCATCAAAGGCACCACTGTATTTTCATCAAAGGTGCCACTGTACTTTCATCAAAAGTTCTACCGTTCATCAAATGCACCACTGTATTTTTACCAAAGGTCCACCGTTCATCAAATGTGCCACTGTATTTTCATCAAAGGTGCTACGGTATTTCCGCAGGCATCCATCACAATATTAGTAACGATGGAGGGTCAACAAAATGCTGAACTCAAGAAGACCAGATCCAGGGATCCTAGGCAACAACAGAAAGCACACCTCAAGCCACCTGCCTGACCAAAGGACAGGCCAATAATCCCAGCGATCAGTCAGCACATGCAGTGCCTTTGTACCCACCTCCGATCTTGGAGTCGTAGGCTACTCCAACGGCACACAGGGAGTTGTTTGCGGTCGCTGACACTTCTCCAGCACAGCGGGTACCATGCCTAGCGACAGTCAACATGATTGTGTCAAAACATTTTACTAGTGTGTCGCAGGGCAGGAAATGCAAACGGAGCAAAAAAGCCAGCTCCCATGCCGGTATAAAAATTAAAATCTAAAATAAATGAAAAAGCAGGGCGGCAGGTCCAAAATATTTTACCAGTGTGTGGCAGGGCAGGAACTGCAAACGGAGCAAAACAGCTGGCTCCCATGACTGTATAAAAATTAAAACCTATAACAAATAAATGAAAAAGCAGGCAGAAGGTCCAAAATATTTTACCAGTGTGTTGCAGAGCAGGAACTGCTAACAGAGCAAAAGCAGACTTCCATGTGTGTATAGAAATGAAATCTAAAACAAATGAACGAAAACAAGAGGCAGTAGGTCCAAAAGACTTTACCAGCATGTGGCAAAGCAGGGACTGAAAACTGAGCACAGCAGGTTCCCATGCATATGTGTACAAACTCTAAACACAAATGAATGAAAGCAAGAGGCAGCAGCTGTCAAACAGGTTCCCTGGCTGGGACAGCAGCAGACACAACAACACCATCTCAGGGTTAAAGTGTTGCAGACTGAATGACAGATACTATAAATAGTCCCATCATGGTCAAATACTTGTTACATTTGGGGCAGTAAGTATGTAAAGGGTGACTGGAAGCTTAAAAGCTTTGCTAGATAATCAGGTAGCAAGTGGTAATGCATGCACAAATTCAGAATCAGCTATTGATCAACAGACCCACAGGCTTTTGAACCCTGATATTAGTTCACTTTATAATTTACTGCTGGGGTTACTCAAACTGGTCTACTAGCTTGCTCTCTCTCTCTCTCTCTCTCTCCTCTCTCTCTCTCTCTCTCTCTCTCTCTCTCTCTCTCTTACCATTTGAAGGTTTGGGTTACAAGCAGGCTTGGATGGGAAAAAATCTGTGAAGGCCATGACAAACACATGGAACAAAACCATAAATGGACTTCCTTTGCATTGTGGCAGCTGAAGCCCATAACACTTCTCTCGTAATCAAATCAGTAGCTCTCTCCCTGTCTCACACACACACTGCACACACATCCCTCTCTCTGTCTCTCTCTGATACAACTGTACTGGTTGAATGGGCTGCAAAGCATCAAGTTACTTATGCTCTCTCTCTCTCTCTCTCTCTCTCTCTCTCTCTCTCTCTCTCTCTCTCTCTCTCTCTCTCATCACACACACACACACACACACACACACACACACACACAAGTACACACTGTACCCACATCTCTCTCTCTCTCTCTCTCTCTCTCTCTCTCTCTCTCTCTCTCTCTCTCACACACCACACACACACACACACACACACACACACACACACACACACACACACTGCACATACCAATTCTTCAATCTTTTTAGCATCAGCAAAGACTTAGATCCCATATGATATCCCATGCAGATAGTGCTTTCATAAGTTTTGACAGATAGAGATAAAATCTGGTCTTATCAAAATCTCATGAAAATCACTCTCCATCCACTCATCCCTCATGTCAACTGGTGTGAATGCAAACAAAAATGGTTGAAATAGCATAACAGTGCAATGGATCCTCTCAAATGAGAAAATGGACTGGAAAATTTCCCTTTCTTTCTACCTTATCATCCACTTGCTTTGTTAGTTGTATCTCTGGCGGATGACTTTTCTGCACTGGTAAATATCATCTGCTGTATACTTGTGATTCCAGCTTAATGCTATATACACATGTACAGACCAATTCAAAAAGTCAGCTGTTCTCGCGAAACGTTGGCAAATAGGTACGGAGATCTCGTCTCGCCAAGCACGTGACCGCGGGAGTTGGGAATATCGATAAAGAGTATTGCTTTTTTGCTTTGTCCTTGCATACCTTGTAAACACACACAGTGTAAGTATCAAACGCAACAAGCACTCTCAACGCTGAACAATAAAACAAACAAAAACACTGCATTATGGGAAGCAGAAACAGAGATCTCATGTCGCTAAGCACGAGACTGCAGGACGGTTTGGAATATCGATATGGTCTATCCTGGATTCAGAGTACTCTAACACACAGTTTCTTTTCAAACGCAACAAGCACTCTCAATGCTGAACAATAAAACAAACAAAAACACTGCATTATGGGAAGCAGAAACAGAGATCTCATGTCGCTAAGCACGAGACTGCAGGACGGTTTGGAATATCGATATGGTCTATCCTGGATTCAGAGTACTCTAACACACAGTTTCTTTTCAATCATTTATTACTTGCTACTGCATGCCTGTCCCTGCATTGCCCTGTCCAAAGAAAACAGAGATGAAAAAAACAATAAGAGAGTACCCACAGGACAATTCACCAATGAGTTCTTCTTACTATACTTTTTATATAACAATACTGAACAATATTCAATTACAGTCACATTCTGCAATGTTTATTCCTTGTCTCTTATTTTAATCTTCAGTAACTAAACAGAACACCACTGAAGTCTTAATTCATGCTTTTGGTGACAGGTGAATATTAAATTTTCTTGGCTTTCTTTGTTGTTGTTGTTGTTTGGTTTTGACTTTTTCTACAGAAAGATTGATTTGAATAAATTTCCATCAAGCTGGACTTAATCCAAACATGTTTTGTTTTGTGTGTGTGTGTGTGTGTGTGTGTGTGTGTGTGTGTGTGTGTGTGTGTGTGTGGCAGAAACACATCTCCAGTCACAGGAGAGTCTGAGAGAAAAAAGAATTATGTCTCATTCTGAATGTGCCGACAACCCAAAACATATTTGCTCTGGTTGTTCCAACACTCCCATTCTTTCCATAACCCCCCCCCCCCCCCCCCCCCCCCCCTCTCAAAAGTGTATATAAGAAAAGAAAAGAAAAAAGTTCTGTAAAGTAGACCTGGACAAAATGCAAAACTCATTACTTGCGTTCTCAATGGCTAATTCAATTGTTTGTACAAATATATATATGCACGAGCACCGATGTGTAGTCACGAGGTATAAACCCTGGTGGGGTGTCTGCTACAATGATAGCATGTCTGTTGCTGATTTACTGTCTTCATGTTGATTTGTAAAAAAAAAAAGAGAGAGAGAGAGAGAGAGAGAGAGAGAGAGAGAGAGAGAAGAGAGAGAGACAGACAGAGAGAGAAGAGACAGAGGAGAGACAGAGAGAGAGAGAGAGAGAGAGAGACAGAGAGAGAGAGAGAGAGAGAGAGAGTACAGCAACTTTTTCCCCTGCTGTAAGTTGGGTTCTATTCTGTTGCCCATCAGTTCTACTATGCAAACTGATCTGTGCGACCATTTTGTCACTGTAACCTACTTCGTTTTGCTTTGTTGCCAACCAAGACAGCATTGCTGTTACACTAATAAAAAAGATTCTATACATGATATATATCCGCAATATTAAAGGAATGAAAGGGAACAAAAGAATCAATACTCTCCCCACTTGCCTCTAATACAATGGGTTTGGTATGGAACAGGTGTGTGTGTGTGTGTGTGTGTGTGTTACAATGTGTGTGTGTGGGTGGGTGTGCGAGCATGCGTGCATGTGTGCATGTGTGACTATGCAAGTGTGTGTGTGTGTGTGTGTGTGTGTGTGTGTGTGTGTGTGTGTGTGTGTGTGTGTGTGACGACTGTGTGTGCGTGCGTGCGTGCGTGCGTGTGTGTATGTATGCATGCGTGTGTGCGTGCATGCATGTGTGCATACATGTATGTGTGTGTTTGTGTATGTGCATGCATGTGTGTGTGCATATGTGTGTGTGTATACATGTGTGTGTGTGTGTGTGTGTGCATGCGTGCATGTGTCCATCTGTGTTGTGCATGTGTACATGTGTTCAGGCAGAAGCACAACTATCTACCAATGAGTTGTCAAAAGGAGTTGTCAAACAAACACACGCACACACACACACACACACTGACAACTTCCAGACCCTTTCAACCTGACGCGTTAAGATGCCGAACATTCTAACCACAGTATTGATCCTGTCCCTTTTCATGGGTTGCCTCGTGGATTCTTAAGCCCGCACAAAAAAACGTAAATACAGTGATTGATCACCACAATACTTATTAGTCACTGAATTACCTGTTCTCATCAGATGCATCATATCTGGGCATGGGGTCGTTGTCCTGGGCATTGACATCATAGCTGGCATAGGGATCCTGAAAAACAAAAGGCTTAGAATTAAACTCAGCTGCAACCTTATCTGACACTTAAATGTACTGAGAGCTCCATCATCAGCCTACCTGCAGATGTGTGTGTGTGTGTGTGTGTGTGTGTGTGTATGTGTGTGCGTGTGTATGTGTGTGCGTGTGTCTGTATGTGCGTGTGTGTGTGTGTGTGTGTGTGTGTGTGACTGTGTGTGCTGTGTGTGTCTGTATGTGTGTGTGACTGTGTGTGTGTGTCTGTGTGTGTGTGTGTGTGTGTGTGTGTGTGTGTGTGTGTGTGTGTGTGTGTGTGTGTGTGTGTGTGACTGTGCATGTATGTATGTGTGTGTGTGTGTGTATGTATGTATGTGTGTGTGTGTGTGTGTGTGTGTGTGTCTGCGCGTGTATGTGTGTGTGTGTGTCTGTATGCATGTGTGTGTGTGACTGTGTATGTGTGTGTATCAATGTCAGTATGTGTGTGTGTGTGTGTGTGTGTGTGTGTGTGTGTGTGTGTGTGTGTGTGTGTGTGTGTGTGTGTGTGTGTGTCTGTGTGTGTGTGTGTGTGTGTATGTCTGTGTGTGTGTGTGGGGGGGGGGGGGGGGGGTGGAGAACCCGCAGCTGGATGCAGGTGCAATTTAACTCCTCCAGCAATAACACCAGCTTCAGTCACCTAGGCCAAGATTGTCTTGGGTGCAATGAAATCCTCCCCAGAGCCAAATCATGCTCCATTAATTGTCATCTTACCATATAAAAAATGTAACAGTTGGATAACTAAATGAAAATCAATCCTAGCAACATTACTCGCCTGGATATTTTGCCAGTCATGAGGAGATTAGTTGCGACATCTGGGAGCAGAACAGATCCGATTTTCACAGCCATTTGGAGGGGGTCAATGATGATGAAGTGGTTTTTAGTAATCTGATGATAAGAGCTAAGGCACAATGCTTGTGCAGCAGACAAGGCAGGGCAGGGGCATTGTTTGTTCAGCATACGAGGCAGAATGTTCAGCACACAAACAGGGAGGGTGCACTTTTTGTTAACCATACAAATGGGGGGGGGGGGGGCATTCTTTGTTCAGTACACAAACAGGGATGGTGCACTTTTTGCTAACCACACAAATGGTGGGGGGGGGGGGGGGGGGGGGGTGCACTCTGTTTAGCACACAAACAGGGAGGGTGCACTCTTTGTTCAGCACACAAAGGGGAAGGGGGGGGGGGGGGGGGGGTTGCACTCTTTGTTCAGCACACAAACATGGAGCATGCACTCTTTGCTCAGCACACAAACTTGGAGGCTGCACTCTTTGTTCAGCCAACAGACAGGGGCGGTGCACTCTCTGTTCAGCCAACAGACAGGGGCGGTGCACTCTCTGTTCAGCCAACAGACAGGGGTGGTGCACTCTCTGTTCAGCCAACAGACAGGGGCGGTGCACTCTCTGTTCAGCCAACAGACAGGGGCGGTGCACTCTCTGTTCAGCCAACAGACAGGGGCGGTGCACTCTCTTCAACAGAAGCCAAAGGGAGGGTGCACTCTTTGCTCAACAGAGACAAAAGGAGGGTGCCCTCTTTGTTCGGCACAAACAAGGCAAGCATGCACTCTGTTCAGCTGAGAGAAATGGCACCTTTCGTTCAGCACAGAGGCAGTTTGTGCACCGTTCGTTCAGCACAGAGAGGCAGTTTGTGCACCGTTCGTTCAGCACAGAGAGGCAGTTTGTGCACCGTTCACTCAGCACAGAGAGGCAGTTTGTGCACCGTTCGTTCAGCACAGAGAGGCAGTTTGTGCACCGTTCGTTCAGCACAGAGAGGCAGTTTGTGCACCATTCACTCAGCACAGAGAGGCAGTTTGTGCACCGTTCACTCAGCACAGAGGCAGTTTGTGCACCGTTCACTCAGCACAGAGAGGCAGTTTGTGCACCGTTCACTCAGCACAGAGAGGCAGTTTGTGCACCGTTCACTCAGCACAGAGAGGCAGTTTGTGCACCGTTCATTCAGCACAGAGAGGCAGTTTGTGCACCGTTCACTCAGCACAGAGAGGCAGTTTGTGCACTGTTCGTTCAGCAAATGCAGACAGCTTGGAGCTATTGTACTTGGTTCAGCAAACTGAAACAGGGAGGGCCGCTTCTCTGTTCAGCACAGAGCCAACAAGGAGCAAACAAAGAAGGAGGATGGGGGGAGGGGGGGGGGGGGGGGGGGATATCACACTCTTCATTTAACACTAGGCAGAGATGGAAAAGGTGCACTGTCTGTTAGCAGACAGGGATGGTGCACTGTTTGTTCAGCACACAGACAGGGATGGTGCACTGTTCAACACAGAGAGGGATGGTGCACTGTTTGTTCAGCACACAGACAGGGATGGTGCACTGTTTGTTCAGCACACAGACAGGGATGGTGCACTGTTTGTTCAGCACACAGACAGGGATGGTGCACTGTTCAACACAGAGAGGGATGGTGCACTGTTTGTTCAGCAGACAGACAGGGATGGTGCACTGTTTATTCAGCACACAGACAGGGATGGTGCACTGTTTGTTCAGCACACAGACAGGGATGGTGCACTGTTTATTCAGCACACAGACAGGGAAGGTGCACTGTTTGTTCAGCACACAGACAGGGAAGGTGCACTGTTTGTTCAGCACACAGACAGGGATGGTGCACTGTTTGGTCAGCACACAGACAGGGACGGAGCACTGTTTGTTCAGCACACAGACAGGGATGGTGCACTGTTTGTTCAACAAAGACAGGGAGGGTGCACTTTTTGTTCAACAGCGACTGGGATTTATGAACACCAGATTAAACAAAAAATAGAAAACAGGAATGAACAGAAACAATTAAAATGTTAAACATCATATCAATGCATAATGGCAACTATCAGCGCCATATGGCAGCAAACTACACATACCACCAACCGTCATCTTCTAGCTGCCCAACAGGAGCCACACAAAAAAGCCTAACTTAACCAAACATCTTTGAGAATTTCCTGGAGGAAAAAAAAGTCAGGAGAATGGACCAATGGCGAAAAAATAAAAAGACAAAAGAGCAAAAGGACTAGGCAAAAAAACAAGAGAGGAGAAAGGAATGGGGGGATCAAATGAAATTAGCCCTGGAATTCCAGACGGGGGGGGGACATCTGACATCCCAAGCCTCCCTTCGGAGGGAAGAGAGACAGGGAGGGTGCACTCTTCATTCAGCAGACAGGGACACTGAGAGGGTAAGAGGGATGCACTCTTGTTCAGAAGACAGACACAGGGCGGGTGCACCGCTTGCTCTCAAGCTCAGCAGAAAACAAAGAACATAATTACAGTCACCGACCAAATTACCATCAACATTTCACAAACTAAACAGCAGATTGGCACAGAGGTAAATATATAACTGCCAAGCTGCTTTATTAAGATAAGACAAGATGACACTTTATTGCCCTTAAAAGGAAATTTGCTTCGAAACATACCATCAATGTAACACGTATTTGTAAATCAATAAAATTCAAATTAAACGCATAATAATTCAATGTAGGACATATATATATAATGCACATAAAGAAAAAGAAAAAAAAGAAAAAAGTAAGACATACACATAAAGCAACCAACAACAACAACAAAACTTACACAACCACACTTTCAATTTCCAAAGACCTGCGAGTACTCGGTGCTTTAAGTTTTCACCGACTTTCAAGCCGATCAAGGCCCTGAAAACAGCCGGGCTGTCAACACTTCAGGACTTTCAAGCCGATCAAGGCCCTGAAAACAGCCGGGATGTCAACACTTCAGGACTTTCAAGCCGATCAAGGCCCTGAAAACAGCCGGGCTGTCAACACTTCAGGACTTCCAAGCACTCTCAAGGACTAGGCGAGCCCTGGATCACATTCAAAGCACTATACCCACACACTCACATAGTTTGCCATGAGGTCAGGGTGGATGCGCTCAATCCCATCGTCCAGGATGGACACCACGATGTTCTTTCCTGTGTAGCCCTTCTTCCACGCACTGATCACGTTCATGTCAAAACCTCCGTGACCCCCTCCATGCTGCAAACACGCAGAACGCAACCTTCAGCCACGGTGACTAGTACTAGTAATAAGTCAAAGCTTTTCTAAAATGCGCATCCAATGGCTAGAAGTATAACTACACTGCTCTATGTGCTGTACAAAAATGGCGAGGTGGTCAGGGGAGTTTTTTTTTTTGTGAGGAGCCCACAACCTGGGGGGGAGGGGTAGGGGGTAACAAGGAACCCACTAACATCCTACTTCTACACAGAAATACACTTCGGGGCCATTTACAGTAGTGAGAATTTCCAGGCTGGGTGCAGTGTGGGATACTGCATTTACCCAAGGCCGTCCCAGGACAGGGGTGAGTGGCTCTCATTCTACTGTACGCCACCCAACCAACTGGATAAGTTGATGCCTTACATGTCCCGCTAGGTCATAAAAATTGCCTACGATGACGCGTTCAAAAGATCCATCTTAAGCTAAAGTGCAGCATTCCTTTTCAAGGGCAATGGTGCACACGCATTTACAAACAAACAAACTGATCAACTACCAACTACTGTAAGCATGGGCAATAGTGCACAGTGTACAGTATCTGCTGTGTGAAAGTGAAACACAGCACTGCTGTCAAGAAGTACGGCACTATTAGTAGACAGATGACGAACATGGCACGACAGTGACTACTGTCAAACTTCCGATTAAGTCTGGTGCAGATCACAGATGTAAATGCAGCAACCAAGCCCCCAACCTGGGCTGGCTGTAGTGTAAAACTGGCCCAAATATTACGTAAAATACTCTTAAATTTTTTATTTTACATAATTTACACATGCACTACAAACAAACACCTTCCAAAAGATATGCAGGGGCAATTGGTAGGGACGAAGGAATTTTCTTAAAATTTACATGACAATTTGCATAGCATAGGAGTTACACTTACAGGGTCAAGAAAGCTGTTCACACAGAGATCAGTATCTCTAAGTCTAATATAAGGACAGTCTCAAGCAGAAAAATGTTGCAAGACATAAACCTGTTACACCAGCATACTATCACTAAAGTGTTAAGCGGCATAATCACAATTACATACTGTCTGAAGACGATCCAATCTCTGTGACTTCATATATTCAGGAGGATAGATAAAGAAGGCAATGACTTGGAAATTACAATGCCTGTTCTTAACTGGGCGAATGTTTGTTCACGAACCTAGTTGGAAGTATTCGGTGAACCTAGTTGGCTCTTAATTGGGCAAACTTTTCTTCGTGAACCTAGCTGGAAGTATTCATCGAAGCTATATTCGGGATCCAAAAAGCTTCGCTCAACATGTTCTGGGAACACTCGCCCTATTCGACAACATTGCCTCTGACTGGCTGAGAGCAGAGCTCTCCTGTGGATGAAGAAAAAAAAATGGAAAAAAAATGATGATGGTGTTTCTAGGTTCTTCACTCACTTCAGAGGGAATTTGTTTATTTGTTGACTTGTGGAGGAGCAGCCTTGTCTCGGAGACCCAGAATGAGATAGTAGTTAGTTGAATTACCCTGTGAGGGATGATTAAAGTATACTGACTTGACTTGACCTTAGCCTACATTTTCGATCATGCTGTCTGCTGTGCGTCTGCCGCAAGTTCGGGCTGAAGCTTGCATCTCATTACAAGCCAGTTGAGAACAAGTAAGTTCTTCGAACTGTCCAAACCATGTTCGGCGAACTAAAAGTTCAGTTAAGAAACGAATCATAGTTCATCGAACTGTCCAAGGTATGTTCGGCGAACAAACATTCGCCCAGTTAAGAACGGGCTTTACAATGTGTGCAGTTTTGATAAATTAAGGACAAGGCCTACAACTCGCATTGCAAGAACAGACTGCATTACCAGTTTAAACTCCCCAAAAGTCTACTTACCAAATACCACTGCGAGCTGTAGTAAGGGTCATTCAAATGGAAGGTCTGGCTCTGAGCCTCAACAACAAAATCTCGCTTTTTGCGTGACTTCACTATCTGTTGCTCAAACCAGTGCACCTGAAACAGGGGACAGATCAGATCGCATACAAATATCATCCATACTTGTAGAAAACACATGCAACACTGTCTTTAAAAAGAAATGAGATGTGTATATATATATATATATATATATATATATATATATATATATATATATATATATATATTACCCAAACTGGTAGAAAACACAAGCAACAATACCTGAACAATTACCACCCTGATAATGATATAACCATAATGGTTGACTGGGCATAAAACACCAAGTTACTGCTACTACCACTACTCCAATAATTAAGACCTGGACATTAGGCCCACCACACTGGGACTCTGGAGTGGTCAGAGAGACAGCTGCCCAAACTGGCATTTGTACCAGAAAACGGTCACAACCCAGACAGGCTAGTGCCTCCCTGGGGACACCTTTAAAAGACTGAGTAAAGTACTGGCGGAACAGCACTGGCCGCTGCCTCCCTGGGGACACCTTTAAAAGACTGAGTAAGTCAGTACTGGTGGAACAGCACTGGCCACTGCCTCCCTGGGGACACCTTTAAAAGACTGAGTAAGTCAGTACTGGTAGAACAGCACTGGCCGCTGCCTCCCTGGGGACACCTTTAAAAGACGGAGTAAGTCAGTACTGGTGGAACAGCACTGGCCACTCTTTTCATGTAAAAAATGAACTAGCCGCCTGACCATTATACTTTTCTTTTCCTGGTTTTCAGTCCAAGTGTATGAGCTGCTTGCACCTTGTTTTTTGCTTTTTAACCATTCTCCGACTCTGTCGCATCAGATTCACTATATAATATATATATTACACTATATAATATATAATATATATATTATATAGTGACCCTGGGACCACTAAAGCAGACTGAGAGTGAGACATGCCTGCATGCACATCAATCATAAACACGTGCTCCACATGTCACAGACATGGAGAAAGCACAAATCACTATCGATCATCAGCGCCTGGTATTGTAATTAACCACGCTGTGGTGTTATAGCCACCGCATGCTGAGCTTCATCAAAGGATGCAACTGCCGCGCAAGTAATCATGCTTGCACACTGTTGTTACTGTGTCGGTGACTGGTGAGAGTGGTGCAGCAGCCTGACCTCAATTTGCCCAGTACTTTGTCCACTCACTTGACCCTACAACTGCAAGAGGAACCTACAAGTACTACAGCAGCCAAATGTGCAGCCATTCAAGAGACTGCCATCACTCATAAACATTTTCAAAAAAGGAAAAAAGGTTTAACAAACTGTCAGTACATTAAAAAAAAAAAAAAAAAAAAAAGGCAATGTGCTACGATTTGATGGCATGAATATACGACATTTTACACATTATTCCTATGACCTGATGGAATGAATATGACATTTTACATGTTACTGCAATGATTTGATGCAATGAATGTTGGCTGGCAGTCAAGCCAGCCTGAAGGAGACATGTGGTTTGCTGCGAGTCTTTTTACCAAAAGCGAGCAGCACTGACTTCAGCACTGTCAGCACTGCAAGCTGGCGTGCACCAGCAATAAAGGGGGCGAGACCAGGAAGAAGCGCCGATTAAGCTGAGTGCTCCTAAGTGGAGTGAACATCCATTATTCCCACAACCCACTGGTTATAACGTAATCCACAGCCGCCCTCATTATCACCACAGTAGCATCATACTCTACAGCATGGAAGTGCCACTTCTGTCCAGCCACTGCAGCGGCCCTGACATGGAACAACTGCATGCATAATGGAACCCCTCTCTCAAGACTACACTAAATGCCACGCGGAAGTGGTCTCAAAAAGAGGGGGCTTGGTGTGAGGTTCATATACATACCCCCTAGTGAGAGGTTCATTCACACACATACTCCTAGTGAGAGGCTTATTCACATACATACTCCCTAGTGAGAGGTTCATTCACATACACACATGTACGTAACTGAATCAGAAACATCTCCCCTCAGAAAAAGGGAAATAAAAAATGGTCTCAGATTCAGTTAGTCAGCTTTCTCTCATCAGGGTGGTCTGGCTGGCTGACTCTTTAACAATGGGTTGAGAAGAAGGAATGAGGAAAGGGGGGGACTAGAGAGGGTGACAGTGAAAGAGCCAGACTGGCAGACACGGGGCTGAAACTAGTGAAGGAAAGAAGAGGGCAGACACTACTAGTACTACAGAGACAGACAAATACAGAGACAGAGATTTAGTACGATGTCAGCAGCACATTATGATTAAGTCATCAACAGAAAGAAACATACAGGTAATAACAGAGAGTTCAGGTGTGTGTGTGTGTGTGTGTGTGTGTGTGTGTGTGTGTGTGTGTGTGTGTGTGTGTGTGTGAATTATACTTATTAACCCCTCTCTCTACCTGTGTGACTCTGTCCCCACTTTCTCCACCCCACATGCATACGTATTGTACACTGACATTAGGTTTATACACACTGGAACGCTACTCACAAATATAAATATGCATGTATAATAACAGTATTGCTTGAACTTGAAGCAAATAATTTTATGTACATCAACCACCAACCAGTCTAAGGGACCTGTTTTCACATCTGTCAATGTGACTGGAACTGTTGCTCTAAACAAAATGGCAGATCTATAAGTACCTACTGGCCCAAGACCACTCATGCATGACAGAATGTTCCTATTGCATCAGTCAGTAAAAATGAGATTGTAAATAACCATGTGCTCATTAATTAAACTGATGGAGGAAAAAATGCATTACCCCAGCTGGTTTCTGCTGTCACAGCCACTTAATTAGCCATATTGATTACTGTACAATCAGTTCCTTTTCTCTTTCATTTGACTGTCTCTTCTTTAGATCGGCAGCACCAGAAAGAACTCTCTGCCTTAAAAAGAAATTTAAAAAAATTACCTTTGTTTCATTATGGAAACTGCTGCCATGAACAGTATTATTAGCAGAAAGACAATCCAATACTGTGCAACTCTACTGATGTTTCACCCTCACAGCCCACAGACAATGCTGTGTAACTGTAGCCATGACAACAGAGATGCTGCCGGCAGGAGGCCCCCTGTGTAGGCAGTCAATGAGTTTTCAACTCAGACACACCCCCTGCTTGTACCAGTCGGCCAGGCCCTACCCACTTAATTAGCAACCTGGCAGAACCCACCAGGTCTTCCACCCTGGAGCATCACCCACAGGGCTGCTATGCCCTTTCCCTGTTGTTTACAAGTCCAAATCAGGATACAAGGCAGCAATCTTTCCTCTGTAGCCCATGTTTTCCCATGGCGCTGATCAGATCTGGGGGTTGGACGGTTGTGATGGATCAGGCTGTCGTTTGCGCAAGACTGCATGCGCTATAAAGCCAATACTGTCTTTTTCAGTAGGTCTACCCTGGTTGGCAATGAGAGTCAAATCTTGTGAAGGCAGAGCGGTCCTGAAGGATGCATAAGCTGCTGGTCTTGGATTATTCCTACTGGATCCAGATTGGCACTGGTTTGTCACTTTGTGTGAGATACACAGGTGGATCAGTTAGCCAGTGCCAGCAACTGCTCAGTTCTCGGTCAGAAGATGATGATGCAAACCGCTTCCTTGAGCTTTTGTGTATTATTTTGTTTTTAACCTGGTTCATAAATTACCCTCTATCAGTCTATGTCTCTCTCATATCAATGCAAACTGGAACCAAGATATCGACTGACAGCCAATAATAATTCATAAATGCATTTCCTCTGAACTGAATCCCTCTATGATACAGGTGTGAGGCTATGAAACATTACAACAGTACACAACCTACTCTAATAAAGCATTACATACAAGGCTCACTCTATCCCTACCTCTTCCCCACTTGTATATTTATTATAAAATATATATATATATATATATGTACACACACAATCTCACTACCTTTTGCTTCCCTCTCTGTGTTTCTCTGACAGCCCCCCCCCCACTCGGTAGCAGAAAAAGAAAAAGAAAAAAGAAGCAGAAGAAAGGGACCTCTATGTAATTTCAGACTGAAGGTGAAAGACAATGACGGCAATCAGTGAATTAATTACCTTCGGGTGGGATGACAGAATGGCCTGATGGTCATGGCTGGGGTCTGCAGATCGTGTCTGGCGATGCGGAATTTCAAACAAGTAGTGGTCGTGCAGTGTACCAATCTGAAACAAACACAGTGACACACACACACAGTGACACACACACACACACACAAATGTTAAAGATGTAGTGCATAAATAGTATTAATTAATTAATGACAATGGTTAACATTATTATGGTTAACATCCTATGACGAGTTGCAAGTCATTGGGAAACACCACAGCAAGTAGTGTGATCACCTGGCATCCTTAAGTGGCATTCACAATCGCAGGGGCTTGTCCATATTCCCATACTTGTTTACAATAAAAATAATACTAAAATCCCTGTATTTGGGCCCCCTTTCCACCACCATGACGGCATTAAAAACAAAGATTCAATCAGGACCCCCCCCCCCCCCTTAAAATAAAGATCATCTAAACGGTGAGAGTGCATACAACAGATATGAGGTACAAGTACTGCTAATACATTAGCAGGCAACCCTATTACACAGACGGGCTTGACTGATGAAACAGTTTACCACTATTGCATGGCGAAAAAGTGGGAATAACTGCATGTGGGACCCCACCTGCTTTGCCAGCGCAGGCTTTTCTAAACCAGCAGCAGCTGACCTATTCCAGAATAACTTTGCCTGAAATCTGATATCTGTCTCTCAAGTGTCAGCTCCAGGCTCAAATAGACATGCAGCCCATGTTGGCTTCTTCAGTTTCAAACCTCAGCACGATCTGCAAACTGGGCTCCCTGCATGTCGTGACTAAATGCATTACCGAATGTAAAGGAGTTGGAAAGTTATTTGTTCCAACTGTCACGCACGGTGACTTAAATGAGGTATCGGTTGCATGTAAGCACATGGCTCAGCAAGTATATATATATAGCTAACTAGTATGTGCAAGCAATTACAGCAAATGTTGTGTACAGTGTGTGTGGGTGCATGTGTATGCGTGCAGTCAACATGACAGCTCCATGTTGTGAATGCCCTGACATGTCATTACTCTGAATCACTCCATGGCGTGACTTGGACTTGAGTGTCAGCAGTCTGATATGTCATAACATTCACAGCCCAGTGTCTGATGGGTTTACCCAGGAACAAAATCATGGGCGATCAATACAGCAACTAAGGCACTGTGCAAATGGGCTTGTGTGTGTGTGTGTGTGTGTGTGTGGAGGGGGGGAGGGGGGGGGGGGGGGCAGGAGGGATTGTTTGGTTGGTTCTCATAATCTTG
Organism: Alviniconcha marisindica; assembly: GCA_018857735.1. Lineage (NCBI taxonomy): Eukaryota > Metazoa > Mollusca > Gastropoda > Provannidae > Alviniconcha > Alviniconcha marisindica. The sequence goes on from JABMCL010000145.1 coordinate 924,283, forward strand.
ACAGACTGAAAACTATCAATATAGAAGTATTAGAACTCCAGCTCTTATCAGACTGGAGAACATTCACACATGTATAGAAACAGACCATTACACTACAAACATGTCCATCCCTCTGTCAGTGGTTAGCCTATTAATATTCTCCAGCCTTGGCAAAACCACTTTTGATGCTGAATCAGACTATTGACATTTCAGACTAACACTGATAACAATGTTTAGACTTTAATAACCTCTTTTTTTATGTTTTTAATTTTAAAAAATTGTAACATTGATAACATTTAAAAAAAAGAAAAGAAGTTATGTATTGTTTTAAACTACTGCCATTTCAGACTAATGAGTAATAGAATGGTTTTCACCTACTGCGATGCTTACTATCAATAATTAAGTCAGACTAGTAATAGAATGGTTTTCACCTACTGTGACACTTACTATCAATAATTAAGTCAAACTAGTAATAGAATGGTTTTCACCTACTGTGACTCTTAATATCAATAATTAAGTTAGACTGCCACAGTATGTAACCACTGCCACCATGCTCCCACTGTGTGTGTGTGTGTGTGTGTGTGTGTGTGTGTGTGTGTGTGTGTGTATGTGTGTGTGTGTGCGTGCATGTGTGTGTGCATGCTTACAGTACAATAATACTTATGAATCCCTAAAAAGGAAATTCAGTTCAGATGTCTGCCTTTGACAAATAATTGCAAGTACATGTGTACAAGTATTTACATAAGTAAATACTACACAGTTACACTCACTTAATTAGAATAAAACTTTATAAAATCAAGTAAATAAACAGTAAGAAGAAAATATAGTTGCAATCACAATGGTGCCCATATCGTTCACAAAAGGAATATTTGTCACACCCTTAAGTTAATCTTAAGTAACACACACACACGTACACACACACTCATACACACCCTACAGAGCTATGGGGGACACATTAAGTGGAAATGCAAGACTAACCGCTCCAGCCAAAAGTCATACATGGGAATTAAAATTTACCAATAAATTCCACTCCCATGTTTTCTTGGAATAATGAGGCATTGTGTCACTGACAGCTGCATGATTCATTAAATTTGAACGTCCTGGTATAACCTCAGGAAAAACCAACTTTCCATGCAACTAAGTAAGATGCAAATTTTCGTCAAGTCACAGTTCATGTGCTTGAGACCAGCTGCTATCTTTGCATCACATTTATCACAATAATCTTCCTTATGGGGAATCTGTCCTCATGGTAATCCTAAGATTAGGGCACATAGAGCAGCGTGCTAGCTCTGAGAACAGCAGCCTGAAATAGAAACGCATAACAAACACAAAGAGAAAGTGCTCAGTTCATATGTTGTGCTGAATTTTGCGTCTTCCCAACATCATGCTGGTTCACCTGTTGCACTGAATTTAGCATTTTCCCAGCATCATTCACATGTTGCACTGAATTTAGCATTTTCTCAGCATCATTCACATGTTGCACTGAATTTTTTGCATTTTCCCAACATCATGCAATCCCACTGTTTCTGCAGAAAAGTACCTCATCTCCCACTTCCTGAGATGCAGTTTTCAGACTCCAATAGGTCCTTTTAAACACCTCAATGATTCAATGACAGCCTGTGGATGTATGCGAGTGTCTGCCTTGTTAGTGTTAGAACTTCAACTTCACTTGCATGCATGCACTAGATGCAATTTTGTTGCAACATACATGCACCCGGTCACTGAGCTGGTCACTGAGCCATGTCTACCATAAAATGTATTATAACTATTACTATGGGCGTTGTGGCTGCATCATTTAAAGACACAACACAAATATATTTAAGTTTTCATTATATTATTCCTACTCAACCTACTGACCACAATGGTGACAGTATTATTTATACTGGCTAGTGCAAAATTAATGATGCAATCATAAGTGTCACTGTTAGCCATTGCACTTGCAGGCAAACTGTCATTCATGAATGGATCGGAAATGATGTAGCAATATTATAGGATGCAAGAGAACCACATTTCCCCAGCAAACGAAACCTATTGTAATTCTGTGAAACTGAACCTCGTGAAACAATTCAGGAGTCATTTCCTTAAGTGTTAAATGTTTTAACCCCACTATCCTTTGGTCGGAAAACCATGCAATTAATAGTCAAGTGGCGGAAACCTAAACACCAATATTTCCGATGTCATCATTAATACATTTCCAACATTACAGAAGAAGCCATATTCATAACCATAGCTAAAAGAAAAAAACTCAACAACGGCAACCACAAAAGATCTGACTGACAAATATTAGGATTTAAAAAATAAAATAAAAATCAACCAATCATCATTTCTTTAGAGGCTTTGCTGTGCTGGACTGGGCTGGGCTTGGGAAGAAGGGCGTGTGGCTACGAACTGTACAGTAACCCCTTTTCTAAATGATAACTTTGCTGCTCTGCCCCCATTCCTGCACTGCCATCAGTGCTTACTGCTGACTGCATGCTCAATGCTTCCAATGATTAACCCCAGCTCCTTTTAACTAAATTACTCCTTACCACTAATCACCTGTTCAAGCCCAAACACTGTTTACATTGTTATGCGCAACGAACGGTATGTAGGATCTTAATTATTATTTTTTTAAAGACCTGAAAGCTCGCTGGAGAAAACATAAATAAGACGCAAAATTGAAAAAAGCAACAAAATGTGGGGTGGCTGACCATGAATGTAACAAAATTTAAACACTCTCAAGACCCCCAAATTGGATTTCTCACTATCATGGCAGTTGAAGCAGTAAAAGAAAAGAAAGACTTGATTGTCTGGGAAAATTAATGGATGTGCAACCTGGGCACCATCTTCAAGGGTATGAACACAAGGAAAGACTTGAACACAGTACTCAAAGACAGATCTTCCAGGAATTAGAGACAGAGACAGAGACAGAGAGAGAATGATTTATTGAAAAAGGCCATGTCAATTGTGGTGATGAACACAGTCAAGCAACTTTCGACCAACGTAAAGTTACAGGTACAACATCTGTCCAGACTAGACAGTATTGCATACAGTAAAAGCCTTTTGTATAAAAGTAGTGAGTCGGAGTTGGAGGTACTTGTTTTTCAGAAGCAAACAACATTGACAGTTAAAAAAGTGATGGACATCTGACATATCTGCATGGTAATATATATATATTTATCTCTTAGTTTATACTTATAGTACACAGGACATGATAATATGAAGTGAATTTGGTTTCAGTTTTGTTGTCCAGAAAATGGACATTCTAGGTCGGTCTCAATGGCACAGAGAGAGAGAGAGAGAGAGTGGGGGTGAGATGGAACTTTTTTAAATATCTCTGTGTGTGTGTGTGTGTGTGTGTGTGTGTGCGTGTGAGAGAGAGAAGAGAGAGAGAGAGAGAGAGTGGGGGTGAGATGGAAGTGTTTTAAATATCTGTGTGTGTGTGTGTGTGTGTGTGTGTGTGTGTGTGTGTGTGAGAGAGAGAGAGAGTGTGGGGGTGAGAGTGGGTGTTTTAATATCTGTGTGTGTGTGTGTGTGTGTGTGTGTGTGTGTGTGTGAGAGAGAGAGAGAGAGAGAGAGAGAGAGAGAGAGAGAGAGAGAGAGAGAGAGTGTTTTGTGTGTGTGTCTGTTCCCTAGTGGTCTAGAATGTATACATGTCGTGTGCAAGAGAGCGTGAGGTATTTTGTGATCTAATTATGTTTTGAAGGAATCAGTCAAGCCAACTGGGCAGGCCTTGACAGAGCCCTCAAGGGTGAAAATTTGGAGTAAAAAGTTTCCAATGCAAAGCATGCTTGGACTTTGTTATACTTTCTCTACATGACACCATACTCAGTCCTTCCTGCACGGTGGGGTGCCCAGGAGTCACAGGGAGCCTTACTGAGATATATATATATATATATATAGAGAGAGAGAGAGAGAGAGAGAGAGAGAGAGAGAGATACTCCCTCACCCCCTAATCTGTCACCATCCCCTGCTACTAGGTCATCACCCCCTTCTTACCCTTACATCTCTGTCAATGCCCCCACTTGCTTCATAAGAAATTTTGTCTGATGAAGGCAACCAACATAATAATGGTCCCCACCAGGAACAGATTGTTGATAATCCCTCTGCTCTCCACTTGGCATTGTTGGCCAAACAGCCCATTCAGGCTGGGGGGGGGGGGGGGGGGGGGGGGGGGGGGGGGGGGGGGGGGGGGGAGGGGGCTACCCAATCAATAGGCTCTTTATGAAGGGAGTACAACATTCTCTCTCTCCATTTTTTTCATTTTTCCCCATCAGATTTACTCTTTTTAAGGTCTTCCAGATCTAGATATATATATAGCACCTCAACAACTGACTACTTGCTTGTTTATTTTTACACCTGACCTAAAAAATTAAAAACATGTTTATAGAAAAGATTTTAAAAAAGGGAAAAGACAGGGCCTTTGTCTGCTGATCAGTGACCCACCCCAAGGTGGAGGGTGGGGGGGGGGGGGGGAAAAGGATAACAAGATCACAATAAAGAAACACTGAGTGGACAAACCAATATCAAGTAACTCTTAATGAAGCTATTTGTAAACATGAACTGGCTGCAGATATGGAAGTTCTCCTTCGGAGACAACACAAATCAGGGCAAGGAATGCAAATCTATCCACAAACAGTTCTGTTAATTGCATTCGCTGCTTTGTCACCAAAGAAACAGGAACCTGCACAACAGTAAATACAGACAGAGCTGCATAACCGAAGAGGAACTGAAGATAAACCAGAACAAAGGAACAATCGCTCTGAACTTTGCAAAAATGTGCAAAATATATAAAATATATGCTTTCTTGCTTTGACTTTGAGTTCCTCAGGGTTTGGCCATGTCAATGATTTGCTCTTTTATCATTTTTGTGTTCCATGAATCAAACTTGTACAGTGGATAGATACTACAAAGTTCTACAAGAAAAGAAAAAATCCAACAAGATTTAACAAATTAAAGCTTGTCCACACTCATTTACACTGGTGATTAATGATGACCTCTCATGAAAATATTTCAAAGAGAAAACACAACCTTTTAATTTCATGAACAGTTTTCAACTTCCAAAAGACCAAGTTAATACATGGTAACATACATGTGCATCCTGCTTGTACCCCCACCTGTTATGTGTTATGTGTGTGTGTGTATGTGCGTTCATGTGTGCGTTTTCATGTGTGTGCGTGTGTGTAGTAGTAGTAGCAGAAGTAGTAGTAGTAGAATAATTTGTTAAGTGCATCATTTGGACAAGATTTCACCCCACTGTTAATGTTATGGACTTTGAAGCAACAAAAAATCTGTCTCTGTCTCTCTCTCAAATAGAAACCCCCTTGAGTGTCTGCATTTGTTATTGCTTGTGACAACAGCCGAATGTAGCTGAAACTGAAAGATCTATGAGAAATCCTAATAGCCATTATCCTGGCCTACACCACATGGGGTAATTCCCAACTTAAACATAAGCATTTCCACGGAACATAAATCCCCAACTTTACAGTGTACCATATATATAAACAATACTGCATACAACCGCCCTTAGGATGACAATTCAGTTTAAGTTATAAAAGAATTTTATTCACTATTATTCGAGTAATATCTGAGTCATACTTTAAAAAGCATTTTAATCCAAATCCATGTATGAAAAGTCAGTTCTTAACAGCTATCAGACTGTGATAGTAGTGTGTGTGTGTGTGTGTGCATATGTGTGTGTGCGCGCGCTCGCACGCATACACACACACATGTACACATACATCTGCACAGAATTCTCTTTTTCCACCACATCATCACTCCAAACTTGCTTAAATTGCACTTTAAACATTTGACCCATATACAACAGTCCTATGGGCTGACACACTCACAAACTAGCAGAAATTATCTTAATATTACTGTTTAACAGTTTATACTGTATTACTTTCTTAACACTACTACTACCCAAACAGACTTGTTCATAACAACGCAAAAGTTAACACACTGCAATGTACAGGAACAGACAACAACCGCATAAGCTGGCATGAACAGAGAGTATCGTAATACCAGTGCATGGCTTTTTGTTGTTGTTTTTTGCTCTCTCTCTCTCTCTCTCTCCCTCCCTCCCTCCCTCTCTCAGTGTGCAATTGCACTGCAGTGTCCCCACAGCTAAATCAGCTGAATCAGCTAAAGCCCTGGGTTCCCTGGCAAGAAGAGCACTGAGGGCACTGTGCACAGCTAAACAGTAACCTAATTGCCTGAAGCTGGGTCCAGGAAGCAATTTCCTGTCAAACAGTGCAGAGACTTTACCATGCTGACAGCCAAGTCTGACTACACTGACACACCTATGCTAAGCCTATTGTGGGGAAGTGCAGGAGTGGGGTCGGACCTTACCATCTGCAAATGCTTTAAGCTATTCTGTCAAGCCTCTGGGAGGCAGACTGGGTGATGGCCAGCCAAGGTTGACAATTCAACTTAGTTCAAAGAAAAGTTCACAGTTCTAATTCAACTTAGTTCAAAGAAAAGTTCACCGTTCAACATATTTCCAGGAAGAGCCAAGCTCAGCAAGAGCATTTTTTGCAAGTCATGGCATAAAGCATACATGTAGTTCAGTCAGTTTTAAACTACTGGGGCAACGATGATGAGAACTGACTGAAATTAACTTTATAAATGTTTAAGGCAGTTTTTACTTAAATCAAAATCAAATATAAAAGCTGATGTATAAATTATAATTCATACACACTGCAATACCAAGAATGTTTGAGAAATGTCACACAATGTTCACCTAAATTATGTTAATTCTTATCAGTAATTAACTCAAGCCACAGTTCACCTAAATTATGTTAATTCTTATTAGTAATTAACTCAAGCCACTAGTGGTCCTCGGCAAACAGTGGAGTCTGGGACAGGGAAAGCATCAATCAATTTCGCTTGGACTGCCTGACCATGACAGGACCTCCTCAACTGTGACAGATGAGACAATCACAGCTTTGGAAGATAATACAACTACGCATTGGTACTAGTGGCAGTGCACAGGCATTCCACTTCCAGTTCCAGCCTTCACACCTTTCTTGTACTGTTATTGATTCGTTGCTTTCAAAAGCAGAGATCTGGGGAAAATCTTCAGTCATGGGGTTTTCCTTGACAAATTATGCAGTGCAACATTTAAGCAGTAAATGTGTCACACACACACACACACACACACACACACACACACACACACACACACACACACATAAAAGATTCAACCAGTACACCACAATGTAATCATGTACTTCAACTAATACAGCCCGGAAAAAGTGGAAGTAAAATATTATCACTATATCAGTTGAGTTGTTTTTTTAAAAGAAAAATTACAGCATTTCAGTTTTCTCCAGTTTAACCCAGATCTCAGCAGTAGTGAGCAGAGCAAATAACAAATAAAAACACAGCACTGCAGCTGGAACATTTCATTTGTAAAGCAAGAGCTCTGCAACTGAGTTCCTGCTTGACAATTAAACATGCCAAATGTGCATAATATATGTTATAGTAGTATTAGTACTCATGTCATAGTTACCAAGAATGTTAACATACATGTACACATTTGTTCATACTGATGCAAAAATGTATTAGTCTCCGGCCCTAGGTTTAATCTAATGCATAATAATATTTTAATATGGTCAGCTCAAAACTACTTCTCTTGACATAACCTCTGTAACTAAGTGTACATAAGCAGAGCTTAAAATTTAAATGTGTTAATGATCCCATTTTTAGTTAGGTTCACTGACTCCTTTCTCTTCTTCTTCATCTATTCATTCTACTGAAGAATAAATCACACACACACACACACACACACACACACACACACACACACACACACACACACAAGGTAGCTATTCTCACTATTCAGTGTCTTCAAATAAGAAGTTGGCACAACACCAGCACATCATAGCAACTAACATTAACAATGTATGTCCCCGGAAACTCAGCAACAAATTTCAGTTTCCGGGTCTCCATTCCTCATGCAGTCTCTGTGACACTGACAGGGCCTACAGGTGACAAGGAGGCATTCATCTTAATGTATGCCTCTGTGCCTCCCACATAATCATAATTCATATTATCTGGCACACCATCAGTCCCAATCAAGGCAGAGCAGTGGGCCAGGGGGTACATCTATAGATCTTATAAGCAGCACATTTTTTGTTCATAGGTATGTTCTCAAGCCAAATGTGTCTTTGCTTCAGGTACCCTTTAAGTTTAACTAAGAGTTAGACCTGACCCCTCTAACTCTAATATAATATATAACATACAAATTACAATGATATATCAACGCATTTGAATTTATAATTGTGGATGGCTAGTGTTTCCCTCACAAACACTGAAACAGAATTTATCAAAACAAAAACTTCCTATCAAAGATTCTGCTCTTGCTTGTCATTTTTTTAAATTAAAAAACAACAACATTCATGCCAGGTGTTGATATTTTACCAAATTCAGTTCTTGAGGAAAAAAAGAAGAAATTGACTCAGATTCACTGACTGAGTGATAATTTACGTGCACTGGCTCAATCATCCTTCAGTTCAGATGACACCTCTAGTCTCATTCACAATGCATACCAGACGCAGCATTTTTGTTTTGTTTTGTTTGGCATCCAGTGATGCCTGTTGGTCATTCTGAAATTTGCACAGACTAAAAAATAAAAATAAAATTGTTTCTCAAATATGACACTAGTGAGAGTGAGAATACTAAAAATCTTACATCAATGGGGCATTTAAAAAAATAATCTTCAAATTGTTTTTTGGGGGGGCCAATCTTATTTCTATTTGGTCAGTGATCTTGCTAGACATTTTTCAAACCAACGTGATATCTATAAGGTAGCAAAAGTGGTTCTCAGAAATTGGTGAGACAATCACTGTAACCAGTTAAACCAGTCAGATACATGTATGGCCCTGTATACACTACCACTAACTAGTAGTAGTACTAGAGCTCTAGAACTTTACACACTGCTCCCTTCCCTGTCTAGAACACATACACACACACACACACACACACCCTCTCTCTCTGTGCTGCATTTTGTTTTTATAGATAATTAGATAATCGGTCAAACAAAATAACAGCGTTCAGCTGGCTGATCCCTCCCGCACTTCCTCAAGTATATATATATAAGATGATGATCTTAACCAGTAAAATACTGGAAATTACCACTACCAGTTAACACACACCCTGATTTTGATCTTTTCTACCCGCTGGATAAACCATGTTTTGAGAGGGACTTTTCATGAAAAATAAAAATGAATGATCGACGATTCAAGCAAAAGATTCCTCCACATCAACTAATAGTAATAGTGACTAGGCTGATTGAAGCGATTGATCCATTATGGTTTCTACCACTGGGAGTAACCACGTGAGTCATTGTTCTGACTGTTCTGCTTCAGAACTGACCAGCCTTACCCTTACAGAAGCAAGCTGGCTGAGCATGGGCTCTTTAAATTAATCAGTTCATAATAATGTGCTAAACATTCTTAGTCTAGTGTGTGCTGCGCACATTAAGGTGCAACAGGCAGTTATGAGTTAGTGTAATACCAGACAGGAACTGGTAACACTTGTGCTGCAAACACGTGTTTTGACAAGGCCTGAAATCGCCTGGCAAGCTTTCATGCCAGACACTGCAGGTGGTCAGTTGGCAGTGTTCGACATGGCAGGAAAGAAACCAGGAAAACGGAATTGTTGCTATGGCCAGTGTAAGTCAGACGAGCGATACCCTGACAAATGTGCAGGTGTCACATTCTAACCACTTCCGAAGCCAAAAACAAGGCTGAAAGATTGTAAAGCTTGGATCAAGGCTGTGGTCAACCCCTTGATCAACAAAACCCGAGCGTGATAACAAAGAACTACTACATGTGTTCCAAGATAAGTCAGCCTTAGTGCAAAACGTATGATCCAGTTAATGTATGCATGCGTTCGGTTTTCTCTTTTGTAAGCTGTCAAAGTCAATGATTGTGTGCATGTGGTGGAAGTATAATTATTAGTGTAGGACTACATGGCTCAACACAAAATACGTGCCGTATAACGGCCAAAATATTGTTCATTCACTTGGAACATTGCATTATCTGTTTAATAATAGTGTGTGTTGGGGCGGGGGGGTGCATGCGTGCATGCACTACGGTAAAAAATCTTAAAATTCAGAGGAGGTTTTCAGTGGTGTATATAATTTATGGCATATTATGAATATATTATATTGAGGAACTAAGCAGTAATGAGAGTTTTGGCTGAAAATAAAGTGCTTTTAATTCTGTCAATAATTCTCTACACGGCTCTAGTAAAACCAAAACAAAAATGTGTAGGCATGCTCATCCAGACTACCAATAACTGCTGCATAAACTGTGACAGGCAGACATACTGCCATACACTGATCGACTGGCATACTGTGAAACAGAGACAGACAGGCAGACAGACAGAGCACTTACAGACAGACAACCACACTGAAACCGTGGGACACACACACACACGCATGCACGCACACACGCATGCACGCACACACACTGTACTGTGTGGCATGCCGGCTAAATCAGTGAAATATCCTACCTGTTCTGACGCTTGTTATACAGTAAAATCCAACTTGACAGTGACATTCCACAGGGAAAAGTATCCAATGTTAAGTGTGCTCACAATGATAATAATATGTCACAAGTTCAGTCCCAGTTTCTAAGTAAATATAAACAGTATGTATAATAAATGACCGAGCGGTAGCCAAACGTTTTACAGTATCACTTATCAAAGGCATGGTGCTTTCAATGATATATTTCTCTTGCAGGTCTGGAGTAACTTGTAGAAAGTGATCTGTCATAGTTAGCCTAAATTTCTGTTCAGCATTAATTAAATTTCATTAATTTAATTCTGCTAAACTAACACATGAAGAAATCTGCATATTTATAACAGAAGCAACACAAAAATTAACCCCAATCCCTGTGGCTATAACTGCACTGTCACAGATATAGAAGTAACACTGCCGTCTACCATCCCCTCTTGTATTGCTGCTTCTCTCCACTGCTAGGCCGGAGTTGGAGTTCGCTAGTTTCTAACTGTTCTGTGTAGAGAGGGGTGTAATCTGGCACTCCCAACTGTCAGAGGTCTTGACCATCTGGGCTTTGGTCTTGACAAAACCTGGACCACTGCAGGAGAGAGGCTAGAAGTGTCTGTTTGGGTTACTAATTGCTTTGGCAAGCTGGAACCCATTTCACCCTCCCTGGGATGTAAACTGTCCCTTCCCTTTCCCATCTGACCAAGGAGGGCTGCAGACCATGTATATTATCAACACAGGGTCCTGTGTCTCAAAAGTCTGCTTTGACCTTTGGGTGAGTTTTCTCTCACCAAAACTAAAGCCCGTCTATTTTAAAATAGGCGGGCTTTGACCAAAACACAACAGCGACAGGTCTCTCAGGTCTCTCAGTGGCAAGAGATTCGAGCAGTACTTTTTTCGGCTGCAGCCATCTTTTCGGGTCGCTTGCCAGAGAGGCGGAGCTTACGGCTGGAAGCGGTGCATTGTGGAGTGGTCTATTGTTATTATAAGAAAAGGTCCCTTTATTTAGTGATTCACCCTGCTCTTGACTGTGTCTGGGAGTTGAAACACAACTGCCACTTTGGATGCATCACTAATAAAATCAGCACAGTGAATCCAACACACTGCAATGCTGAACAATATAACCACTGCATATTTCCAAGAACTATCATAGCCTGGAACAATATTATACATGTATACTACAGACAACACAGTCCACTCAGTACTGATCAATTGCATTAAATAAGCTGGCCGTGGCCCAAGCACCAACAGACCACTACACTGCACACCCCAACCCATATTACCATGATCCATTCATGGGAACACAAGTGCCATACACAAATAATGAGCCGGTTTGGCCTATCGTTAAGGCATCAGGCTGGTAAGCAGAAGGACATCAGTTTGATTCCACTTCGGCTCTCCTTTCTCTTCAAAAGTTGTGGTTTGTGGACACTGTCTTGTGACTTTGTCCCTCACAATTAATGAAACATTTAAATGGCTCTCAGCATGATGCAGGAGTCATTCTGGTGGTGACAGTTTAGCGATAGGCATATAATATATAATCTCCCTCTTCTCCCACCTCCATACACCCCCCCCCCCCCCCCCCCCCCCATAAGCCTTATGGTTTCTCTGGACGTTAAGCACCATTTTTAAATTTTACTTACATGAATAGGAACTTGGTTTGTTGGTTGTTGTTTTTAATGCCCAGTCAACCAGGATAGTAGTAATAATACTAGCAGTATTAGTACACATGCAGTGTTCCCATTCCCGGAGCACTACCACGTATGAGTTGTACAACTTTTAGAGGGTCCCCGGGCAGTTTTAAGCTTAAAGGGTTAAGTCCAGTCTGAAATAGCAGTTGTGCACAACTGAACTGCTTTGCATACTATAAATGTTAAAATGATATCCTTTGCCATATAGTCCAAAACTATAACTCAGTTCTGGGTTTAGTTCCATCAGACAATGCCACTTTTAGTTGTACAGTTTTTAGATGAAAAAACAACAACACACATAACCTAGCATTGTTTTTAGTGATTCCCGCAGGACGCTGCAGACTAGACATAGGTTTTAGTCCATCCTTTTCAGTTCTAGTGCATAAGGGACATACACGTGTGTGTTAATGGGAGTCCAAACATGAATTTATAACCAATAAAACTGACACTATATTAATAAAATTAAAAGATTTACACTAAATCACACTTTAACTTCTTTATAAATGAGTGTATAACAACATATCTGGCACAATTACTGCCACAAGCATTACTGAAAACAAAATATTTCTTACACTACAGTACAAATGCACTATAATAGTATAAAATAAAAGTATCACACACATTAATATTAATATGATTAACATTCTAACTTCTATCCCTTCACACTCACGACACATATACCCACATCCATACATCACCCTGCTTGCAACATATATATATATATACCACAGAAACAGAACCACCCCCACCACCCCCACTTTTTTTAGCAAACGATTCACTTATTCAGTGCATCACCACATGTCATCAAAAGTGAAACAGCACTGCAATAACAAACCTGCATACAATGATATATCATGGCCATGAGTAGCCTTTAAAAACAAGCATTAATAACATGTCCACAGACTGACTCAGTGACAGTGACACATCATCACTCTGCAGTCAGATTATTGATGGTGACAGTAAAACATGAGCACACTGGACTAGAGGCATATTTTTTGTTCTTCTTCTTCCCCTATAGTAATAGTAAGCTCCTGTTAAGATTAATAAAATAAAACAAAATATACTGCATTGTTTTCTTCTTGGTGTAGTCTCATAACTTACAAAGTGACAGCAAGACCTGATAAAGTAACAACAATGAACAAGACATATTTTATTTTTTGAATTTTCTGTATCCTCATTCTGAAGCCGAATGGTCACTGCCCCAAAATATTATCTTCAAATCAACTCTTTAAGTTTAAGTTATAACTTATATCACATTTATTTTAAGATATTACCATTCAATAGATAAGCAGAGCTATAAAATTATTAAATGATGTAACAACTAACATACTAACAAGTGGTTTATGATATTAATTTATACTGCTAATAATAATTAAAATATGAATATCACATAAATTTCAACTAAAAAAACGAATTACAAGCTTACAATTAGCACTCACAGTCTTACTCTTAGTAAAATCACAAGCAAAATGTACAGAAGCACAATATCACCTCTTTTCTTTTTTTCTTCCTTGGGATCACATAAACTTGAATGGGAAAATGCAAAAGTGTGCATGTGTGTGTATGTTGGGGGGGGGGGGGGGAGGTCTGTGGATGAGGAGTTTGGCAATATACCCAGTTACTCCTTCATAACTTTATCTTCCCTCATCAAAATAAACAAATAGCTGTGTGGTTGATACATCATTTCATTTTAAAGTTTTAATCATATTTACATTGTCATTCAGTGTTAGTATTACAGAATGAATGTGAATAAAACCTAGTCAAACATTCAACCATTATAAAACATATTCTGTAACGCTTAGAATTAAACTTTTAATCTGATCTACACCCAAAATGGACACAGTTCTTGGTTTTCTGGGTTTTTTCCTCTTTCTTTTTCGGGGAGTGGGGGGGGGGGGGGGGGGGGGCGCTGACCACCTCTTAGTCCATTAAATGTGCATAGAAAGATGAACTACACAATCAAATGAACCACACATTTTTTTTCCTCCAAAAAATGTCGAGCAGTATATATTTTCGCTTAAGTTTAATCTGTGTCGTAATCTACTGGTACTACATTAGTCATTACAAATACATACCTGGCCGAGGTTACGCAGGCCGGCCTCCCTGGCCACCCCATCTGCGGCATCGTGACCGCCGTGTATGTGGGCAGCGATCTTATTGAGATAGACCTTCTCCGGAACAACACTGCCCGTCAGCAAAAGCAGAAAAAACACACAAGCATGCTGGCACCTAAGAGATGACAGAGAGGGTGGCAAAACCATAACAAGGCACTGGTGCAGGGTATTTGCGTAGCAAGTCTGTTCAGTTTAACGACTTTGCTTCGATATGGCGAGCAAAAAGTGTCAGTCTAACAGAGCAAATACACATCCGGGAGAAAAGCCTCAAACGTACATGGGCATAAGATCCTGAATCCCCCGGGTATGTGACCTCACTGAACTAACAACGCAAGCAAGTTGATGAGATCGTCACGAACAGTAAGGAACACGATCTCGCCCGTTACGAAGCAGAGTGAAACATCAAATCAATTTCTGTCAATAGCCTGAACGTGTGTGGAGTCAGTCGTGCCCTCCTCAGGCCAATATTGCGCGGAATAAAGTAAATGTCACTCGGACTCTGCCAACCCTTTGTAACTGCCCAACCTCTGTTCGCATGCTGCCGAACTGGCTCCTGGCTTGTTTGTCGCTTCGCAGCCTGCGCCCTCTGTCATCAGGGGAAGTTAGTTTGGAATCAAATTTGTTGAAGAGAAGCAATTGCCTCCCTTTAGGCAGTAACATCAACACCGTTTTGATATAAGCATGGTTGTAATGTTTCAAATAAGTGCTTCTGACGTCAGAATTTTGTTTAAATTTATAAGACGGATACTTTCCTAGCCGCCAAATATTTACATTTAATACAAATGACGTGTTTACAATGAATTTTTGCTGAAATGTTATTTTCATCTTGTTACATAAAATTGGGAAAACATCATTTTAGAAAACTTCTGGTTTATTTTCAGCTGATAAAATAAACTTGTTTCCCAGGCACACAGAGAGATGTCCAGTTTTTGCTCTCAGATCATGATCATGTAGTCATATCACTGATAAAACTAGCTTTTTATGAAAATTATACATTCTTTGGAAAAAAAAGATTGCTACGGTTTCTATAATTAGACACTCTTCTGTTAGTAAGTCGAGATCAGGAATGCATTTTTCGCAAGTCCTTTGACGGGTGGAGCAAGATCAAACCAGGTTTTTGTTTTGTTTTGTTTTATTTTTGTTCGTTGTAACTTTTGTGTATATTATGTGGTGTCTGCCAAAAAATATTACATATAGTGAATTGTATCACATTATTCTGCCTAATAGTATGTACCAGACAAAATTAGCAATTGATAACAGTTGCACTTGCAGTTGCAGTATTTATAACTTAGAAAGAATGGCAGTCTTGGTATTCTTGATAATGATATCCTACATTTTTGTCTGCATCAAAGCCGCCAGTGTTCATTCTCATCAGTTACGCATTTTACTCAAGAGAGCTTGGTAACAAGATCTAAGGCACACAAGGTAAAAGTGATAATAATGACAGTGTAACAATTCAATTTTAAAGACTTGTCACCTTGTGACCAGAGCTGAAATGTGGACTTTGCGAACACCACCCAAAGTGCCAGAATCATCATCAGCATGATTGTGGGCATCCAAGGAAAGAAGAAGAAGAAGAAGAAGAAACAGCCATTTGAAAAAGACGCTTTGTAGGCTGTTCTAGAAAGTAAATATGTTTGAAACTAATGAAAGTTAAGGGATGCCGACATAATTTACCAGGTACTTTTTCAGATGGGTGTCTCCAATTTCTTTTGAATCAAGAATCTAGTTAGCAAAGCAAAACAAAAAGCATGGTCTTATTCTTTGAACAGTCATTCAAAGGTGTCAGAGTAAGATTTGTACCATTCCCTAAATCACTTCAAAGTGTGGAGAAAGTACTCTGAGAGTGAGAGTGAGATGGATTAAAACATGAGATCCTCTTGAACAACTAAAAAAATTTTTTTAAATCAGATGGGTGTCTCCAGTTTCTTTTAAATCGAGAATCTAGTTAACAATAAGAAAGAAAAGAAAAAAGCATCATCTTATTCTTTGAACATTCATTCATTGACTGAGCGCAACCAGCCAAGTTGCTACTTACTTGCTACTGGCCATTCTTCCTAAATGAATGGTGGCTTCTTTGCTGAAGACATTAGGACTAGGAGACAGAGCCATGAGCTCATAAATTTGTCTGGGGTATAGTGATTATATATATGGAACTGTTAAGAGTTATTAATATTATTAATATTATTAAAAGGCTCTATCTTACAAAAAGTACAAGTTAAAACTAATAATAATATTGTAAATAAAAGTTGTTGTTGACAATCTGTGTGATTTCTTTACTCTTGCAGTTGCACTGTGACTAATGGTAAAGGAGCAAAACACATCAAAACTATGATAAATATTAATTGTTGTTTTTTACCCTAATTTGCCGAAACTAGTTCTAACTTATTTAAGTTAGCCTGATAGTGATACCAAAGTATAACTGTCATACTTTGTCATGTACATTGGCAATTAGCTGACCAATGCATGCAGACCAGACACACCTTCAGCCAATCTGTCAACAAACAACATCCAGATCTTCAGACAACAAACAGAAACCAGCAGTGGTGCATGTGGGCTGTGAACTCAGACATACTGATACAGTACCCAAATTGACTTGAACTTAGTTGAAGATGTCAGAGTAAGATTTCTACCATTCTCTTACTCTAAGTGTCTAAGCCACTTAAAAATGTGGAGAAAGTACTCTGGGAGTGAGATGGATTAAAACATGAGATCCTCTTGAACAACTTGATGTAAACATTGTCAATGGTAAATGCCATCTCTTTTAGTCTTTGTACAAAGCCATTTGAAGGTAAGTGTACAGGAGTATGCTCAGTGTTTGGCATTAAACCTACAAAGTCAGCTGAATTGAATTGAGCTTTTCTTGTTCAAAATGCATTGCCAGATTAGCATTGAGACAATTGTGTTCTTGAGAACATTGTACCGATTGCCATGGACACAACAGCCAAAGTTTTATAGGTCACAATAGTACATATCAGAACCACTGCCATCAACCACTTGATCTTCCTTATCATGATCATCACTGCATGAAGAAGCAGACAAAAATCAGTTTTCTGAACCAACATAATCATAATGAACAACAAAAGACATTATCATGATTATGTGAGAACTCCAAGCTGTGCTATGTCTCAAAACAGTTATCTCAAATCATTCTCAGAAATACATTGCATCAAAATATCACATGTATTGATGTAATGATGTATCTGGATCAATCTTTCAAACCTGCCAGCACTGCCATGCTTCCTAATTATAAATGTGTCAAAGTATTCAAGCAGTGGGCATGTCCTGGAGACAGGTTAGTTGCAGACTGTGTGCCTAGCTCAGTAGGTGAACTCGCGAACATCCTTCTCCATCTGACAAGGACAAGTCACAAGGTCTGTCACTGTCATGAGCCACTCACGCACCACAAAGATTAGACTTAAGAGTTAAAGTGAGAAAATGATGTGCCATCTCTGCTGTAAAGTAAGAGTTGAAGTGAGAAAATGATGTGCCATCTCTGCTGTGTTTGTTTGCCTTTTGTTTATGTTTATTTTTGGTGCACCCCCCCCCCTCCCCACTGCCTCCAACTATGTTAATATACATAATATACATGTATAAATCCAAGTTTAACAAAAACAGGAATATCATGGATGCATTTGCCACTACTGTGACTATGTCAACCTGGCTATGTGCCCAAATGTTTAGTGGAAATGAAATATTGTCATGTTCATTGTTGTTTAATACTCTAACAGTAACACTAACAGTACTATCCTTGAGTATTAAAGTGTTTGAGTTCTCTCTCTCTCTTCCCCATCTTTTTTCTTCTTCTTTTTTCCCCCAAATTCCAGACCAGGGACATGCATTTATTCAATAACTGCTGTGTGATTGGGGGGGGGGGGGGGGGGGGGGGGGGGGCAGTCAAACAATAGCCAGTACAAAGGTACATCAGAGGGTATACATATATGTCAGACCAATTGCTGAATGGTTTTGTTTTTGGGTTGTTGTTTTTTGTTTTGTTTTGTTTTAATATCAGCTGATTCTTAACTGGTGAAATACTGGAAATGTCCAGCTAATAACATGAGGCCTGGCAGTGGCACAGATATATGCACATACACACTTACAGTTACACATGCATACACATACATAATACATGTGTTTACATGCATTTACATGCAAATGTGCTTACAAACATACAATTTAAACCCAGCACCAGTTACTTAGTGCAAGACAAACAGACAAAATTTCCATGCAGCAGGAATGGCCTTGTGGCATAAGCCCAGAAGATCAGTTAAAAGGTGTGTTTACTCAGACCTGCCTAAAGAGTGCTGGGCTGGCCAGACTGGCTGGTTCAGTGTTTTGTAACAACACGCTCATTCTCTCTCATCTCATGTTCAACAGGAAGTTGCTGCAGAGACTGACACTGGTCTCACTCTCGTTGTCTGAGGTCTTTCACTTTGCCCTTGACATCCATGATCCATGTGCACATTCTTGCAAACCCAGGTCGAACCAGCTACACATACACAGTATTAACTATTAAGTATTGTGTAATAATATATTACATATCAGACACAAATTATGTACCCAGCTTGAAGCAGAGAAGCTATACAATACTAGTATAATAATATATGTATACACACAGTGTGGAAACATAAAGACTTCCTCAACATAGCTTACCAGCAGCAAGAGGAATGTTGTTACCATGTAAATGTGTCACTGTTGTGTTGGATTTGTTTAGTCCATTAGTTGCCTCTTGGGAGGTACTACTACTGGCAAGGACGCAGGTCCCAGGAGATGGATTGAGGAGAACGTATAATAATAATGGAAATGTGTATATCACCTACCCTGCAGCTCAAAGCACTGAGCAAGCATAATATGACTCATATAATGTACATCGAGATGGAAAATGTTACCAGCAATTTTTTCACAGTGCATACTCAAGGCTCTTTTACAGTGTTTATTCAAAAGAATTATACTTTGTTGACGATTTTTTGTAAACTTAGTTGATGTCATCGTGATCATACACTGATAGTGATACAGTGATCAGTGTCATTTTCTGTGATTTAGTAGTTTTGCAGTGTCCAGTGAGACTAGAAAAAGAGCACAATATATTAAAATGTTAAGGCTTTCTTTGACAGTTTTACCCTCAGTGTTTATCTGAAAGAACTGTATCACGTATTGTTAATTCATCGTATTCATGTCCTCCTGAGGTCACGTAATTGTGTCACATCATATTGTTAATTCATCATGTTCATGTCAGTTGTCATCCTGAGGTCATGTGATTGTGTCAGATTCTATGATTTACTTTTACAGTTCGACTAGACAAACAGCACAACAGATGAGGGTGTCTGTGGTTGAGGCTTGGCTCTTATCAGGAAGCACTGTGAGTGGAGTGTGAAGGCCTGGCTGTGTGTGACTTGGGGACAGCATGGATGGGGACAGACATGAGCACCCCCATCCTCCGCGTGGCGCTAAAGAGAACCCAGCCAAGAACAAGGCAGGCATGATACGCAACATGGGCAACAGCCACGCCAACATCAGGGCCAACCAGCGGGGGGACCATGCGGCTCATCGAGAGCAGCATCACCAGCACCACCAGACGCAACGCTCACACCAACAACAGCAACCGCAACAGCAGCCACAACAACAGCAGCAGCAGCAGCAACAACAAAACAGCAACCTCGTGGAGGTGAAGTGGTACTTAATGCTGGGGAGAAAGTTTCACAGCCATCACCTTCACCCGGAGCTGCCAGTCTAACAGAATCTCGCAGCACAGGAAGCCTGCCAACTGCATCATCCCAGCATAACCTATCATCATCTCCATCCGGAAGCAAACGAGACAGTGTGACCTCAACCCGATCTCTGCCTGTCGTGGCCTCCAACATGTCCTCCTGCACCCTGTCTTCTGCTCCGGCCAGGAGCCATGGGGGCGGAGGCAGCCTGCCGCAGGTTACAATAAGAGCAGACAACAGCGGGAAGCCTGGAGGCAAGGGAGGTAACAGCAGTGCCGTCAGTTGCTCAGGGGTCAGTGCCAATGCTGCCAAGTCTGCCAACTGTGGCGCCCTGGCCAGCGCCAGCGTGGAGGAACAGCTGGACAGAATGGAAACCCTCATGGCAGGGGCTGGCGGCAGGGATGCTGACGTGGTGGAAAACTTCTTGACAGGGGGAGGAGATGTGGGAAATTCAGGGTCGCCACCGCAGAATGCTGCCAATGCCGCACCGTTCAACTGGCAGAGTCAGAAGACCACCGTGAAGGAGAGGCTGGCGTTTCTCTACAACACCGACACAATGGCTGACGTTCACTTCCTTATTGGCAAAGACCCCAACGCCCAGCTCGTCCCCGCCCACAAGTTTGTCCTGTCAATGTCATCGGCCGTCTTCGATGCCCTGTTTAATGGTGGCATGGCCACCACGGAGAATGTGATCCAGATCCCAGATGTAGAGCCCTCGGCCTTCCTGGCGTTGCTCAAGTTTGTGTACACTGATGAAGTTCAGATCGGACCGGAGACCGTCATGACCACCCTGTATGCTGCCAAAAAGTATGACGTGCCCGCACTGGAGCGGGCATGTGTGGAATTTCTCAAGCGGAATCTGAGCAGTGACAATGCTTTCATGCTGCTCACCCAGGCACGACTGTTTGACGAGCAGCAGCTGGCGGCCCTGTGTCTGGAAACTATCGACAAAAACACCACCGAAGCTCTGGTCGCTGATGGCTTCACGGACATTGACATCAACACACTGTGCGCAGTGCTGGAGCGAGACACCCTTGGCATCCGCGAGTGCAAACTCTTCACAGCGGTGTGCCGGTGGGCAGAGTCGGAGTGTCTCCGGCGCAACCTGCCGGCCACACCAGAGAACCAAAAGGAGGTGCTGAATGGGGCTCTGCGCTTGATCCGTTTCCCCCTCATGACGGTGGAGGAGTTTGCCATGGGGGCAGCACAGAGCGGTTTGCTCGAAGACCGAGAGGTTGTGGAGCTGTTCCTCTACTTCACTGTCAACCCCAAGCCAGCGATCAGTTTTCTGGATGTACCACGTTGCTGTCTGACAGGCAAGGAGCAGGTGGTGTCACGCTTCTGTCAGATTGAGAGTCGCTGGGGCTACAGCGGCACTAGTGACCGCATCAGGTGAGGTGATCAGCTTACATTTGGGTGGTTCTTAAAACGTAATGTATATGTATGAATTTACGCTCTCAAATGTTCTGCATGCTGACATAAGTTATCATTAAAAATGTATTTGTAAACAAAAGAACATTTTTATCATTGGTCACTGTCTGGTTCATGTTCACAAGCAGTAATTATTTGCCACTGTTAGTATTACTAATACTAGTAAAGTAGTATGCTATTTGCAATGGGCTAAGAAGTCTAGAGACAATTTTATACCAGGTTTTGTACATTTATGATTCATTTGAGTGCATACATCATTACATGTAAAAAATTGTAAGTACTGAGGAGGCTAGTTAAAAATATGACCTTCTTTTTTTCTTTTCTTTTTCTTTTTACCTTTTGGTGACAAGTGTAAGTATATTGGGAGGGCTTTAAGTTTAACTTGATTTTGTCTTCTGCAGGTTTATGGTAAATCGTCGGATCTTTGTGGTTGGATTTGGCCTCTATGGGAGTATTCACGGACCTACAGAGTACACAGTCAATATACAGGCAAGTACTTTAAGCACTGTGATGATCAAAGCAGTTATTAAAAATTAAAAATTAAGTAATTCATGATTTACTCTATCTTCATTTGATAGTGTGTGTGTGTGTGTGTGAGTACGTGCACACGTGTGTGTGTGTGTGTGTGTGTGTGTGTGATACTGTGTGTGTGTGTGTTTTAGTTACTGCCTGTTCATATAAGACAGTTCTAACATCAAACCTCCAACTTTTTGCAGACTAATGTGTTTTTCTCTGAATTTATTTTGGCTAAAGTTGGTTGCGCCAGTTCAGTTTGTGTTGATAATAATTAATATATTCTTTTTGTAAACTTTAAGTTGTTTATTTTGGATATTTTAATGTTCCATCTCTGTTTAATATGTTGAAATTGAACATAAACATTTTATTGTTTTCTTACACTGTTACAGATGAGATCGTTGTTGTATTTTGTATAATGTATTATTCAAGGTTTTCATCATCAAACTTCAAAGGATGAAGATGAATGTTAATGGCCACATTGAATTGGACAGATACTTCACATGGACACGGGTAAGGTGATGGGCTGCAATGACACCAGCTTTCAGTGCGATGGCTCCACATCCACATTTCGAGTCATGTTTAAGGAACCAGTTGAGATTCTACCCAACACCAACTACATAGCCTGCGCCACACTCAAGGTCAGACATCTGTCATTGTGCTGAACACTGTTCTCTCCCTCTCTCTCTCTCTCCCCCCCCCTTCTCTCCCCCCCCCCCCTCCCCCCTCCTCCCTCCTCCTCTCTCTCTCTCTCTCTCTGTGCATGCACACACACACACACACACACACACACACACACACACACACACACACACACACACAAATGATGCCCAACAGGACTGAAAGATGCCATCAGAATTATTCTGGGTTCAGTACATTGCAAAAGTGGGTCATTATTTGACACACCGGTGTGTTCCTGGTTGCAGGGCCCAGACTCATACTACGGGAGCAAAGGACTACGCAAGGTGACCCACGAGTCTGTGTCCAGCGGCAAAGTGACCTTTCAGTTCACCTACGCAGCGGGCAACAATAATGGCACTTCGGTGGAGGATGGGCAAATTCCAGAAATCATCTTCTACACCTAGACCCAGGAGCCCACTAACAACATGTGTTCATACAATATCAATGCAAACTAATCTCTTTCAGCACCTGCTGTTTTAACTTAAGCATGGATCACCTCACCCGTTTTCTAGTCGTCTGTGTAAATATGAGCTGTAGCTCTTGTCTTTGCAAGAATGAAGAGTGCTGGCCTAGTTAATCCTATGTAAATGGTCTTTTGTATAACCTCATGACAGAAATATATCTCGTAAAATAGTTGTTTTGGGGGGTGAGTTTTGACTGGAGGAGAAGAAGAGGTTAACAAACACCCATGACATCAAGCCGTGTTCAGTTTTCTTTACAAATTCATGCGAGCCAAAAGATTTCACCCACCCAGAACTGCTTTGGTGAAGAGCAGGGCTGTGTTACTTAATAATTAGTCTCCTCGCACTTGTGACTTTTACCATTTTGTGATTGTTGATCATCCTGAATCAAAATAATGTAAGTGTATATTACACTTACTGTACTTGTCTCAGAGCCCTCCACTTTTCTAAAGATTGACATGGCATACATGTACTCATGTTCTTGAACGTTACCACCAGGTCGTCGCTCTTCTCTCCAACCTGGTTCATTCAGTGATGAACCTTTATGGTTGTCGAGCCATTAAAATCCAATCTTGAGCTAACTCTCTCTGGCTGGAGGCTCTCTCTGACTCAAACCATCTTCCCATAACAGTAATTGGGACAGCAGTCTTCTTGTACAGTGCCAAATTACTTGTGGAACAGCTGCATGGATCCTTTGTAGTGTGAGTATGAAGTGCACAAACATTTACTAATAAGTTATGATACTTGTAAGTTTAATTTTTGCATTGCAGTATTACTGGGAGAACAGTCTCATGGCGCTTTGCAGTATATTAGCAAAATTGCAATGTCTTTACTAAAATCACAGTTAACCTACGCACGACTGACTAATAAAACTGAGGAAGACACAATTTGACAAAAACTGATACATGTGAAATGTAACCGTAAGCGTACATTGAATAGTCACCCAGTGCCATTATAATTTACTGGAGCACATGTGTGAAGACTATAAATTGATGTCACAGGCTGGGCTCGAGCCACTGGAACCAAAGATGACAACTAAAATTCAGCAGTAATAATTTGTCTGCCAGGAATGATCTTGTGCAGAGAACTGTTACCAGTGACAGAGGCACTGCTGATTTCCAAACGCAAAGTGTCCATTGTTATGGCCGGACCTTACAACAGTGACACCAAATTTGAATTAGCATGGTGCTCTGTGAGTAACAGTTATGTTGCTTCCCAATCTCATATTCAGTTGATGGGCCATATATGCATCAAGTGGTGACTGTGTTTTAAAATTGCTTTTTTCCAAAATTTTTCCTTTTAGTTCTCATTGGAAAATAAAATCCAAATCATGAAAAACTTTGGGCTTCACATCAGCTGATTATTTATTGTGCCTGATTCTGGCCAGTGCGACTGCAAGCAGATTCTTATTTCATTCTTTGGTAATAAGTCTGTGTTTGAAATGCTTAGTTGTATATGGGAACTCTTCATTTAATTTGTCTACCGCTTGATGATGCTTTGCATAGATTGATCAGAAAGGCTTTCTCTTCTAGCCTGCAGTTGATGACTGTATCGTACTTCCAACTTTGTTTCACGTGAGAATACTTTCCTGGGTGTGGGTATAAAAAAAATCAGCTGCGGAAGATGAACAAAATGTTATTTTTGTTTACACCTGTTCACAGGTTACAGACAGCAATGCAACCCTTTTCCTGTTTCACCCAAATGTATTAAATTTTTAACGTAAACTTACGCTTCATTACCTCTGAAAAATAAAAGTGGACCCCTTCTGTTGGCAAATGTTGACAAACGGCTGTATTGTGCCCCATTTCTAGACATTTTACTTGAACAGTAGGTCTGTTTTTGGAGGTGCTGTGGTAGGAAAATGAAAGGGTAAGCTGTACGTGGTGAATTAGGAAAGGGTTCATTGTTCAGCTGCATCAGGGGTCACACTGACAGTGCTGAACTGAAATCTTGTCACATTCACAGGTGCAGGGAATGTGCACAAAGTCTAACCTGTTTAAGTAGAGCACTGAAAGTACACTCACACTGTGTAAAGGCATGGCTCACTCTTGCCCTTTACTTGTCAGTCCAGTGCTTCTCGGCTGATCATCACCTGAGCAACTTCAGCCAATTAGAAGTTCACAAATGATATTTGGCACATGAAGGTCAAAGAGTGTCTGCCCTATTTGGCGCATAGCAAAACAGGGAGAGACTGGTGGGTTCCAAGCGAAACCTTCAAAATAAATGATTTGATTATTGAAGATCGCCCTGATACAACCACACTGGTTGACTGGGCATAAAGTACCACCTTACTTACTCCTATTTAAAACAAAAACTGTGTCCGGATGAAAGTTGGACTTCTTTCGCTTCGGGTTGTTCTTCAACAGCAGTGCAATGGACATTGTCCTTGTGACTCTGCCCAGCACGGCAGTTGAAACAGCAATTGCACAGCACACTAGTCACTGCGCAGTGGCAAAGGGACACCGCCTTAACACTTACATTGTTCTGGCGGCAGTCCACAGTCTCTCCAGTCTTTTTTGGGTGGTATCTGCGATCGAGCCTTCACTCTCTCCCCCTCTTCTCCCCCTGTCCCTGTCCCTAATAAGCAACCTCGCTTCCGTGGACGTAAAGCAAGATGGTCCTGCTCCCATGTCTGGAACTGGACTAAGAATACTGTGCATTCCCTAGACAATGGCAGTCAGACTGAGCTTGTGGAGATACAATTGCCAGGCAGAGAATCATCTGCTTTGTAAGTTAGCACGACCCCTCGTTCAGCTGATCTCCGCTGCTGATTATTTTTGTGGAAATTCAGGTTATGAGTAAGTAACTTGGTGTTTTACGCCCAGTCAACCTTTGCATTTATATCAGGCCGGAAAGTTTTGAGGATCTTGCAAGTAATGGGTATGAATATTATAGACATCATCATTCATCTAGTTATGTGTTATATATATATATATATATTACTAGACAAATCTGGTTGTGAATTTGGCAAGGTGCAATCTGAATCAAAAGTGAATATTTAAATGATAGTGATACCAATAGATAAGTGACAATCATCATGTGTCAGTTTTGACACAAAGGTTATGAATTTGTGTGGAAAGTTTGAATTTTCATGTTATGTGAAAGCTGAGTGTGTGTTTAGTTGTGTGTGTGCATATATATAATATGTTCAGTTGTGTGTTTTTTGTTTGTTCCGTGTGTGCGCGCACTGGGAGCTGTATATGTTGCTGTACTACACACGCCTTCTGCTGATGCTGCATGTGCACATGCTTCCATGATGAAATGGGTATGAGAACTGTGATTGTGTGAGAGTATGCATACATGAAACAATTCTAAATTTGAATTGTTGTTTTGTTGTATTTTTAGACTGCAAGAGCCAAGGTAGATTAGTGATTTTGCCTTGCTTTTTGGGTTTTGTTGTGGGATGGGTTTTTTGTTGTTGTTTGTTTGTTGTTGTTGGGGGGGTATTTAAAAGATATTTGAGTGTATAATATATAATGTTGATTGGCTGGCAGTGATAAGAAAATGTATACTTGTGTAGACGATCAGGATGAGAACTTGTTATGACACCAGGATCCACCGAGCTTAGCATGCCAGGTTCCATTACTCACAAAGGCTTTGGAAAGTTGTAGCTGTGTTAATTTATAAGTCATCACATTTTTTTTCAGGATGTGTTTTATCCTGTTTAGTTCAAACTTTGTATCCATGGTACATTGAGTACATATACTATATCCTGTTCAGTTCAAACTTTGTATTCAGGGTTGTTACAACCCTGAATACAAAGTTTGAACTGAACAGGATATAGTATATGTACTCAGTCAAGCATGACATAGTTGATGGATGCATAAATTCTAAACTGTTGAAAACTAACCTTAAAGGAACTAGCTCTCTCAAAACATGTTTTGTCCAAGAAGTCCAGCTTTTCTCCAACGAGTAAATGCAATAATAAAAAAGAAACACTTAATAATAAGGAGTTTGCTTTAAATTGTTCTGTTATTTTGAATTTAAAATCCTGTGTATTGTCCTGTTATTTTGAATTTAAAATCCTGTGTCAGTGACAGGGGAAATTGGCTTTAGAAAACTATCAAGTGCCACACTCACGGCCAACCAACCAGCTACCTGTGGCCTCTCTGGTCTTATTTATCATATGATGTGAGCATGCCCAACATCAAAGAGGCAGTGCATGTCTTTGTTGCATGCAGCCTATCTGGTTACCCGTCACTACTGAAACTTAAGTTTAGAAAATGAATATGTAGTATATATATATAATGAAAACAGTGTTAAAATTCTAAAATTCTTCTCTTGAAGTTTTTATTTGATCTCTTCTACCTCTCAGATGAAACTTGTTTCAAGAAGGCTAGTTCCTTTGAGATTAGCAACCAAAGGCTAGATTGAAGGTAGATAACTGATGTTTACTGCCTGTGAAGACTCATTTTTTGTTGCTGCTCAGACCAGATCTGTGAAACTTTGCAAGGTGATAACTTCTTTCAAGCTTTACACAGTTGTACTTGGTTAAATTGACCTTTGATCTATTATCATGGTCGCTGGAGACTTCACAAATATTATAATGAGAGCTGTATTTTCTTATTTTGATTTGGAGCATGTGTTGTGTCTGCCCGTCTCAAGTGTGTCTGTCTGTCTGTCTGACTCTCTCTTTCTCTCTCTCACTCTCACACACACACACACATTTTTGTATGCACACGCGACACACAAACTTGCACACTGTCAGCACACAATCTGTCACACACAACATGCTTACATTTTCCTTTCGGTTGTTGAATTGAGACAAATGTGGTCTCTGCCTGCATCATTCTGGTCTGACCTTCAGAAGCAGATATATCTGTGATTGGGAAGAACAAAAAAGTGATGGTACTAATATTACTGTTAGCACCAACTGTCAGTAGAATCGGCTAGAAGTAACCCGTAAGAGGCCACCTGCCATGATGAAGACCAGTAATGTTTGGAGAGCAGCATTGATAACAGGTTGTACTGTGTCAAAATCAAAATACTCATGTCCACATTGTGTTAGTTGTGCATTTACCTGATATAATGTGTAAATGTGTGTTATCAATAAACTTCTTAAGATGCAAGTCCCCCTGTGCTGTTGGTGTGTTTTTGTTTTTTTCTCTTCAAAGAACTGTACTGATGTCAGTGATAGTTAACAAGCCACTACTCCTGATACTGCTGCTACTGAAAGTAGAAATAGTCCACACAGCTAGCTCACTCTCTCTCTCTCTCTCTCTCTCTCTCTCTCTCTCTCTCTCTCTCTCTCTCTCTCTCTCTCTCTCACTCTCACACACACATCTGCACACATCCACACAAAAGCTCATCAAACTGACTTGGAACAAGATTTTTTTTATCTAATACCAGATTCACATGCAATTTAATGAACATTAAAATGTACATATAATATAAATATGTAAAACACACCTGACTGCACCAAATACATAATTTGCATTGCATTTATGCTCTTGGAATTTACAAGTGCCTGAATATAAAAAAATATTCAAGTGCAACTTGTGTCCGGTGTTGAGCAAAAGAAAATTAATCCTGTTGATCAATGACTAAATATAATACAAAATATTTTCCTCTTTGTAAGAATACTGATAGAACAACCCTTCACAGTATTCTCCTGCATCTTATGCTGCAAAACTGATTGTATGGGTCACACTTTCTATTCACACAGAGCTGCACTTATTACTGTAATTACATGGTTTGCATTACACTGGTAACATTTGTATGCTACATTTTGTTTCCATTGCTCCCTCTCTCTCTCTCTCTCTCTCTGTGAACACATACACACACACACACAAACACTGAGCATTGCTTTCCAGCACTTTTCTCCTTGGAGAAAGGATGTTGTAAACCAGTGTTTGGAGTTTCTCTCTCTCTCTCTCTGGCAAGGTACAGAGATATGGGCACACACACAGATATATATATAAGAGCTTGCCACACCAGTATTTCATAACTTCTGGTCAAAAAGTGCAATGTTTCTGGCCTTTTTAAACAAACAAAAAAGAGAAAGGCTTTATTAAAATAAAATAAAATGGAACAGCAGTTACATAATGGAAAATGTTTTGTGTTTTGCACTTATCATGCATAGTTTTAAATTGCACTGTGCTGTTATATTTGGACACAAATGCTGAAAGAAGATTTCAGAAAAAATCACAGCATATTATTAAACAGTTCCCTCTTTCACCAAATTTGTACGGCATGTATCCAATTGTAAACTGCCTCAGTGCTTTATTATTAATCTATCCCTGTACGTTCTGTCAAAGACAATGTGACCATACAACAACTCACACAATCACAACCACACAATCAAATCATACAACTTGACACACCTCAATAGAACTTACACATCCACAACACCAAATCTTAGAGAATACACCATCGGAACAGATTTCCATTTAATGTTTGACTATGAGGTGTGTTTTGAGATCAGACTTCAAAGAATTGAATGATTGTGGTGAAATGGCATAGGATTCAAAGGACAATTCAAACAACTGTCATGTGCTGAATCAGCCTGTTTGATCATGCTGCATGAGTTACAAAACTGTCATGTGCTGAATGTGATTGTGAATCACTGTGTTGACCAAGTATACATACATGTATGCATATAATTTCTACACACATTTACTCAAAGCTGCTATAGGTATGAGCTGCAAATTTTTTAAAGTCCTGAAGCCTCTTCTGGCTTTTTTTGTCTGTTACGGCCATTGTGATTGTCTAGAACTGAACTAAAATTATGCTCAGTACATCAAGACCATCACCAACAAACTGAAAAGCCACAGACCAGAACACCAGTTTTTTTTAAATCCCAATGGAGACCCTGTTATTTTTTTATAATAACCAACAATAAGTCCAAGCAAGTAAAGTAGAAATTCTATGCAACAGGAATATATATTTATATATATATATGTCAAACTGCACATCACACAAAAGCAGTCCTCACTGTCTTCACACATTCATAATTTGCTATCTGTCCTGCCTGTGCACTGATGCAGGAAAGTACATTCAGTCAGTGGAAAGTACCAGTGGCACCAATTTATGTTAATTATGCCATCTCTTTTTTCCTTTGGATTTCTAAGTCAAAGGTTCCTCAGAGCAGACATGACCCTGTAGTTGATAAGGCACACAGCTGTAAAATGATGAAGCCAAGTTTGCATTATTTTTTAATGTTGTATATATTGCATATATATAGAGAGAGAAATTATAATATGTATACAATGTAACAATATAGAAATGATGCAGTTCAGAGAAAAAAGCAAAATAACATCAAACTGAACAGATAAAGTTAACATTAATAATAATTTAATAAAGCACTTCTACACTGCCATTTTCATAAAGAGGAAAAATTATGCAGGCTACATGAAATTATTTCAAACCAGATACAACAATGTTCAAAATAAAAAGATACCTACAGCTCTACCAATGAACAAAGACTAGAACTTTGTTTCCTTTTTTTAAAGTTCACATCAGTCCACAGTGGGCATGGATGAGAACTTTTTAAAAGAAGTTATTTTAAACTCCAATATATCAATGTAAATGAACTTGGATCAGAAACGTTTAATTTTAACTAGGTCTAAACCTCATGAACGATTGAACAGTTTGAATTGCATGCTGTCAATAGTGTCAACGGTTAAAACTTTCCAAACCTTTTGAGGATGTACTTATAGCAGAGTTTATGTAGCTTGTATCTACACACATGCCAGGTGAGAGTTACCTTAGGCAACTCAGGTCTTTGTTGTTGTATTTGCATGTTGTCTTTCAAGCACTAATTAATTCCAATGTGTGCTGATTCTTTTGAAGGAGTCATGGAGGAAGTAGTGTTCTCAGAACAAGTTTTATCTAAAAGATAATAATTTTATTATCAGAAGAAAAACCCAGGATCAGAGATTTTGTTTTAAAATTCTCCTTGAGATTTTACTCTGATCTGATCTAGTTCTACCTGTTAAACTAAACAGGTTTTTAGAGGGCTGCTTCCTTTAACACTCTCAGGGCTCTTGAACAAGGACTAAAACTCATTAACCACCTTTCAACACGAACAAAATGTGCTCAAACTGTTTTAGTCTCTTTGGTTGTTTGAATGTGGATCTGGCTAAGACCTCTGAACATAGATTTAGAAAAAATTGATGTCTTTCAGTTAACACAGATGCTCTCTTTTGGAGTTTAATACCCTTTGAACACAGATTAAAACTAATCTTTACACATTTATTAAAACTCTACATTTTGCCACCTTACCATGGTTGACCAATTTAGCAACTGACTTATCTTCCACTCAACAATGGTGCATAAATTAGACACAGAACTGAATGTGGGTCGTACAGTGTGTTCAGACGAAAGAATAATTATGGTGGCGTGAAATTACTGTGTTATCCATTCCAAAAATCATCTTATTTCAAACTGATGTCTGAAGACTCCTATGCCTGTGTCTTCCAGGAACATATTGCCTGGGTACAGTATGGCATCAACAAAGTCAGTAGGTACCTAACATTTAAGCTTTGTATCTAACACCCAGTCACCTGAAAACATTGCATCAGGATAAAACAATTCATCAAATGACAAGTAAAAGTCAATATCCAACTTTCGGTAATCACATGTGTCACTTTATCAAATTTATGGTTAAACTTAAAGAAAACAGAGAATCCCCTCCCCCCCCCCCCCCCCCCAACACACACACATTAAAAGAAGAGGAAGGTTTGGGGGGGGGGGGGGGGGGGTTAAAAAACACATGAAATAAACTGAAAGACAGACAACAATTTAATTCAAATGTACCCCCCCCCCCCCCCCCACTTCATTGGGGTGTTTTTGTCTTTGTGTGGGGGTGGGGGGTTTACAAAAGCTTAACTTGATGAACTGAGATAGCAAGAAGGCAGAAACAAAACAAAAGCCTAGAGACCAGCAGCAGACAAAAACTGAAGGTGTCAACGTCTTAATCAATACAAGTTCTGCCTCACAGAACTCAAACCTTTGCGACTGAAACAGCATGCAAACATGTTGAGTTCCCTGGCACTGCTGCATGCATATTATTATTAATATAAGCTTCACCAACCGAAGCTTATTTTTTACAAACAGAACCCAAGCCTCCACCACTCCATGCCATCAACAGCATCTTGATCAACTACAATCTCTTGCACACAGAACTTGAACCTCTCCCACTGAAGCAGCACATGAACACATTGAGTTCCCCATTCTGCCCCCATACATCTTCTGACTTCATCAACCAAAGGTTGTTCTTACAGACAGAATTCAGAATCCAAAACTCAGCCACTGAAGCAGCACATGAAGATGCTCTATTCTGTTAACAAAAACTTTATCAAAGTCTACAAAACTCAAACTTCCACCACTGAAGCAGCAAATGAACGTTTTGAGTTCCCCATGCTACTTCAATACTAGCAACATCTTCATCAGTTACAGGTTCTGGCACACAGTCTCACAGATGACAGAACTCAAGCGTTTCCCACTGACCGACTGAAGCAGCACGTGGATGCTTTGACTTTGCAATGCAGTCAACAGCATCTTCATCAATTCAAACCTCCACCGCTCGAGCAGCAGGCAAATCTGTTGAGTCCCCATTCTGCCACCAACATCTTCATCAACTACGGTTCCTTGCACACACAATTCCAGACTAAGTTACAGGCCACTGCAGACCGGCATCACTCGCAGGCCCACAACCCTGTTGCCATCGGCCTGTATGGTGGATGAAGGGACTGTTGGGATGCCAGTGATCCGAGATGGCAGCCAGGGTGATCCCAGCTTGCTGGATACTTCTAGGCAAAGTTTAGTGATCTTCTGCTCTCTGGTCCCGCTGCCACCTTCAGGGAAGGTGATGTTTCCCGCCAGGAACTGAAAGGTCCCCCACCCTCTCTCCATGGCGGCCAGTTTGGCAATGGTCGCACTTGTCACCTGGCCAAAGAATGTGATATTTTGCACGTGCTGGCACTTTGTGACTGTTTCCACCAAATGAGCTGCATTATCGGTGAACGCCTGGTCGCTGCAGCGGGCCTCAATGCTTTTCAGGTGGGCAGCATAGTCCGGCAAGAGCAGCAACATATGCTTCTGCTCGTGGTGAGAAACGTGTGTGCCAAGGTAGCAATGCACCAGGGGCACAGTAGGAGGAACTGCATGTCTGAAGCTGGAGTGCACGAAACGCTTTCGAGCAATTATGGAGACTTCCAGCTCTGGGGAGAAAGAGAGCAGGCTTGGCCAAGCCGTCACCTCATGCTGAAAATCACCCTCAGAGACATGGAAAACCTGAAGTGGGCAATGCTGGGGATCTGACAGTGCCTTGAGCAGATCATCTGTAACATAAGGAGCTGAAATGGCCAGTTTCTGCAGCATCCGGAATTTGCCCACAATGGAAGTCACAGCCAAGCAGTCCTCTACCAATGGGCTCAGGTACCGGGTGAAAGGCGTGACCAGGTGTAAGCTCAGATCTATCAGACTGTCAAAGAAGGTGGCATCCTTCAAAATATTCAAAATGCTTGAGTCTTCTTTCTTGTCCAGCCACGGCCAGACTCGCACGTGTAATTCCTTCAGCCCACTTGCCAGCTGAGATGTGAGGAAATTGACCAACAACTCTCGGATGGCAGAGGGCAGTCGATAGGACTCCCTATTGCCCCTGCTGTGTTTGCAACCGTTCAGGTGTACACTGGTCAGCTCCCACGTCCTTGTGGCTTCTCTGAGGACTTTGAGCGACTCCTTACTGAACTTGAGCTTTTTCACATCCTCCACCCAGATTGTGACCTTCTTGACAAACCTGCTGCTCCTCCGCAGAACTGCCTTCTCTGTCGCCTGGAGCTTGACCTTGTACTTCAGGTTCCTCTGCTCTTCAGTGACCCTACCGAGTATCATCTCAAAGGACTTCCAAAGGCTAGGGTCCAAAGACACCTCCCATAAGCGTGAGCAGGTTGTGGCCACAGCAAGCCTGTCTCGTTCGTTCAGGCAAGACAGAATGCACACCCAAGGAATGTAAGGCAGGTGTCTGCCGAAGTCAGGCCATGAGACCGCGATGGCCACCTCGTCTTCATCCACTGAATCTGAGGACCACACATCCTCTCTCTGCTCTGATGACCGCACCGAGGTTGCCGTCAGCCCGTCTCCATTCTCCGATGACTGGGTCACAGGCGTCTGTTGCCCTTCCTGCCCCACTGACTGATCTTCACCACCCAGTGTGCAGCCTCCGGAGCAGACCAAGCGTTTCTTCAGGCGTGACAGCTTGCTGGACATCTTGATCAGCCAGTCTTGGCTAGTCAGGAGTCTTTGGCATCACAAGGGGAAGCACAGTGATGGATTTGTGTTCTTGGTTCAGTGGCATAACCTGAAAGTGTATTCACCAACAGTTATGGGACTGTGCTTTGTCCATTCTGAACAATCCAAATGAATAACTTACTTTGAACAACTTGACTGAGCAGTGAGTATAATCTTGTATATATATACTATATATAATAATATTAATATACATATAATCAGGCAACTGCCAATGTTTAGAAAACAATAAAACATTTGTCATTTAGCAAGCATGACCCCAAAAACACATACCTATACAATGTAATGATAATAACAGGGCATTTATAAAGCGCTTTCAGAGACTCAAAGCACTTACTTACAGAAAAACAATGCACAAATACCCACATACAAATCAGTTGTAGTATAACAAACAAATTAATAAACATAATCATACAAAGCATAATGAAACACAAACAAACACAATCTTCAAACAGTTTCTGCTTAATGGATGGTGGCTACCTGTATCAACAAAGAAAGACCATCTGTTACACCAAAGAAAATGGTCTGAAAAAGTAAGATACTTTTAAGTTTAAACTTTAATCAGTTAGTCTGAAAATTCATCTGACCTCTTCTACTGTTTGGATAAAACATACATATGGACACTTCCTAGTATCCTACACATTATTCTAGCAAATACATAGCTGTCAACCCCTTTTGGGAGTAGACCTTAGTCCAGAGTCTGTGAACCTGTATTTCCCTTATGCAGGCCAGGGTCTTTCCTTTTTCGACTGGTAGCAGTGGCATTTTGAATTACAACCGGCATGTGTGGCAGTGGAAGGAAGAAGCAATGTTGTGCTAAATACCCATGCACGACTTCAAATCTCACTTCCAACAAGATTTCTTAGTCTATCCCACTAGGCCAGTCAGAGTGCATTTGGCAATGGCGTGCGCTGGCTGCTCGTTCAACAGCTTTTCAGTCTTTTTGCTCAGTTTAAAACAACAACAAAATCTCATGAAAATTATGTTTTCCTGTATCCATTTTCCAGTTTGGCCATATCCCCCCAAAATAATGAAAAAAATGTGTTTTATACTGGTAAACTGTATGGGTTGACAGGTATGCAAATATTAAAATAAGCAATCCATGTTAGCAGACAGAATGGTGCAGGGATAACTCAGTGGTTAGAGTGCCAGACTTGTGACTGAAACTGAAAGGTTGCGGGTTCCAATCCCTGCAGGAGCAGTGGGAGAATTTTCTTCTCCAGGGTCAACTTTCTGTGCTGACTCTTATTTCGGTATCCGTTCCACCCCCGTGTTACCGCAGTAGCATGTAAAAGATCCTGGTCATTCTGCCAGAAGTGCAGGTTACAGCTAAACACACATACACCTTATGTATGTGGCTTTGCATGAAGTGACATGGTGCATGGTTGTATGGTGTACACAGAACTTGTACGGAGATGGCAGCAGTTTCATGTGGCACCAGCCATGCCAGCACTGTAAGTACACCACTTTGGTGGATATTCAAAAATGTGTTATAAAAAGCTAGTCACTCATGTAGAATCACATGCGGGCGCAGTGTGTCTGCTCGAGAGCAGAGCAAAGCGCTATATAATTTAAGCAATCATCATCAGAAGATTTATGCCAACTTATTTCGGAAGGTTTGATGCAGTTTATTGTACTGTGGCTGAAATAAAAGATAATCAAAGACATCTAAGGTCATTATATTTCTTGTTCATGAAATCAAGAAAATAAAAACAAGAGTCTGCACTGTTTTGCAGTTGCTGTGATTGGCAGTGGCATGCTTGTTTAAGCTCCAAAGTGATTAGTGAGGCCGAACAAAATAATGCCGTTTCGTAGTAATTGTACAGGTCAGACCAATACGCACACAACCTTTGAACTGTCTGTTAACTTCCGCAAAATTTCAGTAGCACTGGCAGTAAATAGAGCAAGCCCCAAACTCAAAAGAAATTAAAAACAGTTCGCCTTTAGTCTTAGCAATTGGGTCAACCGGCGGTATGTCATAATCTGACTCGAGCGAGAGTGCCATTGTCCCACGACGCAAAACGTTTGGCAAATTGAAGAAAATCCTATTTCTGCACAAAAACGCAGTTTAAAGTTACGCCTAGGGTACAGCGGTGATCAAAAATGTATCTTGACTCAAAACATGTGCACCTTTCAGTTATGATTTTGGAGAAACTGATATTTTTATAGAGTTGACAAAAGAAGTTGCGTCTGCTCGCACCGACTGCTTTGCTGTGATGATTTGCATAAAGGGAGTTCAATCTACTTCCTTTGCGGACAGAGTAGTCGCTGCTCTCCCTTCCTTTATTTTCGCTGATTCTGAGATTGCGGAGAGCCGGCCAGGAAATGCCCAGCATGCCCATGGCAATGATTGGCGAAATGATCGTCGATGTCGTGATTGGTTGGCCTTCCGGCGCTTCTTCACTAGTCCGGTTAAATTATAGGACTGTGGCATAAATCGTGGAGTCACTCTGGCGGTGACGATAGTGTAGCCGCCGGACTATAAATTATAGCCGAGTCTATAAAATAGAAAAAATTCTTGTCCCTAATATGTCAGCTGACATCTGAGAACATTAAGCATCACTTCATCATAAAAAATAAAAATAAATTATAGGCCTAATCTCCCTCTTCCCGGTGCACCTCATCCTCCCATAATCAAGCCTGTTATGTTGTCTGTCAATATTAGACTTGTAGTCAGTGTTGAGTTTCTCGTGTTTCCGCCGCCCGGTTTTGCCGCTGCCAATCATAACCCCTCACCCCACCACCACTGACACGGCTATACCCCCCTTTCCGCCGTTGACCTCAGTGTCTGTATTGATGCGTGCGTGGGGCACCCGTGCCTCAGTGTTTGCATGCGTGTCAGTATATGCCACGGTGATGTGTGTGTGTGGTGTGTGTTGTGTGGTTGTGTGTGTGTGTGTGTGTGTGTGTGTGTGTGTGTGTGTGTGTGTGTGTGTGTGTGTGTGGTGTGTGTGTGTGTGTGTGTGTGTGTGTGTGTGTGTGTGTGTGTGTGTGTGTACGGTGTGTGTGTCAGGTGTGTGTGTCACGTGTGTGTGTGTGTAGTGGTGTGTGTGTGTGTGTGTGTGTGTGTGTGTGTAGTGTGTGTGTGTGTGTGTGTGTGTGTGTGTGTGTTGTGTGTGTGTTGTGTGTGTGTGTGTGTGTACTTGTGGTGTGTGTGTGTGTGTGTGTGTGTGTGTGTGTGTGTGTGTGTGTGTGTGCCTTGTGTGTGTGTGTGTGTGTGTGTGTGTGTGTGTGTGTGTGTGTGTGTGTGTGTGTCAGTGTGTGTGTGTGTGGTCAGTGGTGGTGTCAAGTGGTGTGTGTGTGTGTGTGTGTGTGCGTGCGTGCGTGCGTGCGTGCGTGCGTGCGTGCGTGCGTGCGTGTCTGTGTGTCAGTGCCGCGTGCGCGCGCGCGCGCGCGCGCGCGTGTGTGTGTGTGTGTGTGTGTGTGTGTGTGTGTGTGTGTGCTAGGAAATAAGTGGATGTATAACTTTTTAATTTCTCAGTATTTCATGTCACTTTGTAGTACGCGTTGTCACTATTCAGTACCGCGTGCCTTGGGCTGTTTAGTGAATGTTTCAGTTTTATTGGTAGAGCCGGCGTTTACAAATTTCCATCATTATTATTATCCACGGACACACGGCTGTGCTGCGAAGACTGACGGCGCCATTCACGTCGCAGTACGCGGCTTCACGGCTGAGTGACTATAGCCACGTGTGGATGCGACACGGCCGCTCAGTGCAATGCTTAGCGAATGGCTACGGTCAGTAAGTAAGTAACTAAGTAAACTTGACATGGTGCTTAACGTCCACAGAAACCATAAGGCTTATTATGGACGGGGAGAAGGGGGGGGGGGGGGGGGGGGGGGGGGGGGGGGGGGGAGAGGGAGATTATATACCTATCGCTACAATGAACGTCAC
>JABMCL010000145.1:965000-967500 GCA_018857735.1 Alviniconcha marisindica
CGTGGGTGCGGCGTGTGTGTGTGTGTGTGTGTGTGTGTGTGTGTGTGTGCGTGCGTGCGTGCGTGCGTGTGTGTGCATGCTATTGTGCATGCAGGCGTGTGAGAGACTACTGAGAGATTGGGTGTGTGTAGGAGGTGGGGGGTTGGGGTGGAAGGATTTTAGGTGTGTGCATTCTCGCGGCGGGACCCGAAGAGTGTTCAATTCTAAAGCTTCACACAGCAACAAAGGCAAATCGATATAACTGCAACGTATGATTAGTCTATACCTTGGTCCTGTTCCGTTAAATATTATACTGAGCACAATCAAAGAACATCGCTATGGCTCTACCACACATTAACAATAAATGTCTAACGATAAATTTATCAATACCGCGATGCCAATCTATAGGGACCCTTATGCTCATCAGACTGCTCCATGCTGCCGACAGAATAAGATGTGAGATGTACCA
Organism: Alviniconcha marisindica; assembly: GCA_018857735.1. Lineage (NCBI taxonomy): Eukaryota > Metazoa > Mollusca > Gastropoda > Provannidae > Alviniconcha > Alviniconcha marisindica. The sequence continues at coordinate 965,449 of JABMCL010000145.1, forward strand.
CTGTTTTTGTTTTTCTTTTTTTTAATATGTTGTTGGGCAAATAAGGTGTGACAGTGTTGTTGTTGTTTTTTTACTGTCTGCCGGTCTACGTGCGTTGTAACGGTGCCAACGACTGCCCGGGCCACGAGGACGAGGCGGAGTGCGACAGCTACACGTGTCCTGGCCTCTACCGCTGCCGCGACTCCAGCATCTGCCTCCACCGGGACCACCTGTGTGACGGCGTGTTCCAGGGTCCGGAGCACGACGCTGACTTCATGTGTAACTTCACTTGTCCAGAAAACTGTACCTGTTACGGGCACGCCTTTGTTTGTTGGGGTACCTTCCCAGCGGATAGCTATCCGGACCTTCGTTACATCCTCGTGGAGAAAACGAAGATGAAAGCGGAAGACTTCGCTAACAGCAGAATGTTGATACACCTCGGCCTGAGGAAATGCGGCATCACCGCCATTGGTGAACTTGACTTCCCCAACCTGCAGAGTCTTGACCTCAGTCACAACAAGATCGCACAACTCTCAGGTGACACTCTGAATCAGATGGACAAACTACGCTCTCTTGATTTAGCTTTCAGTTCGTTCACATCGCTATAGTCGTTCGCTAAAGCGGTCCTGGCGTTCCGCAGTATGACCAGCGTAAACCTTTCTGCTGCTGTCATAGAGGAGATGAACGACGCGTTTCTAGAGACCTTTCCCGCTGTCCAGATCCTAAACCTCTCTGGGAGTGGCCTGCGGAAGATATCCGAATCAGGATTCCAAACTTTGGACCGGCTGCGAGTCTTGGATCTGCGTGGGTGTCCCATGGACACGTTCTTCCCGGGTGTGTTCGCGGGTCTCCACGACATGAGCGCTCTCTACGCGGACAGTTACAAACTGTGCTGTCCAACAGACCTCCCTTCCGGATTTAGCCCAGAAAACTGCCACGCACCGATTGACGAGGTTTCTTCTTGTGGCGCGCTGCTGCGGGCAGAAGCGTTTCGGGTTTTCCTCGCTGTTTACGCCCTTCTTGCTCTGCTTGGCAACGTGGGAAGTTTCGTCTACCGAGTCTTCTTTGAGAACTGCGCCAACAAAACGGGCTATCAGGTCTTTGTCACACACCTGTGTGTCTCCGACTTCTTGAGGGGGGGGGGGGGGGGGGGGGGGAGGTGTACCTAGCGATCATCGGCACGGCGGACAGGCTGTACTACGGCAACTACCGCTGGAAGGAAGCGACGTGGATCCACAGCGGGGCCTGCAAAGCGGCTGGGTTCCTGTCTCTTCTGTCTTGCGAGGTGTCCGCTTTCCTCATCTTGCTCATTACTCTCGAGCGCCTCCTGATCACGGCTTTCCCCTTGAAGAACCTCCGTTTCGGCAGGCTTTCGGCGCATGCCACTGTCGCAGTGCTGTGGGCCGTTGGTTCGCTGCTGGCTGTGATCCCCCTATTGCCGAAGACATCGCACTGGCAGTTCTACAGCCAGTCAGGCATATGCGTCCCTCTACCGATCACCAGGAAGCAGTTCGGAGGCAGCGATTACGCTTTCGGCGTCATGATTGTTCTCACTGAATTTCGTCGTGTTTGTTCTGATCGCTGTTGGACAGGTACTGATCTACTGGTCCATCCGCTCGAGCTCTATCAACTCCGGCAGGAAGTCCAAAGACACGGTCGTCACCAGGCGTCTTCTCGCTGTCGTCTTGACGGACTTTCTGTGCTGGTTCCCCATCGGTATCTTCGGATTGCTGGCTCGAAGCGGAGTCCCCATCTCAGGTGATGTCAACGTTGCTATGGCCATCCTCGTGCTGCCCTTCAACTCGGCGCTGAATCCGTTCCTCTACACGTTCAACCTGCTGATGAAACGCCGCGACAGTACACGGCAGAGGAGGAGCTGTCGCAAGGATGGGAAGGAGATAAGCCCCAGCGACTCCACAGCCAAGGGCTCGGACTGCGAAGCGCAGGAAAGCCAGGCGACAACAAGCAGCTACTCTAAGGACGAGGCCTTCGTGATCTTTACCACGTTCCTTCAGGACGGGCTCTTGACTCCAGAGCAGGTGCACCATTTTCTCTTGGACATCAGCGAAGGAG
>JABMCL010000145.1:980000-987500 GCA_018857735.1 Alviniconcha marisindica
TAATTTCGGTGCAAAAAAAGAAAGAAAGAAAAAAAGTGTTACATACAAGAGAGCAGAAGCCATACACCTAACAAGGATACAAGGATATTTATTTGCCAGTGGCATTAACATCTGCACAAGGAATTTGTCTTGATGACATTCCGTTCATACAGCGCATTAACAACCAGCACACAGCAATACAAGGCCTGGATAAATAAATACTAATAACTAAATTAAGTTTAAAATTAACAACGTATAAACCTCATTCGTGCAACAGGTACATAGGTACCACACTCCCATACCCACACCCACCCATCCACACACACACACACTCACACACACACATTATATTTTAACAGAAGATATCTTCCTGGTCAGCTTTTTTCCCTTCTTCATCCCCGGGGTTTAACAACTGCGTGGCAAGTAAGTAAACATGGTACTTAACGTCCACAGAAACCATAAGGCTTATTAGGGACGGGAAGAAGGGGGAGGGAGGGGGAGGAAGATTATACATCTATCGCTACACTGTCACCACCAGAATGACTCCTGCATTAAGATGGGCAGCGATGAGGGCCATTTCAATGTTTCATTAATTGTAAGGAATGAAGTCACAAGACAGTGTCCACAGACCATAATTTTTTAAAGAGAAAGGAGAGCTGAAGCGGATTCGAACCGAGATACCTCCCAACTGCGTGGCAAATCCCCATAATGATTAGTACTCACTCGAGGTAGACCTGTGCGGTTGACAGGACGATAAAATCCAGTTAATAACTAACGGACGCAAATGGCCTAGGCCTAGGCCTACTAATACGTGATGAGACAATTAGCCCTAACTGACCCACATTTTCAAGGTTAGTAATCACCGACTAAAGGGCAGACTAGAATAACCAAGTACGTAAGCGATGTCCGGTTGTCTTCTCTTTGGGAAAACCGGAAACGGCCCAACCTCTGCATTGAGTGGCACGGACTGCACGCTGTGCGCAGTTTCACACGCTTTGATGCGACCCTGCTCATTGTTCTTGACACTGATCCTTGTCGGATTAATCTACAAAGCCCACACAGTCTGTCCAAAGGTTCAGGCAATGAACAACATGTTTGTCGTCTGGGAAAGTGTGTCCCTTCACCCTCTCACTGTCTCTGTGTCTCTGTCTGTGTCTCTGTCTCTCTCTGTCTCTTTGTCTCTGTCTGTCTGTCTGTCTGTCTTTCTCTCCGTTGTGTGTGTGTGTGTGTGTGTGTGTGTGTGTGTGTGTGTGTGTGTGTGTGTGTGTGTGTGTGTGTGTGTGTGTGTGTGTGTGTGTGTGTGTGTGTGTGTGTGTGTGTGTGTGTGTGTGTGTGTGTGTGTGTGTGTGTGTGTGTGTGTGTGCGCGCGCGCGCGCGTACGTATGTGCCCGTGCAGAGTCAGTATGTCCATGTTTGTCCACGATAGCCATAAACAAAATTAACTGGGTGGCATACGCCTACATTGGCGGACAGTTATTGTCTGTCTCTGTCTCTGTCTGTCTGTCTGTCTCCCCCCAACTCCCCTCCCCCCCCCCCCCCCCCCCCCCCCCCCCCGTAACCGCACCTCCCACTCTGATATCGTGACTGCATTCACCAGTCGACGAGGTTTTAATCACCAGCATCATCGGTATAATTTTAACATTATCATCGTTGTCGTCGTCATTATAATCATTATAACCATTGCCACCATTAATAATTCTAATTATCATCATAATCATTACCACCATCAATAACTCTAATTATCATCATAACCATTACCACCATCAATAATTCTAATTATCATCATAATCATTACCACCATCAATAACTCTGAAAAGGTAGGGCGAACTAAAAACTAAAACAGTTTGGGATGATGAAAAATTCCAATAATACACTTGTTTCCAGGGAGACGATGTTTCGCCGCGTCGACCACTTTCTCTGGACGTCTTGCGCTCATCCGAAATAAAATTCTCAGGGTCAAACAAGGCCACAGTCAGTTCCGCAGGAACTGCGTCTGCATCGCATAGTAACTCGTCCGAATTTGGGGCAAATCCCGCCCCCGTTGGCGCACCCGGAAGCGCTCAGTCCTTACTGGGACTTTTAAGCCCCTCCCCTTTCTAGCATCTCACGCGTGGGTTGTGGTTGTGAATGGACAGTGACGTTGTTGCATGCATGTGGACGTCAGTGAAGGGAACCTTTGTGGGAAGCAACCTGATCTGGGGGTTATATAAACGACTTGAATGGGCAGGCTGCGTCACTCACTCACTGGAGCCAACGGTCGGAGCAAGGAGAAGAAAGTAGCAGGGAGCTAAACTGTTTCTAAAACTCCCTTCATCTTCGTTTAGAGTTGACGGACAAGAGGAGCGGACTCCGAGAATGAAGACTGCATCGCTGATCACAGGACTTGTGGTATGTTGAACGATTGCTGCGGTTGTTGTTGTTGCTGTTGCTGTTGAATTTTTGTTGTTGTTGTTGTCGTTGTTGAAACATTTTTTTGCCAAATCCTAGGACAGTCGTCACCGGGGCTCAAATCAACATTTTCCCCTAGAGGTCGAATTCTGGGAGGGGGGGGGGGCTGTTTTTCGAGAGAGAAAAAATCGCACATTGTCATGCTCTGTATAAATAACCTACCATTAAAAGTCATTCATTCTTAACCTCTTGTGTGTTTTGCCTTCTCACCCTCCAGGCTATTGTGACCTTGACGTCGTCAGCGTCGGCCAAACCTCTGGACGGGTGCGGAGGTCACCCTGCTGACGTCGTCTTCGTGCTGGACGTGTCCTCGTCCATCTGGCCCAAGCACTTCCGGGAGCACGTGCTGACCTTCTTGCACGAGGTGGTGGACAGCCTGAACGTTGGGGAGGGGCCCGAGCACACGCGGGTGGGGGCGGTGACCTTCAGCGATGAAGTGTGGCTGGAGTTCCACCTCAACCAGTACATGGACAAGGAGAGGCTGCTGGAGAGAGTCGGAAAGGTCAGTTCACTTGCTTGTTGTTGCTGCTGTTGTTTGGGTGGAGGCAGGAGGCGGGGCGGGGCGGGGTGGGGGGAGGTAGTTCTTGTTAGATTGTTGAATATTAATTCATCATCGACTAGTAGGCCTACATCAGCAGAGGGTGCTGCCTAAGACAATAGGAGAGAATAGTTGTTGTTGTTGTTTAAGCTGGTTGTTTAACTTCAGCCTATTCATAGACCAGAACAGGCCGCTTAGGTTCGAGAGTGGAACATGTGTTCTGTGAACTGTTCCAAGTAAACCAGTCAACGGACAAGAGCAGACAGTTCACGAGGTCGTGAGAGAGGACATGTTAATTTCTTAGGTCGATTGATAATGCATATTCTAGCTAAACCAGTAGCAGACTGCTGAAGAGATTCATTCTGAGTAGTGTTTTTCTCTTTTCTTTTCTTTGTTCCACTGTCAGTTTTTGTTTTTTTGTTTTTTCTTCTCTTCTTTTTTTTGAACAGTTTGCGTGATTTTGGGTCGATGAAGTCAATTGTTCTATTGTTACTACGTTTTTCTCTTTTTTCTTTCTTTCTTTCTTTTTGCTGCCCTGAACATATAGACTACGAGCATATAATTATTAAGACGATATAGTGCACTTCGGGTTTAGGGAGAAGAAGAGGGGTGGGTGGGGGGTGGGGGGGTGGGGGTCGGGGGTGGGGGGAGAAACAGAGGAGGAGAGGGAGGGAAAGACTATATATAGTCACACCACAAAGACGTTCACAGTCCAAAGTTCTCAGAGACCATCATCAAAACTAACGCGCCTCTTGCCGCCGTCTTCAGATCAAGTCCAGGGGAGGCAACACGGACACTCACGAAGCTCTGGAGTTCGTGGACGCCAACCTCTTCCAAGCCCGCAACGGAGCTCGCCCCAACGTCTCGCGCATCGTTGTCGTCATCACGGACGGCGCCTCGCGCAAGAGCAAGGCCACTCTAGCCGCAGCCAGCGCCCTGAGGGATCACGGTGCCACCATCTTCGCCATCGGGGTGGGCAACGAGGTCAACGTGGCCCAGCTCAGGGACATGGCCAGCCGGCCCAGCGCGGAGTTCGTCTACGAGGTCACCAACTTCCAGGCTCTGGACAGCATCCGGAGCGAGCTGGTCACCAAGACGTGTCAAGGTCAGAATTAGGGATTGAACTTTGTTGTGGTTGTGGTTGTAGTGTTCATCAGATATAAAAAATAAATTTAAAAAAAAAGCCAAAAAGACTCTGGGGTCCATTGGCAATTGTATTCCATAGGTGAGAGGAGGCAATTTGCTTTGTGACGTTTCCCAGATGAAAACTCTGGGCTTCACCCGGCATATCAAATTGCCTATTGACAACTGTATCGTGCGTATCCGAGAGAGCTTGTCTGTGCGCGCGTTGTGTGTATGTATGTGTGAGCGCGCAGGTGTGTGTGTGTGTGTGTGTGTGTGTGTGTGTGTGTGTGTGTGTGTGTGTGTGTGTGTGTGTGTGTGTGTTACTGATTATAATTATACTAATCTGGTGTAAACTTATTCTTTCAGTGAAAACAACTACAACTCCTTTACCAACAACAACAACAACGACACCCACAACTACGACTACTACACCAACAACGACGACAACTACACCTACCACGACGACCACCACTCCAACTACCACCACAACTACGCCTACCACCACCACCACAACCACCACCACTGAAGCTCCGAAGAACACCTATAATGTTCCTTCTTTCAACGTAAACGACGCACCCCAGGGGGATGTTGACACTGTTGGTAAGTTAACATTCTAATTCCCTAAACTGCAACATTGACGTTCTCTTGCGATGTTTTTCGAAATCTGAGTGTAAAAGACAACGACAAATTCTTTTTTCTTTTTTATATATTGTTGTTGCTGCTGCTAGTCTGATTTGTTTCCTTCTTCTGATAATTTGTTTATAAAAAGTATAATTGTGTTAACACTATATTTCTAGCAGCTTTTAGCTGAACTCGGAAAACAATACGTAAGAGAGAGAGAGAGAGAGAGAGAGAGAGAGAGAGAGAGAGAGAGAGAGAGAGAGAGAGAGAGAGAGAGAGTGTCCATCAGACTTGATATTATACACTTACAAAAGTGAAACATGGTAGAATATAATAATTAAGTTTCGAATTTAACATAGGAAACATCGTCATGGTTATTATCATGATGATGATGATGAATATGCTGCTGCTGATCATGACGACAAGTATTGTTGTTACACTTGTTATTGCTATTATTATTATTATGTTTGTACTGTATTGCAATTATTGTTTTCAGCTTGCATCAACCGCCCTGCTGATGTGTACTTCGTGCTGGACTCTTCAAGCAGCATCTGGGTCAACGATTTCGAGGTCAACATGCTGGGATTTGTGCGTGATGTCATCGACATCTTTGACGTGGGCAGTTCTCGCACACGTGTGGGCATCATCACTTTCAGTGACAACCCCCGCACTGTGTTTGGCCTCGGTTCGCACGTGCACAAAGACGAACTGCTCAAGGTGTGTTATTAGCTCGTATAATCATTGTGTAGTTTGGGTTTTGATGTATGTGTGGTATGTTATGCATGTCAATGTAGGTCATAGTATATTATTTTCACCACTTATTTTTGCCCGCCATTCCCTGTGCCTCGATTCTCCCCCCCCCCCCCCCTCATCCCCCTAGCGCAGTTTCTGTGCGTGTGTGTGTGTGTGTGTGTGTGTGTGTGTGTGTGTGTGTGTGTGTGTGTGTGTGTGTGTGTGTGTGTGTGTGTGTGTGTCTGTGTCTGTGTGTGTGTGTGTCTGTGTGTGTGTCTGTGTGTCTGTGTATGTCTGTGTGTGTCTGTGTGTTTACCCTGAGCACATCACCGTGACATAAATCTGTAATAATTCAGCGAATTTACACAGAACGTTGTCATGGGATCGTTAACGTGCGCATTCCCCTACCCTAGTGAGCACATCACCGTGAGATGGGGCGGGAGGGAAGAATGGGTGACAGACCCTTCAGAACCACAACGGACAACATAAAGAGGGAGGAAAATAAAATAAAATAAAATAAAACCATTGCCGTGTGTATCTTTTCAGGCTGTGAACAAGGACAACGTGAAGTACACTCCTGGCCTGACATACACGGCTGAGGCTCTGCAGCAAGCTCGTATGAACCTCTACCGCGAAGGTGGGTCATGTTCATTTTTTTATATCTCTTGATACCGACATTGATACCGTGCTCATGCTTTATTTGCAAAGCGCATGGTATGTTTTATCTACAAACATGCGATCTGTTTTAACGGTATGCTTTATCCGGCACCAAACAATACCGACATGCGATCTGTTTTATGTACAATACGACGTAAATGTTATTTATGTAATATTTACAAAACGCTAACGACATACGGTATCTTTTATTTACAAAACGACAGGAAGGTTGCTCATGCGTTATATACAAAACACTAACGACAAACAATCTGTTTTATTTACAAAACGATACCGACATGCGATCTGTTCTGTTTACAAAGGTTGCTCATTTGTAATTTACAAAACGCTAGGAACCCAGATATCCACCCAAAGGAGCGACTTGTGATCAGAGCTAGTCTTCTCAGACGTAACGCTGCCAGATCCTAACCTCCAGTGTACCTCTGGTGTACCTCTGGTTGTTCCTCTGGTTGTACCTCTGTACTGAGGATGTACCTCTGGTGTACCTCTAGTTGTACCCCTGTACCTCTACCTCTGGTGTACCTCTGGTTGTACCCCTGTACCTGTACCTCTGGTGTACCTCTGGTTGTACCTCTGTACTGAGGATGTACCTCTAGTGGAGCTTATGTACCTCGTATTTACACGCATGCCAGATGAGAGCTACCGTAGGCGACACAGGTCCTTGTTGTCGCATTTGTGTTACGTATTTCGAGCGCTAATTAACTCCCTCGTGTGTTAACCACCAGCGTGTTTGTTACGTCACTGTTGCAGGACGCCGTGACGTCAACCAGGTCATCATCCTCATCACGGACGGCCAGTCCAAGGACCCCAACGCCACCGTCACTGTGGCACGTGCAGCTCGTCGAGAGGGCATCACGCTCTTCGCTGTGGGCATAGGGGAAGGAGTGGACTCGGGCGAGCTTCACGCCGTGGCCTCACAGCCCAGCGAGGACTTCGTGTTCATGGTGGACGACTTCGACTCCCTGTCGTCCAAGAAGATGCTGCTGGCGGCCCGCACGTGCGGGGCCAGCGCCGCTCTGATGCCCCCCGTCAAACCTCTGGCTGATTCCTCTGAACGTGAGTACACTCACGTGCAAACACTCAGGGGCGCGCGCGCGGGGGCATAATTATGCTTACATACAGATATGCTCACTAACATAAGAGCCCCAGACACACGCACACTAACATAAACGCCACACACACACACACACACACACACACACACACACACACACGCACGCACGCACGCACGCACGCACGCACGCACACACGCACACACGCACGCACGCACGCACGCACGCACACACACACACACACACACGAGACAGACAGACAGACAGACAGAGACAGGCAGACAGAGAAAGAGACAGACAGACGGACAGTGTTCTTACTCCTATAGTTGT
>JABMCL010000145.1:995000-1012500 GCA_018857735.1 Alviniconcha marisindica
CTCGAAATACGTAACACAAGTACAACAACAAAGACCTGAGTCGCCTACGATAACTCTCACCTGGCATGCGTGTAAATGCAAGGTACAGATGTACCTCTGGTGGAGTTAATGTACCTTGTATTTACATGCATGCCCGGTGAGAGTTACCGTAGGCGACTCAGGTCTTTGTTGTGTACTTGCGTGACGTATTTCGAGCGCTAATTAACTCCCTTGTGTGTTGATTCTGCACGAGCGCTCTGGGCCTCGTTCTGTTTCAGGTCTGTATTTTATGACAGCAAAAACTGGTGAACTACTTCTCGTTGCGACAGTCACCTGACAGTGATCAGCTCCGATCACCTGCTGGGGTGCGGGTTAACCCTTTCCCTCCTGGGAAATTAATTTAGCACTGCCAGTTCTAGTTCCTCCCAAAAATGGACACATAAAGTCTTGGCAAAACCGTGTTAAAATAAATAAGCGTTCGTTTGAACCTTTTTGTGTTTGGATCTTGTTTTGGAACGCTAGCAGTCATTCTGTTTCAGATTTAAAAATATTCTCGTGATGCTAAGAGCTAATATGATAGAGTAAACCATACATGTGCTCAACAAGGCCATAAAATCAGATTTATGAGGGAAAAAGTAACTTACTCGTATTACTTAGAAGTCCGCTCAATTCAGTCCCTGGTTTGAACCACGAAAAAGTGCAACCTCGAAAGTAAACATAGTGCTTAACGTCCACAGAAACCATAAGGCTTATTAGGGACGGGGAGAGGGGGGGGGGTATGGAGATGGGGCAAGAGGGAGATTATATACCTATCGCTACACTGTCGCCACCAGAATGATTCCTGCATTAAGATGGGCAGCGATGAGAGCCATTTTAATGTTTCAGTAGGAAGTGATGGACAAAGTCACAAGACAGTGTCCACAGACCACAACCTTTTTTTCAAAGGAGAGCCGAAGCGGTATCGAACCGGAGGTCCTTCCGCTTACCAACCTAACGCCTTACCGCTAGGCCAAACCGGCTCACAGCAACCTCGAAAAAGTGAAACCCCATGCTCGGAAAACCCAAGTGCTTAGATCACTGACAAGATGTGTCTCAAAGTCCAAGCACTGGTTTACGACGTCCTTCCGTATTTAGTTACGCCATAGGTCCCAGAAAACTGTCAGCTAACGAGCAGTTTTTTTGTTGGTGCTCAAACAGTAGTAAGTTTGTTACAAACAACTCAGATTTTATCAGACGCTTGTTTTATGTTGCCATGTTGCTTACGCCAGCTCAAATAAAACTCAAATCGTTTGAATCAACACGGAACAACTTCTTCTTTTTACCCGGGGTGGATGCGTCTCATGATACGTGCGTGCTTGGGCGCTAGGTTGCTTTCGCAGTCTGATTATCAGTACCCAAACCTTTCGGAAGGCGCTGCATGACCGCGTCGGTGGACAGCTGCGCGGAGATAAAGAGTGCCCCTTCAGTGGCGTAACTAAATCTGGCAGAGTTTGGAGGAAGGTGCCGGAGTGTGGATGTGTCTCTGTCCCTCATCAACAGTTTCTTAAATGGCTCAGAGTATGCAGTTCTGCGTAACCTAGTAACTCGACCCCTTCGGTTAAAAAAAAAAAAATCCGCCTCGTGGTATGGGACATACTTCCGTGAAACCACTCGAATGAGATAAGCGCGAACTGTTAACTCGGTAGGCTACAATGCCGCTAAAGCGCCCAATGGGTGTGTGTGTGCTCTTGGGTGCGTGTGTGCTCGCACGCACGTGTGTGTGCGCGCGTGCGCACCACTAAGAGCTCATGCATCGAAACGGGTACTTACACAAAGCTGTGACTACGGTTCGGCCTGTGTCTACTCAAAATAAAAGAAACAAACGCACCGGAAGTGTTCCTCAAGGGGCGACGGATAGAGGCTATTGTATGACTTTAAAAGACAACCAAGTCTGTTTGTACATGTGTTTTGTGTGTGTGTGTGTGTGTGTGTGTGTGTGTGTGTGTGTGTGTGTGTGTGTGTGTGTGTGTGTGTGTGTGTGTGTGTGAGGAAGTACATTATACAGACTACCATTAAAGTGGGAAGGACACTATACAGACTATCATAATACACCAGGAAATATATAGAGATATATCTCACGCTATCAGTGAGAGTAACCTCCGAGCCTATCATTGGCGGGAGCTGCCATAATTACCATTTTTTGTTGCGACAGTTTTTTTTTGTCAAGACAAACATCATAATTTTGCCGCGACAAATATTTTTATACAAGCATACTTTTGTCGCGACACGTATTTGTGGCGACAAAACTTTTGTGGCGACAAAAATTATACTTATCGCAGCTCCCGCCAGTGATACGGGCCTGACCGACTCATGGTCGATGAGTAATGCTAACACGTCAACGACTGAGCGGCTAGCTGTAAATGAATATGGGAGCAGCTGCGGGCGGCAGCAGTGATTTGATGTTTATTTGTTTACCCAGGCTGAAATATGGGAGAGAGAGCTTCGTATTGCTCGCACGAACGCACGCACACACACACACACACACACACACACACACACACACACACACACACACACACACACACACACACACACACACACACACACACACACACACACACACACACACACACACACACACACACACGGTGAGAGAGTCCTAGTCGTCCCCATCAGGGGGCTCAACTCTGTCACGGTAAGGGAGACGTCGCTAAATGCCCTCCCTTTTTTTTCTTTTCTTTTTTTTCTTTCTTCAGAAATCGTCTACAAGGCGGTTTCTATGGACGGAATTCAAAATAAATAAATAATAAATCGTACTTTCGTGCATTAATTTTGCGTACCGATTGATTGGAATAATTGAATTTGCTTCATTTATTTCAATTTATTCTGTTATCTTATTTAATATAATATTATTCTACTTTTCTTCTGTTTGTGTTGGATTTTGTCCTATTTTTCTTCTTCCTCTTTAATTAAAAATAAGCAAACAAACAAAATATTTCTTTCATTATATTTCCTTTGTTTCCTAGAAATGGAGGCAAAGAAGCAGGGCAGTAACGATCAACACGCCAGAGCACAAGAGGCTGCCCTCGAAAGTGGCGGCGTGTACAGCCAAGTCAAACCCAGGCATTTAAGAAATACGGCACCCGCACTGAGTGAAAGCCAAAAGGAAGCCTGCATCGGACAAAAACTCCATACAGATTCTGCTAATCGCACGAACATAGATGACCATGCGGAGCATGAATTTCGTAACGGATCTGATGATCGTACGAAGAAAGCCACCCCCGAAGGACAGAAAGTCTGTACAGAAACTGAAGATCGTGCGACTAAAGACACCCCCGAAGGACAGAAAGTCTGTACAGAAACTGAAGATCGTGCGACTAAAGACACCCCCGAAGGACAGAAAGTCTGCACAAAAACTGAAGATCGTGCGAATAAAGACATCCCCGAAGGACAGAAAGTCTGCACAAAAACTGAAGATCGTGCGAATAAAGACATCCCCGAAGGACAGAAAGTCTGTACAAAAACTGAAGATCGTGCGAATAAAGACATCCACGCAGCAGCCTGTTCGAATAAGAGCGTTCTTGAGGAAAAAAGACTCCACGGAAAGACGAACGTCCACAACGAAGCTCCACAGCAAGCTGCAGAGGCCGTGCAAACAAGCAGCTCGTCTTTCCCGCCGGATATCGGCACGACATGTGAGCGAGATGCCCACAAAACGAATCAAGCTACAGGAGATTGTTCCAGACAAGATGCAGCCAGCTGCGACCGCGAACCTGGTGCTGAATCAGCCATGAACGTCAGCGAGCTGGGACCAAGCCAGCAGGGCAGTCAGGCAGAAGACAACGCGGCTGAAAGGAAGATCGAGAGTTTTGGGATGAGAGCAAATCAACCGGCCACGTTTCGATGGGTAGCAGAGGAGGACGACGGAAGCATTAAAGATGATGGCTACTGCCTGCTCAGCCGGGCTGGTGATTCGACAGTCACTGTCAGTAAATCGACAGTAAAATTCTCACGACCGATTCCCAAGGAGGAATGGTTTCCCTTCACCCTAACAGACCGAGGACAACTTCAAGAACGCCCCGAAGCTCGTTCACAGAGCGGCGCTGGTCTCAAAGACAACACGCGGCGAGAGCACTCAGATCCACACGCAGACGGCTGGTCTGGAGACGCTAGATGCAACGAGCAGCAGAAGCAGCAGCAGCAGCAGCAGCAGCAGCGAGAGGAAGGCCTACACTCAGATGCGCGAACCGACGACGCAGTCCAACGGCCTAAACTGACGAGGAAGCACTCACTGACCCTGGAAGAAGGATGCATGCTAGTTTTTCCCCACGCCGTTAGGGACGTCACGGAGGGCTCCAAGGAGGCGTCAGCGGACAGGCAGACCAGTGGCCGAGACTCGTCGGGCGGATCTGCTGACGGTTTCCGGCACAACAGGCAGACAGGCAGCGAGAGGAAGGTTAACGTAGTTTCGCGCACCTGTGGAAGTACGGCCGAGGAGGCCAGCGAGGAAGGAGTTGTTGACGGAGAGGCCCGCACCTCGTTCGACAGCACAGAGCGGAAGAACTGTACGGGCACCGGAGCTTTCCAGCACTCCCTTCAACAGACCAGAAAGGACGGGGCCGGCGCTTTCCAGCTCTCCCCTCAACAGACCAGAAAGGACGGTGCCGGCGCTTTCCAGTTCTCCCCTCAACAGACCAGAAAGGAAGGGGCCGGCGCTTTCCAGTTCTCCCCTCAACAGACCAGAAAGGACGGTGCCCGGCGCTTTCCAGTTCTCCCCTCAACAGACCAGAAAGGACAGCGGCGCTTTCCAGTTCTCCCCTCAACAGATCAGAAAGGACAGCGGCGCTTTCCAGCTTTTCCCCTCAACAGACCAGGAAGGACACCGGCACTTTCGAAAAGGACAGCGGCGATTTGCAGCGCTCCCCTCAACAGACCAGAAAGGACAGCGGCGCTTTCCAGTTCTCCCCTCAACAGACCAGAAAGGACAGCGGCGCTTTCCAGTTCTCCCCTCAACAGACCAGAAAGGACAGCGGCGCTTTCCAGCTCTCCCCTCAACAGACCAGGAAGGACACCGGCACTTTCGAAAAGGACAGCGGCGATTTGCAGCGCTCCCCTCAACAGACCAGAAAGGACAGCGGCGCTTTCCAGTTCTCCCCTCAACAGACCAGAAAGGACAGCGGCGCTTTCCAGTTCTCCCCTCAACAGACCAGAAAGGACAGCGGCGCTTTCCAGCTCTCCCCTCAACAGACCAGGAAGGAACACCGGCACTTTCGAAAAGGACAGCGGCGATTTGCAGCGCTCCCCTCAACAGACCAGAAAGGACAGCGGCGCTTTCCAGTTCTCCCCTCAACAGACCAGAAAGGACAGCGGCGCTTTCCAGTTCTCCCCTCAACAGACCAGAAAGGACAGCGGCGCTTTCCAGCTCTCCCCTCAACAGACCAGGAAGGACACCGGCACTTTCGAAAAGGACAGCGGCGATTTGCAGCGCTCCCCTCAACAGACCAGAAAGGACAGCGGGGCCGACCATTCACACAGCGGTGTCACCTTGCTCCAGACGTGTTCAGCGTGCCTGCTGCCCTCGTCAGAGCTGACCCTGATGCAGTGCTTTCACATCGTGTGCCCCGCGTGCATCTCGCCGGCTGAGCCCGACTGCGTTCAGTGCAACGTGTGCAAGGCCACGCAGGCCGCTCCACGGGAGGACGCCCCGTCCCTCAGGGACATGTTCCCGGGGTTCTTCCAGGCGATGAGTTGTGTCTCTGAGGCAGCCTCTCAGACGGTCCCCAGCGAGGACCGCACCGAGCATCTGGCATCGCCGGAGGGTCAAGCGGAGAAGCCTACACCCGAAGAGAAATCGCCGACTAATAATCCAGATGGCTGTGAGACTGAAGCTCAGTCCGACGAAGTCGCTGAAGGATGCGACTCCTTGCTCAGCAGCAGCAGCAACAGCAGCAGCAGCAGCAGTAGTATAAAGGCCGCCGCCGCCGCCGCCGCAAGGCCGACCCAGACGTGCGGAGCTTGTCAGGAGCAGACGGAGACGCGGCACGCGTGCGTCACGTGCGGAGGCATCGCGCTGTGCGGAGGATGCCGCACTGCCCACCTCCGCCTGCCCGTCACTCGCTCCCACGAGGTGGTGACCGTCACCGCCACCTCCCTGTCCCCGCTGACCCTCCTGGGCCGCCACCAGCCCGTCTGCCCGCGACACGGTCAGGACCTCGCCCTGCAGTGCTGCACGTGCGGCCTCTTCCTCTGCCACCGCTGCCTGGCCCCTCAGCACGCGCGCCACGAGATCCGCGAGCTGGGAAACCTCTACCACACGGGCCGGAAGCAGTTCTCCGGCCTGCAGCGCTCCGTCAAGCAGTACGTGCTGGCGGCCAGGTCGGCGCGCCGAGCGGCGGACGAGCAGCTGCGAAAGGTGAGGGAGGGTCGTCGGAGAGCGTGCGAGTCCATCGCGGCCTCGACTCAGTGGTGTATCGACGGCATCGCGGGCCAGGCGGAGGAGCTGAGCCGCGCGGTGGTGAGGACGTCGGAGGCGAGGGAGTTCGTGCTGGCCAAGAGCCAGAGCGAGGTGGCGCGGGTGCAGCGGGAGGGAGAGAGGTTGCGGGGTGTGCTGGAGGCGGTCTGTGGCGACACGCCTCACCTGACCGGGCTCGTTCTGCACCACAACTGTCAGGTACGGCTTGGTTTGTCGGTCGCTCTGTTTATGACTCTGTCTGTCTGTGTGTCTCTGTGTGTGTGTCTCTCTCTCTCACTCGCACACACGCACGCACGCACACACACACACACACACACACACACACACACACACACACACACACACACACACACACACACACACACACACACACACGCACACACACGCACACACACACACCCTCTCTCTAGGTTTATCGATGTCTGTCTCTGTGACCGTCTATTTGTTCAACATGACATGACCTGCGCGTTAAGCTCCAATAATAGATCAATCTCGCTGTCTGTCTGTGTCTGTCTGTCTGTCTGTCTGTCTCTCTCAAACTCCAAATAGTGGTTTACGACATCCTTCCTTCTGGAGGCAGGTGCCGGAAAGCGGTGTTCGGAGTGTGTGGTCGAATACCAAGAGAGGCGTGGAAAGAGGAAGCGCTAGACGATCGACCTTCCTTGAAAGGACGAGAGAGGGCCATCGTCAATCATACGAACGTTGGAACCGTTTCAAAGGCCACGTTGGGGAAACTTCTGAGAGGCAGGATGGAGCCCTTACGGGCTTTTCCGAGCGCTTAGATACCATCTTAAACTGAACTGAACTGAACTGTATATCAAAGATCTGAAACGCGGTTTCCTGTTTGAAGTGTATCGTTCCTGTCAGATTCAGTCAGAATTTTAAACTTCCAATCATAAGAAACATTTAACCGATTCTAGAGTAATGTACGTCTACCCGTCGCTCTAGTCATTCTTGATATCACTGGGGCCAGTGTATTCTATAAAAATGGCGAATTTACAAAATACAAGACAACTTTATTAATCCATTGCGGAAATTACACGGTCTGCCATAAAACGTATTATATAACGTCGGCATGTTCTCACTCTTCCAAATTACAATTCTCTCGCAGAAACATCTGCCTCCCATTCACTCCCAAACATTCATTCCATTTTATCCCAGCTTCGTCGTCCCGGCGTCCCCATCTCTACCCGTTGCGTTGGTATTTTCGGGATAGCCCCCTTGTTCAAGCGACAAGACAACAGTTAAACGATGAAAAATGAAAATGCACTTATCCGGTTTCAGTTGTGGCGTGAGCAATGCCTCCAGTGTTTGGAAGAATGAAAAGGTTTACATGTGAGAAGAGCTCTGAAACAAGCATTTGCTTATGACAGTGTGATCGTCCTGAGGTGACCCCTGTGTGGTTGACAGGAGCTTAAAATCCAACAACTAACTGACTCGTTATTTTTTTTTTAGTTTTTAGTTGTTGTTTTTAACCAATCCGTCACCAGTAATGCATATATTTGTTGTTGTTGTTATTGTTGTTGTTTTGTTGTTGTTGTGTGTGTGTGTGTGTGTGTGTGTGTGTGTGTGTGTGTGTGTGTCTGGGGGTGTGCGCGCGTGCGTTTGTGTGTGTGCGTGCGTGCGTGCGTGCGCGCGCGCGTGCGTGCGTGTGTGTGTGTGTGTGATGATGAAATGAGTGTATCCTTATGTCTCTGTAAGCGCTCTGGGCTCTTACGAGATGGGGCGCCATAAATAATCTATTATTAGTATTATTAGTACTCGTCTCGGGCGACTACTGTACGCCGTGAGACCAGGAGCGTCGATAAACGTAGCCATCCTCTGCAGCTCACCTCTACCATTTTCAGGGCAGCCAGATTATTTATCATTAGTGTTACGATCGAAATTTCACCCTTGTCCAGTCATTTCATTGTGGTTACTATTGTCACTATGCAAAAAGAAGCGTGCTGTGAGTTCCGGGTGGCACGAGTGAAGTGCTTTCGGAGCATTCTCAATTTATCAGAGCAGTCTCAATTTAGTCTCGATCGTGACAACTTCTTAATCTCTGCCGCTGCAAGCTCCGGAATGGCCTAGCTATCAGAAAACAACCACGGAAGCAATTACTCAACGGCTTTCCGCAGACGTCTGAAAACGCACCTGCGTTTCTGAATGACTATTGGACTAACAGCGTTTGCACCTGTGTGACTTTTCTACACGTTAGGTAAGGTGGTTTTCTCTAATCTATTTAGTTTTTCTTTGGAAATCAAAACTCTCCGTCAGCGCAACAAGCGTCGGAGAGTTTTGATTTCCAAAGAAAAACTAAACTAGGTCGCACTAGCACTACGTAGTTGCTGAAGTGTCTGGGAGCCCTTTCACAAAACTAGGTCGCACTAACACTACGTAGTTGCTGAAGTGTCTCAGTGGGAGCCCTTTCACAAAACTAGGTCGCACTAACACTACGTCGTTGCTGAAGTGTCTGGGAGCCCTTTCACAAAACTAGGTCGCACTAACACTACGTAGTTGCTGAAGTGTTCTGGGAGCCCTTTCACAAAACTAGGTCGCACTAACACTACGTAGTTTCTGAAGTGTCTGGGAGCCCTTTCACAAAACTAGGTCGCACTAACACTACGTAGTTGCTGAAGTGTCTGGAGCCTTTCACAAAACTAGGTCGCACTAACACTACGTAGTTCTGAAGTGTCTGGGAGCCCTTTCACAAAACTAGGTCGCACTAACTACGTAGTTGTGGTGTCTGGAGCCTTTCACAAAACTAGGTCGGCTTGTAGTTTGCTGAAGTGTCTGGGAGCCCTTTCACAAAACTAGGTCGCACTTGCACTACGTAGTTGTTGGTGTCTGGGAGCCCTTTCACAAAACTAGGTCGCACTAACACTACGTAGTTGCTGAAGTGTCTGGGAGCCCTTTCACAAAACTAGGTCGCACTTGCACTACGTAGTTGTTGGTGTCTGGGAGCCCTTTCACAAAACTAGGTCGGCTTGCATTACGTCATTGCTGAAGTGTCTGGGAGCCCTTTCACAAAACTAGGTCGCACTTGCACTACGTAGTTGTTGGTGTCTGGGAGCCCTTTCACAAAACTAGGTCGCACTTGCATTACGTCATTGCTGAAGTGTCTGGGAGCCCTTTCACAAAACTAGGTCGCACTTGCACTACGTCATTGCCTAAGGATCACGTGCTATATCCAGTTACAAGTTAGCAGAAATGATTAGAAGAAGAAAAAAGAAAAAGAAAAAGAAAGAAAAAGAGAGAGAGAGAGAAGAGAGAGAGAGAGAGAGAGAGAGAGAGAGAGAGAGAGAGAGAAATTCTGTGTTCCCTGAAGAACTGGTCACTCCGGGTGCATTCTTGTCGATACTAAGCCTGTACTCGGAAAGGGACATCAATTTTTATATCCGTATTTAAAAAAAAAAAAGCTTTTTTTTTCTTTTTCTTTTTTAACTCATTAGTTATTTTTAGCTTGTGGCACCGATTCGCCTACGCGCTGCGCTATACCAATCACCACCACCACCACCACCATCATCATCATCATCTGTCGTCACTTGCAGGTGAGGTTGGACAGGCTGCGCCGTGACGCCTGCCTACAGGTGGAGGAGTTCGAGGACGTGGTGTTCTGCCCGGGGTTGCAGCTGCAGGAGCAGGTGGCCAGCCAGGCTTCACTGGGCACGGTGCGAGCTCTGGCCACCGGACTGCCGGACACCGTCCTGCAAGTGCTGGGAACGTTTCAAACCGGAGGTCAGCTGATGAGGCTCTTGCTCTGTCTGTCTGTCTGCCCGTCTGTGTGTGTGTCTCTCTCTCTCTTTCTGTGTCTGTCTCTGTCTGCCCGTCTGTGTATGTGTGTGTGTGTGTGTGTCTCTCTCTCTCTCTTTCTGTCTGTCTGTCTGTCCATCTCTTTTTTTTCTTTCTGTGTCTGTGTTCTGTCTCCCCCTCTGTCCGTCTCTCCCCGTCTCTCTTTCTCTGTGTCTATCCCCCCTTACCTCTCTCTCCATCTCTCTTTCTCCGTGTCTATCATCCTTCTCTCTCTCTCTCTCTCTCTCTCTCTCTCTCTCTCTCTCTCTCTCTCTCTCTCCACCTCGTGGTCTGTATTTCGTTGTTTGTCCGTCTCTGTGTCTGTCTCTCTGTTCGTAAGTTCTGGGGTGACCCTATGTGGTTGACAGGACGCTATAAAATCCCCAGTTACTAACTACTGTGTGTCTATGGTCTGTTCTCCCTCATGTCTCTGTTTGTCTGTCTGTCTGTCTCTCTCTCTCTCTCTGTCACCTCCCCCCCCCCCTCCCCCCGATCATCGCCATGGTCGTGGTTCAAGTGCAATGAATAGCCTCGCCCCCACACCGTAAGACAAACTGGCTAGTGTCGTTCATCGTTATGGTTGTGTTGCACGTGCAGCGACCATTCACCTTGCCTCCACTTTGGACAACGAACAGGTCTGCATCGCTATGATGGTTGTGTTGCAGGTGTAGTGAATAGCACTGCCCCTAACCCGTAGTACGAACTGGCCAGTGTCGTTCATCGCTGTGGTTGTGTTGCAGATGCAGTAAGCCCCCCAACCCCCCTTGCTGTGGTCGTGTTGCACGTGCAGCGAATAACCTCGCCCCTAACCCGTAGGACGAAGTGGCCAGTGTCGTTCATCGCTGTGGTGACGTTGCAGTTGCAGTACCCCCCCCCCCCCCCTTCCTTACGACGAAGAAGAAGTCTGCGTCGCTAACTGCTGCGGTTGTGTTGCAGGTGCAGTGAATAGCCTAGTCCCCAATCTGCAGGACCAAGTGGCCAGTGTCGCTCATTGATGTGGCTGTTTTGCAATGCAGGTGCAGTGAGCAGCGACGAAGTGGCCGGTGTCGTTTATCGCTGTGGCCGTGTTGCAGGTGCAGTGAATAGCTTCGTCCCCACTCTGTAGGACGAACTGGCCAGTGTCGCTCATCGCTGTGGCTGTGTTGCAGGTGCAGTGAATATAGCCTCGTCCCCACTCTGTAGGACGAAGTGGCCAGTGTCGTTTATCGCTGTGGTTGTTTTGCAATGCAGGTGCAGTGAATAGCCTCGTCCCCACTCCGTACGACGAAGTTGTCAGTGTCGTTTATCGGCTGTGGTTGTGTTGCAGGTACAGTGAGCAGGCCCCCACGACGAAGAGGTCTGCGTCGCTCACTGCTGTCTTTGTGTTGCAGGTGCCGTGAATAAATAGCCTAGTCCCCAATCTGTAAGACGAAGTGTCCAGTGTCGTTTATCGCTGTCGTTCTGTTGCAGTGATCAGTCTCGCCCCCACTCCGTACGGCGAACTGGTCAGTGTCGCTCATTGCTGTGGCTGTTTTGCAATGCAGGTGCAGTGAATATAGCTTCGTCCCCACTCCGTACGGAGAACTGGCCAGTGTCGTTTATCGCTGTGGCTGTGTTGCAGGTGCAGTGAGCAGCCTCGTCCCCACTCGGTAGGACGAAGTGGTCAGTGTAGCTCATCGCTGTCGTTGTGTTGCAGATGAGGTGAGCAGCCTCGCCCCCACCCCGTACGGCGAACTGGTCTGCATCTCCTCTTCCGCCGGCACGTGCCGAGTGTGGGACCGGCAGGGCGTCATGCTCTGTGACGTCAGTCGCCACGTCGCTGAGCCCGCTGACGTGCGGGTGACGCCGAACGGTCTCCTAGTCATCCTGGGCCCCGACGCCCAGAGAACCGAAGGAAAAGCGTGCCTGACTCTGCTCTCACCGGCAGGCTCCCTCCTCACCCGCCTCCCTCTGTCGTCCAAAGTGCTGTTCACGCGGTTTCACTGCCAAAGCGACACGCGCATCCTCGTCAGCGACGAGCTGAGCCAGACAGTCACTCTTTACGCCATCGAGAAAGCCGACAAGCCTGGCTGCTGCTGCCTCCGCGCCGTCAGGCAGGCGGCGTCCCACTACCACCACGGCCCGCTCTTACAATCCCCATGCCACGTGACCATCAACCTGACAGGCGATTGGCTGGTCAACGACGGGGGTCACTTCCTGAGGACGGTGTCCCCAGAAGGCGAGGTGACCACCGTCCTGACCGAAGATGACCCAGAAGCTGTCAAGCAGCCTCCGAGGTCTTCTCGCTTCGAAGGCTGCCAGCTGAGCAAAACGCGGTGGCTGACCAGCGTGTGGTGCGACAGCAGCGGCAGGATGCTGGTAACCGATGTGGGAAAGAACGGGGTCTACATCGTCACCACCGGCACCTCAGCCAACCGCGGGGAGCGGCTCTTCCTGTCTCTGCAGGAAGTGACGTCAGCGGCCCGCCTGACCGCCATGGCAGTGGACAAGCATGACCGCCTCATCGTGGGAATGAGCGATGGCAGAGTCAGCATCTTGAAAATTGGATCTGACGAGTAGTGTCACAAATTCCAGGATGTAGGCTACCTCTGGTGGAGTTTATGTACCTTGTATTTACACGCATGCTAGGTGAGAGTTATCGTAGGCGACTCAGGCCTTTGTTGTTGTACTTTGTTGTGTTACGTATTTCGAGCGCTAATTAACTCCCTTCTGTGTGGATTCTGACGAGTAGTGAGTTTTTTCCCCCTCGATTCCTCAAAATAATTTGCTGTATCCAAAGCGACTTCAGTTCTTAGGGAAATGCCAGCCAGCTGCTTGTTTTGCAAATCTTTACTTTCTCAAATGACCCACAAAAGACGAGCTACCAGAGAAAATAACTGTGTTGACAAGCTTATGGGCGTGTACTGTCCAGACCTCTGTACATCAGTGTCATGATCTTCCACTTTGTCTATGTAAGTTCGAGTATGCCCCCGCGCGCACGCGCGCGTGTGCGTGTGTCTGTGTGTGTTAGTTTTGAGTTGTTTCCTTCAGGCTGATTCAACTAGTTTAAAACATACATTAATTCATTGGTATCTTGAAATTTTATATTTGACGATGAATTGTTTTGTATAGCATTATGATCTCATGAATTTGATGTTTTGGAACTTTATAAAATATATTATTCTAATTCTTCTCTCTCTCTCTCTCTCTCTCTCTCTCTCTCTCTCTCTCTCTCTCTCTGTGCGCATGCGTGTGTGCGTGCGAGCTATTTACATTTAAAGCGCCATTTACTGGCATTTAAAACGGGGGGTGTGGGGGGTGTGCGCGCGTGCGCGCGCGCTCGTTAGTTTACTATTTATATTAAAAGCGCCTTTTACTGTCTTTGAAAACGGTTCTGTGTGTGTGTGTGTGTGTGTGTGTGTGTGTGTGTGTGCGCGCGTGTGTGTGTGTGTTTGTTTTGTGTTGTGTGTGTGCATGTGTTGTGTACGCACGCGCGCGCACATATATATATATATATATGTGTGTGTGTGTGTGTGTGTGTGTGTGTGTGAGTGCTATGTGCTTCTTTGCGTTGCTCGCGATGCAATCTTTAATCTATGGGATGTTTTATGTTTTTTCGGCGTTTGCTGTTAGTTCCCCACGGGGCCTAAAGCTATGCAAAGTTGTATACTGCAATGTGTACTTAAAAGACTGCCTGTGCCATCGACACCCCATCCCAGGGACCTTGACGTGAACTAATGAAATCAGTCTCATATCCAATACGGCTGACAAATCGCACCTAAGACAGAAATAAGCCTAAGTCACCAATACGGCTGACAAATCACGACTAAGACAGAAATAAGCCTAAGTCACCAAAAGGGTGACAAATCGCACCTAAGACAGAAATAAACCTAAGTCACCAATACGGCTGACAAATCGCACCTAAGACAGAAATAAGCCTAAGTCACCAATACGGCCGACAAATCGCACCTAAGACATCACCAATACGGCTGACAAATCGCACCTAAGACAGAAATAAGCATAAGTCACCAATACGGCTGACAAATCGCGACTAAGACAGAAATAAGCCTAAGACACCAATACGGCTGACAAATCGCACCTAAGACATCACCAATACGGCTGACAAATCGCACCTAAGACAGAAATAAACCTAAGTCACCAATACGGCTGACAAATCGCGACTAAGACAGAAATAAGCCTAAGTCACCAATACGGCTGAAAAATTGCACCTAAGACATCACCAATACGGCTGACAAATCGCACCTAAGACAGAAATAAACCTAAGTCACCAATACGGCTGACAAATCGCACCTAAGACATCACCAATACGGCTGACAAATCGCACCTAAGACAGAAATAAGCCTACGTCACCAATACGGCTGACAAACATCACCTAAGACAGAAATAAGCCTACGTCACCAATACGGCTGACAAACATCACCTAAGACAGAAATAAGCCTAAATCACCACTATAGCTGACAAATCGCACCTAAGACAGAAATACGCCTAAGTCGAACGCAACTGTATGAGAAATGAAAGAGAAAATGACTGCAGATGACGAGCTAGCGTTAGCCTTGCATATCACAGTCTGTCTAAATATGACGCTACTGTAGTGTCCAAAAGGTGTCACGATTAACTCCGCTTTCGTTGGAGGCACGAAAGCTAATCAGAGTTAATGAGGGAGTCGAGGAGGAAGGACTGCACGTTTTAATTATTCCTGCCTGTCGTTTCTCCCCGCAGACCTTAAAACTGTAGTGACTGCTACAGTCATATTACACCACTGACGCTTATCTGGCTCTCATCTCTATAGACAACCCGCGTACAACGTTCATCAATGTCCTCCGGCTGATTATGAAACAAAACGTATTCCACTGACTGCGTTTTCATCACTGGCCCAAAAGGCAGATTCAATTTTGATTAGTCTGCAAGTCATATAGCTCTGTCTGTCTGTCTTCGCGCTTGTGTATCTGTGTGTGTTGCCACCCCCAAACCCCCTCTCTCTCTCACACACATAAACCGTACTGGGTGACTGGGCGTGAAACACCAAGTTACTACTACTCTCACACACGCTGCTTGTCTATCTCTGCTTGTACCCCCCCCCCCCCCCCAACACACACTTCTCTCTCTCTCTCTCTCTCTCTCTGCTCACCCTGATCTAACCGTAATGGTTGACTGGGTGTAAAACACCAAGTTACTCTCTCTCTCTCTCTCTCTCTCTCTCTCTCTCTCTCTCTCTCTCTCTCTCTCCCTCCCTCTCT
This sequence comes from Alviniconcha marisindica, assembly GCA_018857735.1. NCBI lineage: Eukaryota > Metazoa > Mollusca > Gastropoda > Provannidae > Alviniconcha > Alviniconcha marisindica. Next base: position 1,010,421 of record JABMCL010000145.1, read on the forward strand.
CTCTCTCTCTGCCTGTCTGTTATCTCTCTAGCTGTCCTCCTGCCTGCCTGCCTGCCTGCCTGCCTGCCTGCCTGCCTCTCTTGCTCGCTCTCTCCACGAGTGTGTCTGTCTTTTCAGGTGTAAACGGATGTGATTAAACCCCGATTAAACCCCGATCTACTTGCGAATCCGACGGTGAGTGGATTGTTGGGCGCGTGCACATGGCAAGTATAGAATAATCATGCATTATTATCATTTCTTTTCTTCTTCTTTTGGCCTTCCGGCATCATTACAGCCTATCTGAAACTGGAGCCAGCCGATGTATTACTTAGTGCCAGATTAACCGAACCAGTCACAGGCCGGGGTAAAAATGCAATACCAGAATAAAACTTGATCAATACATCCAATCGCAAACAAAAGTCTGCTATCAGGGAAAAACTCAGTCAATACATCCAACCGCAAGTAAAAGTCTAATACCTGGCTGAAACTTGATCAATACATCCAATGACAAGTAAAAGTCTGATACCTGGGTGAAACTTGATCAACACATCCAATCACAAGTAAAATCTGATACCTCGGTGAAACTTATCAATACATCCAATCACAAGCAAGAGTCTGATACCTGGGTGAAATGTAATCAATACATCTAATCACAAGCAAAGGTCTACTTTCAGGGTAAAAACTTGATCAGTACATCCAATCGTCGACTATTCCAATTGATTTATTGATACCATGTAGATTAAAGGGGAAGAGACAGACAGACAGACAGACAGACAGAGACAGAGAGAGAAAGAGAGAGAGACAGAAAGGAGTGGACTGAAACAATAAACTATATAAGTAAATAAACTATAAAATAAACTATATATATATATATATATACACACGTAATAGTAAATACCAATGCCATCTGGCAGGAAGCGGTGCACACCACCTACCAATTGTCTCCCAGCTGCCATACAAAAAATCCTGTCTCTCAACGAAAAATGTTGGAGAATTTTCTGTGGGGGAAAAAAATCAAGAGAATGGACAGTCCTGCTGCACTTTCTGTCTCGTCCTTGTTCCGCTAATAAGCAGAAGAAGGACAAGACAGAGTGCAACAGGACTGTATAGCTGAAGAACAAGGAAAGAGACAGGAATGGGGAATCAAATGAAAGCCCTCAGATTTCAAACAGAAGGTGCCACCAGACATCCCTGGCCACCCTCTGGTGCGTGGGTGGGTGGCGGGGGGGGGGGGGGGGGCGGGGGGGGGGGGGGGGGGGGAGGCGGCGGTGGGGGGGGGGAGGAGAGGGGGGCGTGGGGGGCGCAACACAAACTGTGCTGTAAGGTCATTAAAAATGCAATGAACAGTTAAACTTCAACAGGACTACTGCCCGTTATGCAGCATAGTTTGACATATATCACTTCCTTAGCGTCCACAAAAAAATCGCCACCTTTAAAAGGGAAAGAACCGAAGAAGCGCCACAGGCCCTATTAGTATGGATGAAATTTAAAAATAAAATAAATAAAATAAAATAATAAGAATTAGAAACCGCTTTTTTTCTTTTTTTTTCTTTTTCTCCCGATCTTTTTTTCTTCTTCTATTTTTTATATATTTTATTTTATTTTATTTTAATCGATGTTTGAAAATCGTGAAAACACTGCCGCATGTGTTTCTATGGTTTTGTACTCCATCAATGCACAGATGTGCGTCCGCTTACGCACTAGAATGGAAAAGGACGCACTAAATTTATATCTCGCGGGCCCTAGAACTGTCAGGTTACAGGATTTGGAGAAGAAGAAAAATATATATATATAATTTTTTTGTTTTTCTTCTCTATGTCCAGACCTGCTGTTCATGACTGACAGAAATACTGGCCAATCAGGAAGCTTGTCACTTTTTGTTTGCGGTCGGTGACATTTGCAACAGGGGTGTACACACTGTGACTACCTGCAATGTTTGTACTATTTTGTCCTGGTGAAGTGGGGTGGCGTGGGAGCGGGGTGGGGGTGTGTGGGGTGTGTGTGTGTGGGGGGGGGGGGGGGGGGGCTCAACTACCAAATTGCAAAGTTTGGTAGCCAAAGGTCGGGAAGCAAAAATATTTGACTCTCTGGGCTGGACTAG
>JABMCL010000145.1:1017500-1045000 GCA_018857735.1 Alviniconcha marisindica
ATAATTTGAGTTGTTTGTAACAAACGTACCACTGTTTGGGCACCAACAAAACATTGCTCGTTAACTGACAGTTTTTAGGAACCTATGGCGTAAATAAATACGGCATTGGTTGAAGGAAGGATGTCGTAAACCAATGCCTGGAGTCTGTGTCCGTAGCACTCCTGTTGAGGAACAACTAAAGCAAAAGACGTCCAACTTTCTGAGCCCATCTCCACTTCCCTGTTCTTGATCTCTTCTGGGCTCTCTTCAGGGTCCAGCACCACCTCCTCCTCTTGATCTCGCCTGGACCCGCAAATGAATGTCTAACTTGTTCGTGAGAGTCCAGCTCACCTCCCTCCTCTTGACCTCGCCTGGACCCGCAAATGAAAGTCTAACTTGTTCGTGAGAGTCCAGCTCACCTCCCTCCTCTTGACCTCGCCTGGACTCTGATAATCATAAAGGTTTTGCACGAGTACGCGTACAAACTCCAAGCACTGGTTTACGACATCCTTCCTCCAACCACTGCCATAGTTGAATACGCCATAGTTCTCGAAAAACTGTCAGCTAACGAACAGTTTTTTGATGATGCTCAACGGCAGTAAGTTTGTAACAGACAACGGAAATTATATCAGACGTTTCCTTTATAACTGACCACGTTGCTTATGCTAGCACAAATAAAACCAAAATCGTTCGAATCAAGACGAAACTTTTTTTTGTAGCCGGGGCGGACACGTCCTAAGTTTACGTGCGTGCTTGGGTGCTATGTTGCTTTCACAGACCTTTCGGAGGGCGCTGACCGCGTCGGAGATAAAGAGTGCCCCTTCAGTGGCGTAACCAAATCTGGCAGAGTTCGGAGGCAGGTGCCGGAAAGCGATGCTCGGAGTGTGGTACGCATACTAGCCAAGCAGCAGATCATAATTAGTGGAGTTGTCATAAAACCCAGTAGTCCAACCGCTAGTATTCTAATACTGTATCAGTTGTAGTATACTGGGCTGCTCGAACTAAGATTGCAGTTTATTAGTAAATAGTACAACAGCAATCTTAGTTCGAACAGCACGGTGGTATGCTACAACTGTCCAACCAAGTAGTTGGCATGGTCCAACATAATGTGTGACACTGCAGTCCAGTATATCCCACCTACTACATCTCACTGTTTCACCAAGTAGTTGATTCAAATGCCCAATAGTCCAGTATCTGACTGTCTAACAGTAACACTCTGCAGTCCAACATTTCCCACCTGCTACAACTCACTGTTTCACCAAGTAGTTGATTCAAATGCCCAATAGTCCAGTATCTGACTGTCTAACAGTAACACTCTGCAGTCCAACATTTCCCACCTGCTACAATTCACTGTTTCACCAAGTAGTTGATTCAAATGCCCAGTAGTCCAGTATCTGACTGTCTAACAGCAACACTCTGCAGTCCAACATTTCCCACCTGCTACAACTCACTGTTTCACCAAGTAGCTGATACAAATGCCCAATAGTCCAGTAGTCCAGTAGTAGGGTATCTGGTAGTCTAACACACTGCAGTCTAGCAACTCTGTGTACAAAGTTAAAGTAGTAAGTTAGTATGGTAGTCCACTAGCCCAGTGTTTGTTTGGTGTTTTTTAACAATGTGTGTGTGTGTGTGTGTGTGTGTGTGTGTGTGTGTGTGTGTGTGTGTGTGTGTGTGTGTGTGTGTGTGTGTGTGTGTGTGTGTGTGTGTGTGTGTGTGTGTGTGTGTGTGTGTGTTTGAGAGAGAGTGTTTGAGAGAGAGTGTGTGTGTGTGTGTGTGGGGGGGGTGTTTGTGTGTGTGTGTGTGTGTGTGTGTGTGTGTGTGTGTGTGTGTGTGTGTGTGTGTGTGTGTGTGTGTGTATGTGTGTGGGTGTGTGTGTGCGTGCATGCATGTGTGTTTATGTGTGCATGTGTGTCTGCATGCGTGTGTGTGTGTGTGTGTGTGTGTGTGTGTGTGTGTGTGTGTGTGTGGTGTGTGCACAGTGTGGTGTGTGTGTGTGTGTGTGTGTGTGTGGGGTGTGTGTGTGTGTGTGTGTGTGTGTGTGTGCAAGTGTGTGTATGTGTGTGTGTGTGCGTGTGTGTGTGCATGTATGCATGCACATGCATATGTGTGTGCATGTGCATGCATGTGTGTCCATGTCTGCGTGAAATAGAGTGCAGTCCAACAACCCAGTATGCTACAATTGCCTAGTTAGAACAAGGCTATTTCATGATCATCTGCTCAGTACTTTTGACAGACGAATACACCTTCATGGAGAGTAAGTGATTGACAAGCAAATACATCAAGAACTAGCAAGTAAGTAACTTGGTGTTTTATGCCCAGCCAACAAGTATGGTTATATCTGGGCGAGTGTCAAGGACTCAAGTTCAAATAAAGCGAAGAAAGAAACAAAACAAATGCTACTTTCTCCTGTGACGCTGAACCTGCGTTAGGGTCATAAAAGCTGCTATGAACTTACAAGCTTGAAAAAGGTTGCCACTATGCAGTTTGAAAAGCGCCCACTTATTATTAATTTTAAAACAACATCTTTATTTTATGCTAGTCAAAAAGCATTAAAGTTTAGTCAGTGGGCTTGTAATACTACTAATAGAGATACTATTGGTTCAAATCTGGGCCAGGCCACGTTTTGTTGGGTGAAGGATGCATTTAATTTTATGTGTTTTCATCTGTGAAGGATGTATTTAATTTTATGTGTTTTTAGCTGTGAAGGATGTATTTAATTTTATGTTGTTGTTTTTTTAGCTGTGAAGGATGTATTTAATTATATGTGTTTTTAGCTATGAAGGATGTTTTTAATTTTATGTTGTTGTTTTTAGCTGTGAAGGATGTATTTAATTACATGTGGTTTTAGCTGTAAGTGTAACCTGCCACCTGCAGTCAAGAGGGTCTTTTATATGTGCTGCTGCTGGAACACCACTGATGGGTGAAGAAGAATACAGAAACTTTAGTATCACAATAAAATAAGTAAGTAACAAAACTTAACATTTTCCACATTGAGGATGTACCTCTGGTGGAGTTAATGTACCTTGTATACACGTACTCCAGGTGCGAGTTGCTGTAGGTGACTCAGGTCTTTGTTGTTGCATTTGTGTTACGTATTTCAAGAACTAATTAACTCCCTTGCATGTTGATTCCATATGTTTGCCAAACTAACTTGTTCAAAACATTTTCAACTTAACCCCCTCCCCCCCACCACCCCCCTCCACCATCACCACCATCACTTAGCTTCAAATAACAGTCTCAGCTGTACTGTACTCTTTGATACTATAATCTGAAATCTATCCCTGATACAGCAACTAAGGCTTCTACTCAACACACAAGGGAGTTAATTAGTGCTAAAAATATGTAACACAAGTACAACAATGAAGAGCTGAGTTGCCTACGGTAAGTGTAACTGTTTTAAGTGTACATTTTTGTTTAAGGTTTCTACTGTTCTAAGTACTACAACAAAGAGCTGAGTTGCCTATGGCAAGTATAACGTTTTTAAGTGTAAGTTTTTTTTTTTAAAGGCTTCCACTGGTCTAAGTACAACAACGAAGACCTGAGTCACCTATGGTAAGTATATCTTTTTTAAGTGTAAGTTTTTTTTTAAGACTTCTACTGTTTTAAGTACAATAACGAAGACCTGAGTCACCTACGGTAAGTGTAACTTTTTTAAGTGTAAGTTTTTTTAAGGCTTCTGCTATTCTAAGTACAACAACGAAGACCTGAGTTGCCTACAGTTTTGGGTCTCTTTTTTAACTGTAAGTGTTTTAAAGGCTTCCAATGTTCTAGGTTGGCTTAATGGCAATGGTCCTGTTGTGTGGTTTACTGCAGCTGAGCTCGTCAGCAAGGGGCCAAAGTTCACCCAAATCACACACTGATACAGCAGCAACTTAAAAATAATCAAAACATATGGGGAATAATTCTGCAAGGTCCAGACATCACCATGCTGAATGATATTGATAACGATTAAACCATATTAATCATTCAATTTCTGTGCATTTTAATTCTGTCTGCAACTATTAGGTTGAAGACTCACATTGCTGTCACAGTTGTATCTTTTTTCCCCTTTTCTACCCCCCCCCCCCCCACCCGCCCCCCCAACCCCCTTTACTTGTTGAGGTTGAGCCACAAGAGACAGCTCTGTCCATAGTTGTTAATTGTGTGTGTGTGTGTGTGTGTGTGTGTGTGTGTGTGTGTGTGTGTGTGTGTGTGTGTGTGTAGTGTGTGTGTGCAGCATGTTGCGTGTGTGTGTGTGTGTGTGTGTGTGTGTGTGTGTGTGTGTGTGTGTGTGTGTGTGTGTGTGTGTGTGTGTGTGCATGCATGTGTGTGTGTGCGTGTGATGTGTGTGTGTGTGTGTGCATGCATGTGTGCATTGTTGTGTTGTGTGTGCATGCATGTGTGTTGTGTGTGTGTGTGTGTGTGTGTGTGTGTGTGTGTGTGTGTGTGTGTGTGTGTGTGTGTGTATGTGTGTGTGTGTGTGTGTGTGTGTGTGTGTGTGTGTGTGTGTGTGTGTGTGTGTGTGTGTGTGCATGTGCATGCATATGTGTGTGTGTGTGTGTGTGTGTGTGTGTGTGTGTGTGTGTGTGTGTGTATGTGGGCATGTGTGTGCATACATGTGTGCATGGATTATCCCTCCCCTCCTTTTTTAGTACTTATTACTTTTGCTTTTATGCATTAAAATGTTATGTGTTGCATAGTTCTGTGGGGATTATCTTCTACCAAGACAAGCTCCATGCATTTACAACATCCATCCCACAGAAACTGAGATAAATCCTCTAAAGAAGGCACGTCGCTGCCCATGTGACTGGGTAATAAAAAAAATGGTAACACATGCAATCCTCTCACCCTATGGAAAGCATTTGTTTATATATATGTGTGTGTGTGTGTGTGTGTGTGTGTGTGTGTGTGTGTGTGTGTGTGTGTGTGTGTGTGTGTGTGTGTGTGTGTGCCAGGTGACAACAACAACTGTCATCATCAAGATGATTATCATTCTGATTATCCAGAACTGAGACAGGTCTACACACACACATTCTGATTATTCCAGAACTGAGACAGGTCTACACACACACATTCTGATTATTCCAGAACTGAGACAGGTCTACAGACACACATTCTGATTATTCCAGAACTGAGACAGGTCTACAGACACACCTTCTGATTATTCCAGAACTGAGACAGGTCTACAGACACACATTCTGATTATTCCAGAACTGAGACAGGTCTATAGACACACATACTGATTATTCCAGAACTGAGACAGGTCTAAACACACACATTCTATTCCTCTGCCATCAGACACTGGAATTATATTACCCCAAAACACCCCTCAAAGGTGGACTCAGCCAAGGCCTTCACCACCACCATCAAACACAAAGACAGGGTAAGAGCTACTCCACCATAAAAAGTCTGTTCTCTCCTATTTTTCTTTTACCCACTGTGTAACATGAGGAATAGGGTCACGTCAGCTAAGTGGCATTGTTGAACTAGAACTTGAAGGCTGGGATTGTGCTAGTCAGGGTCTTGCCCAGGATACCACCACAGAAGCCTTTCTGTTAATATTTGACTTAGCTAGAGACATTTATAAACAACCTGATTTAGTGTGTGTGTGTGTGTGTGTGTGTGTGTGTGTGTGTGTGTGTGTGTGTGTGTGTGTGTGTGTGTGTGTGTGTGGTGTGTGTGGTGTGTAGGTGTGTAGGGGTGTGTGTGTGTGTGTGTGTGTGTGGTGTGTGTGTGTGTGTGTGTGTGTGTGTTGTGTTGTGTTGTGTTGTGTTGTGTTGTGTTGTGTTGTGTTGTGTTGTGTTGTGCTGTGCTGTGCTCTGTGTGTTTTGTGTTGTGTTGTGGTGTGTGTGGTGTGTGTGTGTGTTGCATTGCGTTTTGTTGTGTTATGTGTGTGTGTGTGTGTGTGTGTGTGTGTGTGTGTGTGTGTGTGTGTGTGTGTGTGTGTGTGTGTGCATGTATTTTTCTCTCTTTTTTTTTTTTAACATACTGATTCTGCACATCAACCATTGTGGATATTTGCCCAGTCTATAGGGATTCCCACAGTAATCAGAAGAAGAAGAGTGTCTTGTTGCTAATTAAGCAGAGCATCACTGTGTAACTGTAATGCCTTTACTTTCAGTTTCTTCCATCAGGTAGCCACAATCAGGTCACTGAAAAAGCTTCTTGATTACAATGGGATTTGCTGCCACTCAGGGGTGGGGGTGGGGGGGGGGGGGGGGGGAGGGAGGAGGGGTCTGACACATATATCAAAGCAGAACAAAGAACAAGAAAAAATGACCGCATTCTGTGATTCTAAAATACCTGGCTTGTAGTTTTCAAGTCTCTTACAAGTTCTCCCTGGAACTCTGATGTATCTCTGGTCACTGGTGGAGTTTATGTACCTTAAAAATAAAAGTATTTACATGCATCCAGGTGAGAGTTACCATAGGTGACTCAGGTCTTTGTTGTTGTACTTGTGTGACGTCTTTTAAGCGCTAATTAACTCCCTTGTGTTTGAGTTCTCCCTGGCTTGTGTTGTATTTCTGAGGGACAAGCCCTTGCCCACGGTACAGCTCCTAGTCATCAGTGACCCTACCTACCATTGGGGAGCAGTGGATGTGGGTAGCTAATCGGCCAGTTGGGAGCAAATGTGAAAATGAAATATATTTATAACAGTTTCTGATAGTCAGAAGACAGTTTTAACCATTTAGCAACAGCAACCAAACCAGCTCCCCAAAAAGTAACTCGCGGAAAGTGTTACTGTTTACCTACTAGAAATCGAAAGTAGCCGTACGCTTTTCCAGTTGCTGTATTTATAGTGTGCCAATCGGTCCTGCGACGTCGGACCTCTATTTGTGTTAAATTGTTTAACGAGAACTAACGCTGGCTACGGCCTTGCGATCAAAAATAGAAAGCGCCTTCGCTGATCTGACAACCAAAAGGTCACTGCTGACACTCTTAAAGTCTTATTTCTTTAGTTCAGTTAACGGCATTATTCTACTGCCGAAAGAGCAAAACACGGCAAAACGCTGGTGTATATTACAAACACTATGCCCAAGACTTAAACTGCTCGTTACCCTACCTTATTAACAACAACTTCCGACTGCCTCATCTTCTCCTCTGCGGTGAGACAGGCCAGTCTGTTTTTGATCACCTTCCGCAAAGCAGATTTCGCATGCTGCAGCGTCGCCATTTTGAGAAAAGGGGAGGTCACTTTACAGCACATCAAAGAGAATCTCGTCTGGTGGGCCTGCGCGCGACTTTTAACGACATACAGCAACTTCCCGTATGTCTGCAGCACATGTATTTAAGAGAGAGAGAGAGAGAGAGAGAGAGAGCACCCTGGCACTATGGGCCGCCTATCAGTCAGTCAGTAGTAGCGGAGCTGGACCGAGTCAGACACTACTCAGTGACACTCTCTCAGTCAGTGTCACTGACTGTAGACTAGTGAGTGGTAGTTTCTGGTCGACCGATAAGTTTTTCGGAAACTCGTCAGCCGATAATTCAATGACTGCCGATCATGACAGAGTGACTAAAGAATTTGTTGCTCAGTCGTCACTTTTTCTGAATGCCGACGGCAACCGACAGTTCAGTAACGTCGCTGATTTGAGAACAATGAAGTTCAGTCAGTTATAGCCGTGCTGAGGGGGGGGAGGGGGGGGGGGCTGAACTGAAGAAGCAAGGCCACGGGTACAATGATTCTAGCGGCATTGGTGCGATACGCCGCTGGTGGCCTCTCCTGGCCGCTTGTAAATTGTTAGTATTGCTTTTTGTTTAACTTGAGATCACAGTTGTTAACGCACCATTGTTTTATATATATGTAAAATATCGTTGCCTTGATTTCTGTACTAAACTAACAGTAACTTGATCTACAACTCTACCTGAGTATTACTTCCAATTCAAATCACACACACACACACACACACACACACACACACACACACACACACACATGCCACACACACACGCACGCACGGCGCACGCACGCACGCACTGACGACACACGCACACCGTCAGGCACACACACACACACACACACACACACACACACACACACGCGCGCGTGTGTGCGTGCGTTCCGTGCGTGCGGCGTTTGTGGGTGTGTGTGTGTGTGCGTGAGTGCTTTTTTGTTTCAGTGTTTTTTGTTTTGCCGTGTGTGTGTGTGTGTGTGTGTGTGTGTGTGTGTGTTGTGTTGTGTCAGTTTGCTCTAAAATTGTGCTTACTTTGTCATTAGTCCATCATGAGCTGTGTCTATGCTTTCTCGCCTTCTTTGCAGAACCCCACCCACCTTCTCAATGTGCTGGTCACGCCGCCTGCTTTTGTCTTGGTTGGATGCGTTCCCACCCCAGCAATTAAGTCATTCCAAAAGTTAAAACACTGTCAATAGTAATTGTACAAAACATCTGTAAAATGTCTTCACAGACACCAAAAGACCAGGTGATCCACTGATAGAATCTTATCCAGCTCGATAGACTGGTAATTAGCAAAGACTGTCGATTTGCCATATTTTTAATGTAATAAAATCCCATCCCAACACATCGCTGCAGGACTTGCAACGCTCTGACAGAGCCCAGTCCTTGACCAGGAAGAAGATTTTTTTTTTTTTTTTAAATATCGCGGGAAACGCCTCCAGTAGATGATGATGATGATGATGATGATTATGATGATGACTGCTTTTTATATAGCGCTATTCTCCGTTCTCGAGCAGACTCACTGCGCTCGCATGTGATTCTACACGAGTGACTAGCTTTTTATAGCGCGTTTTTGAATAGCCGCCACCGAAGTGGTGTACTTACAGCGCTGGCATAGCTGGTGCCACATGAAACTGCTGCCGTCTCGGCGCAAGTTCTGTGTACACCACTGAACCATACACCATGTCACTTCATGCAAAGCCACATACGTAAGGTAGGATCAGCAACTGTATATTAATGGGGCTAAGTCTGGCAAAACGCAAAAAAAGCGTCACTGAAATGCTCGGCGGATCTTTGCTTTATGGTCAGGGTGGACTAGTTTCCATTAAGTATAGAAGTCGGTTTTGCCTTTTTGAGCTTTGCGTGGGATGTGGAAATCTAAGCTGGGTTTGACATCGAATCTAACCGAAGAACGGCGCAACTGACGTTAGTGTTTATTACAGTTTACTTGCCCTCGGGCTGTGCGCAGGTGACTGGCGGTGACCGACTGTGTGCACGTGAACCGTCTAGATGTGACATGGTCGGGTGTAATATCATTCTCTAGGAGCGTGCAGGTGTGCGTGGACATTGCAGACAATCCTTGTTTTAACGCCTCTCTGTCTGTCTGTCTGTCTGTCTGTCTGTCTGTCTGTCTGTCTGTCTCTCTCTCTCTCTCTCTCTCTCTCTCTCTCTCTCTCTCTCTCTCTCTCTCTCTCCTCTCTCCTTATCTCTCTCTCTCTCTCTCTCTCTCTCTCTCTCTCTCTCTCTCTCTCTCTCTTCTCTCTCTCTCTCTCTCTCTATACTCTCTCTCTCTCTCTCTCTCTCTCTCTCTCTCTCTCTCTCTCTCTCCTCTCTCTCTCTCTCTCTCTCACACACACACACACACACACACCACACACACACACACACACATTATTGTCTAACATTAAATTTTTATGACGTACATGTGCCGAATATTTGTCACCATGCTGTGAACAGACATAAAATAAAACATTGATCGACTGAGTGATTCGAATACATGCAGTGTAATCATGCTTTGTGTGTCGGAATGTGCGTGTGTGTGTGTGTGTGTGTGTGTGTGTGTGTGTGTGTGTGTGTGTGTGTGTGGCGCATGCACGTGATCTTTGCGTGTTTTACTAGTGGCAAGCGGCAATGTGAATATTACATTTCAAACGTCTTGTCTGTAAGAAGCATATTTAAAAAAAAAGAAATCCTCCAATACTGTTTCGAATGTTCATGACGTATTTAAAACAACAAGTCGGCATAAAAGTTCCCAAATGTTCGGCTGACGCCTTCCTCTGGGGTCACTTCTTAACAACATATATATATATATATATATAGAGAGAGAGAGAGAGAGAGAGAGAGAGAGAGAGAGAGAGAGAGAGAGATCACTTTATTCGAAGTCACGTACGTAGGGTGCATGCGTGTTTAGCTGTAACCTGCCACGAGCACTTTTGGCAGAATGGCCGGGATCTTTTACATGCGACTGGGGTACCACCAGGGTGGAACGGATACCGAAATAAAAGTCCTCACAGAAAGTTGACCACGGAGAAGTATCGAACACGCGACCTTTCGATCACGAGTCTCTGCCAGTTAGCTACCCCCACATGTAGTTTATTCATTTTTATTCATTCATTATTCCTCGGTGTTGTGTGTCTGTGGCATCCGGGTTTCGTTTTGTTATTGTATTTATAAGAATTCCAGTGCCGTTTCGCAAGTTTCTGGTTTGTTCATTTGTAACGGAACCGCACAAAAATTTCCTGTGCGTGTGCAACTTCCAGTCATGCTCAGGTGTCTTGCGGTAGGTTTTATAGCAGTTGATTTTCGTCGTGTCCTCCATTAAACTGACTGTCGTGACATCCATAGAGGCAAGTACCGCATGGACTAGGTGGGTAGGTGGGTGGGCTGGGGGTGATTCAGGATGGGGTGGTGGAAGGGAAGTGTGTGTAGGGCGGGGGGGGGGGGGGGGGGAGGGTATAGCGGGTGATGTAGGGCGGAGATGGGGGGGGGGGGGGGAGCGTATAGCGGGTGCAACAGTTATACTCTCGAACTTTGTAAATTCAGCATTTTAGAAGAGTTCCGACTTCCTTAAAATTCAAAACGTATTGCTAATTGACGACAGTACTTTCCGACTGTGAGGTCTTCTGTATACTTCTGCATTCAGATGGACAATGGTTAAATCCATTTTAATGTTCCATTACTGATTACGAGGGGTGGGAGTGGGGGGCTGACCCCACATTTGAAATTCACTCCCACATGACCTTAGACACTGCTCAACCCTGTCACTTTTTAAAGCCAAACTGAAAACCTTCCTCTTAATTCTCACAGTATTTCCAACCTACCTAATACCAGTACCCAGTTTCTGCTACAGTCAGTATGTGTGTGTGTGTGTGTGTTGTGTGTGTGGTGTGTGTGTGTGTGTGTGTGTGTGTTGTGTGTGCGTGCGTGCGTGCGTGTGTGTGTGTGTGTGTGTTTGTAGTGCGTTTTTTTTTTTAAATAATTTTTTTTACAATACTTTATGTAAATTGTTTTGGTAGGACTATGCTCTACATGTGTATAGAATATCATATTTAGGTTAATACGTATCATGTGAGCGCTCAGGGCGTTGATGAGCGCATGATAAATGTATATTATTATTATTATTATTATCGTCACAAAGGCGAGCTCTAAATATATCCTCGGGGTATCGTTCGTTTCCATACGTATTGGACTTCAACATAAACCCCCGGAAATTTCCGGCCCTGTTTGTTTGCATTGGTCGCATTTCTGCTCGGCATGCCACCTGTGGTAGCAATAGACTTCTAGGTTTCCATGTATTCACAAATAGCCCGTAGGTTAAATTAAGGACAACAGGTGCCACCTGTTTCCAAATGGCAACAAATTAATCGCTTTCCTTGGAGGCTAAACCAGCTGAGACAGCACTTTTCCCACCTCCTACAGCAGCATCGCGGGCAAACACGCGCCCGCGCTTCAGGCATCGGCTGCCAGTCTTAATAATTCTCTACTTGCTTAGGGTTGTGAGCCGGTTTGGCCTAGCGGTAAGGCGTTAGGTTGGTAAGCGGAAGGACCTCGGCTCGATACCGCTTCGGCTCTCCTTTCTCTTCAAAAAGGTTGTGGTTTCTGGACACTGTCCTGTGACTTTTTCCATCACTTCCTCCTGAAACATTAAATGCCTCTCATCGTTGCCCATCTTAATGCAGGAATCATTCTGGTGGTGACAGTGTAGCGATAGGTATATAATCTCCCTCTCCCCCCACCTCCATACCCCCCCCCCCCCCCCCTTCTCCCCGTCCCTAATAAGCCTCATGGTTTCTGTGGACGTTAAGCACCATGTTTACTAGCTGGCAGCGTTGGTTACTCCTTCCCGGCAGTTCCGGTCTTCTGCAGACACCCGAGTGGACAGAATACCATTCTTCCGAACAAAGTCCACTAGTCTCTAGTCTCAGCACTCTTTCTCTTAACAGGCTCCAGTTATCTGGAAACAATTCCCTGTTCCTGCCCGTCATTCTACCTCTGTCAGTACTTTCAAATCTTCCTTGAAAACCGTTCTCTTCTTAAAAACCTTTTCTTCAGTCCCATTGCCTTGATATACTACTGTGTGTGTGTGTGTGTGTGTGTGTGTGTGTGTGTGTGTGTGTGTGTGGTGTGGTGTGTGTGTGTGTGTGTGTGTGTGTGTGTGTGTGGTGCGTGTCGTGTGTGTGCGTGCGTGCGTGTGTGCTGTGTGTGTGTGTGTGTGTGTGTGTGTGTGTGTGTGTGTGTGTACGTGTGCGTTCATGTTGTATGCGTTGAATTTTCAAAATATGTGCATTTAAAGAATGTATAATAGCTTAGGGCCTGTGCGGGTTAGGCGCTCTGAGTATCCATTATTACTATTGGGCGATTCAGGCGGGGTTGTTAACTCCCTTGACTTTTGCCCAGCATCGCTTAAGTCCCTTGGCTGCTTTTACTTCCAGTGCGTACTTTCTTCACAATGGAATTGGAAGGCGGTGACAGTGAATTTGAGGATTTTACACTGCCAACTTTAAAGGCATTTTTGGAGGCCTGTAGTCATAATGTGTCTGGCAATAAGCAATAACTTGTTGCTCGTGCTATAGGATGCCCCAAAACGCATTTTTTCTACGAACTCGCGATCTTCTGGTCAGCCAAAAAACGACGCAAAGACACTTTTTTCCCACCCTCCACGGTAATTTTTGCAACTGCAACAGTATTGGCATTTGTACTGCTTCGCAATTCTAGGTTCAACCTCCACCGTTATACTGACACAGAGTGAAGCAACGCCTACTCAGAAATCGGCCCGGAAGTGCGCTGCGACCTCTCGCGACTTCTTGCGCGAAAGATTACAAAGCGCATTCACTCTAACAAACCAGCTTCGCTGAATCGCCCAATAGATCTATTGTAAATGGAAGGGAGTTCCCTGGGACCGGCTGAGGCGTAACCAACTATGGGTACTTCTCAAATCTGATAGGTGGTTATTTTTCTTTACCCCCCCCCCCCCTTCCCCTTTATTTTTATCTCCCCATTCAGCTGCTGCAACACCATCATCATAAACAATGTACTACCTTTATTCCTATGTACATTTAAATGTCATTGGCGAATAAATATCCTTGTATATGTATACACAAGGATATTGAGAGAGAGAGAGAGAGAGAGAGAGAGAGAGAGAGAGAGAGAGAGAGAGAGAGAGAGAGGGTGTGTGTGGTGTGTGTGTGTGTGTGTGTGTGTGTGTGTGTGTGTGTGTGTGTGTGTGTGTCAGTGTGAACATTTACACTAAAAAAGAAAGAAAAAGTTTCAGCGTTTCCTGGCATTCCTGTGAAAGAACTCGCCAAAACGTTTTCTTTTTTTCTTTTCCATTTTTGTTGTTGTTTTAATGATGAGCAAACAGTAACAATAAATTGTCACACTTTCACGGTTACGTCTTCACGACACAGGATATTTCACACGCGGGCGATAAACCAGTGCATTTTCATAATACTTTCGTAGGAGGAAGATGGGCAGATGCGCAGTCTCCCAAGACGCAGAAAAGACTTAAAAAGGTCGTGACTGCGTTTCTACCCTACTAAAAATAAATAAATAATAATAATAAAAAAGCAGAAGAAGAAAAGAGAGAAGAAGGAAAAAAGAGTGAGAAGATGTGTGCATGTCCGACCACCTCCGCACTGCAGACCGTCTGGTCGAACATGTGAAACGCGCTCAATATTAATTACGCTGTTATAAATAACCAAAACCCCGAGGCCATATTGGTATTAATAAAAATGTTTTTAAAACCCCGCCTATTTTGTGCTACTAATCGAGACCATACGTACCGGTCCCGCTTCCGTCTGATCACTACTCAGTGTTTTTAATATGTCTGGTGTTAAAAGCCAATCATCTGTCTGTCTTTGGCTGCATTTCCGAGGTCACACACGAGATAACTCTTTGAAGGAAAGTCGCTGGCTTAGAGCGAGACCACTCTCTTCGTTCATGTTCAATGTTGCTTTACGTCCACAGAGACCGTAGGGACTATTAGGGACGGGAGCCCAGGACGTCCACCTCGACTTTCACACAGCTCCTGACCTCTGGTGATTCTTCGGTCAATGTTGCTTTACGTCCACAGAGACCGTACGGACAAATAGGGGCTGGGAGCCCAGGACGTCCACCATTTCTTTCACACAGTTCCGGAGCTCTGAGCACTCGTTCTCTAAAACCATGTTAAGTACGATCGAGTGTGATGTGTGAGCGTATCATGTAGGCCTGTTGCCCGCCCTGACATTTCTCCGGAGTAATATTCTGTCTCTTTTGAGAAATGATGTACATTTGGAGGATTTTATGCACCTTATAATATTTGCGAGGCTGGCGACAGTTACCGTAAGAAGTTAAGGTCTCTGTCGTTGTGTCTCTTGTTACGTGTATGACGTCTGTCGATTGCTGTTGATGCTCCTTTCTCTTTCTCTCTCAGCGGGGTTTCATTGTCGGTTAAAGATCAAAGACAAAGTGGTTGGAGTCCGGAAAGACAGTTTGCAGAAGAAGTTGGACCACCTGGGTCTAGGCAGGCATAAGAGTAGCTGGGAAAATAATTCATAGTAACAAAAACATGTTAGGCACATATTATGCTACAAAATGTACAAGACGCTGCATGGAATGAATTTTATTTTTAAAGTCTGTCCACGTTTACCTTCTATCTCATCAAACCGTACCATCCGTTCAATCGAGGCGGGGATAATAAAACACAATGCCACGGACAACACACACACACACACACACACACACACACACACACACACACACACACACGCGCGCACACACACACACACGTGCGCCCGGCGGGAACACACAAATACACACACGTGCGCGCGCGCACACACACACACACACACACACACATCGAGGGAAGGGAAAAACAGATTATAGTGTTGCTGGCGAAGGAGTGACAAATCGTGCAGCGAGTGGACCTTTCGGCACGTTTTGTCACCACGTAGTGACAAAACGTGCCTGGGTGACAAAACTTGCAGGCAGTGCATCTAATTTGACACGTTTTGTCACCTTAGTGAGTGACAAAACGTGGCCGCAGTGACAAAACATGCCGCAACAAGGCTGTTTTGAAGCTTAAAAACTTCACAGCACCAGACACACACACACACACACACACACACACACACACACACACACACACACACACACACACACACGGAAATTTAAAAGGATTGGGTGGACCTGAATGAGTGTAGAAACTAGGTCAGAAATGTCCAATTACTGCAACGGCAATTCCAATCACTCTAAAACTGCTCTCTCTCTCTCTCTCTCTCTCTCTCTCTCTCTCTCTCTCTCTCTCTCTCTCTCTCTCTCTCTCTCTCTACTGTTCGAGGGAGTAATAAAGATGAAAGAAATTTCCTTACGTGAGCACGCCAAATTGATCAGATCATTGGATAGGCAGCCAGTTTTGAAATTGCTGATTAGTCATACAATGATTGGATTCGAAATCAAGAGGTTATCTGTGACAGGGGGCAGCTTATTACGCAAACTATTACACAGTGAATAATTATGCTGCTTATCCCACACACACACACACACTTACACATACACTACCTTGTCCTCAGTATTCTTTTCGTTGCGTCAGCCGCACAGGGTCATTGACGAACTCTGCAACTTTTTCCCAAATTGTATTACTAGGCGTCCCCTACCCTTAGGTCAGAAACGACGTTACCGCTGAAAACCGCAGAACGTAGGTTGAAAACAACCATGCCATGTAATAGATGAAAGAGTAGGTAGAAGATGGTAGGTCTGATATTCCTGTCCGGATTACCAGCCATGTCAACCATACTCCAACCATTCGTCAGTCCGGTGTGAATTTCAGCAACCTGATTTCCATCACCACACAGGACAATCATGAATCTATTCATCAATCTCAGAGTTGTATAAAGGTACTGTGCTTCAACTCGCAGTCATGCCGACAGATCGCCACTGATATTCATGATATGATCGTAGACACTAATGTTGATGTGTTGATGTTGACGGAAACGTGGCTGTATTCCCACGGTGATGAGGCCTACATTGCCGCTATGACCCCAGCAGGCTACGACTTTCGTTCGTTCCCCCGCGTAGGATCTAGAGGAGGTGGTATCGGCTTTGTCATGAGGACAACCCTGTCAACTTCCTTGTTATTCAAACCTCTTGAGTACAGATTTTTCGAAGCAGTGGAGATGCGGCTTTCATTTGATCATATTTCTGTTGCTATCGTGTGTTTGTATCGACCGCCACCAAGTAAACGCAACAAACTGACCAACTCCATGTTTCTTGAGGAATTCTCGGAGCTCTTATCTCAATATGCCGATTCTCGCAGTGATACTGTGTACATTGGTGATTTTAACTTTCACTATGATGATTGTTCTGACGGACAAGTGAGCCGCCTGAGGACGATGTTGAGTGATCACAACCTGACTCAGCTCGTCAACGTACCCACCCATAAGCGCGGCCATATCCTGGACTGGGTTGTGGTGCGCACCGAGAACAGCTGTTTCTGCTTTGACAGCGTGCAGGACTACCCACATCTGTCAGACCACAAAGCTGTCGTCTGCACGCTGGCTGTAACGAAGCCCTCCCCGCGCAGACGTCTTGTGACATCAAGGAACATTAAGGCCATATGTCTCTCCGACTTCCAGTCCGACGTGAGGGCCTGGGTTGAGGCCGCCAGTCAACAGTATTCTAACTTGGATCTGGCTAGCTTCGTCGATGTCTACAATGACGGCCTTCGTCGAGTTCTTGACCGCCACGCCCCGTCCGTCACCAGAGGCGTGAGAGACCGCCCTTCCGCCCCCTGGATGACCGAGGAGATCAGGGAGGCTCGACGGAGACGGAGACTGGCGGAGCGACGATGGAGAGCGACCCGTCTCACAGTCCACAGGGAAATCTACGCCAAGGAGCGGGCTGCTGTGAAGGCGTGTGTTCAGGAGGCCAAGAGACGGTTCTACTGTGAGAAGATCGACTCCAGTTCTTCCTGCAGGCAGCTCTTCGCTGTGTCCAGCGAACTGTTGGGCAAGTCCAGCACCGCCCCTCTAACCATCAGACATCCCCCGTTCCGATCTGCCCGATCGGTTTTGTGACTTTTTCTCCGACAAGATTGACCGTACCCGTGATGACCTGGACTCGCGCTCATCTGAGCCACCGACCTTTGCCATTTTTGATGGTCCACAGTTCTCTCAGTTTGAACCGGTGACCGACGAACTAATACGTGAACTTATCATAAAGTCACCGACGAAAAGTTGCATGCTTGATCCTATCCCTACTTCTATCACCAAACAGTGCCTTGATGACCTTGTTTCGTTGATCACGTTTATTGTTAATGCCTCTCTTTCTACAGGTATAGTCCCTCCCCAGTTCAAGCAGGCTATTGTAACACCACTCTTGAAGAAACCTGGACTCGACACAAATGATATGAAGAACTTTAGACCCGTGTCAAATATGTCTTTCATCTCAAAGATTCTTGAGAAAGTTGTCCTGATTCAGTTGAAAACACATCTGTCTGGCAATAATCTTCTTGAAATCTTTCAGTCCGCTTACAGGCAAAACCATAGCACAGAGACTGCCGTACTGAGTGTCCTTGATGGTCTGCTTTGTAGCGCGGATGAGAGACTAGTTTCCCTGGTGGCTCTGCTTGATCTAAGTGCTGCTTTTGACACTTTGGACTATCCGATACTGCTGAAACGCTTGAAACAACCTTTGGTGTTAGGGGTACAGTCCTCGACTAGTTTGTCTCCTACCTGAGTGGCTGTTTTCAGTCAGTCATTGTTGATGGTGTTGTGTCCGCCTCCCGCCCTCTTGTGTACGGCGTGCCCCAGGGTTCTGTGTTGGGACCGGTCTTGTTTACCTTGTACTCCCAGCCTTTGTCAGATGTGATTTCTGTTCATAATTGTGACTATCACAAGTACGCCGATGACACTGAGCTGTCCAAAAGTGCCCCACCCGATCAGTTCCTTTCTGTTCAATCCTGTATTCAGACATGTATTGATGATGTTCTGCTCTGGATGAATAGCAACAAGCTTAAGTTGAACACAGAAAAGACTGAGGTTATGCCTGTTGGCTCTGCATCTTGTCTTGAGTCGGTCGACAGTGAGTGCGCAAACATTGGCGGAAACAGTGTTCCTTTCAAAACGTCGGTTAAATACCTTGGAGTCCATCTTGATAAAACGTTGTCAATGCAGAAGCATATCAGCATCATCTGCTGTGCGTCCTTTCTGGAGCTCCGACGTATCGCGTCAATCCGACCGTACCTGTCCCAAAGCGCTGCGGCAAGACTTGTTGCGGCAATGGTCATATCCCGCCCTTGATTATTGCAACTCCGTTTTCATAGGTCTACCAGCAGACCAGATCGCTCGGTTACAGCGGGTGCAGAATAACGCGGCACGGCTCGTGTTGAAAAAAAAGAAGACGAGATCGTGTAACACCGCTTCTTAAGGAACTTCACTGGCTACCAGTAAAATTCCGCTGTCAGTACAAGATTGCAACTCTTGCTTACCGCCATTTTGAAGGGTCTTTACCTCCTTATCTTTCTTCATCTCTCTGCACTTATGAACCGTCTCGCTCTCTCCGATCTTCTAACGAAAAGCTGCTAAAAATTCCAAAGCGAAATCTCAAATCATTTGGACAACGTTCTTTTAGTTTCATGGCACCATCTCTCTGGAATTCTCTGCCGGCCACTCCAAGAAATGTACCAACACTGTCTCAATTCAAATCGCAACTAAAAACCTTCTTGTTTGCCCAAGCCTTCCTGTAGAATCTGAAGAAATCTGTGTCTGTGTGTGGCAATTGAATGTAGATGGATGCATATGGATAGGGGAGAGGGGGAAGGGAGGGGGGGGGGAGAGAGCATGAGAGATCTAGGTAAGAGAAGGAGCACGGGTTGGGTGGGTGAAAAGACAGATTCAAATTGGTGTTGTTGTTTGAGATCATTAAGTTAATATTTTGTTAATTGCTATATGAGTGGACGAGCGGAGATTGGTTTGCGCATGTCATTATGTGTGTGTGTGTGTGTGTGTGTGTGTGTGTGTGTGTGTGTGTGTGTGTGTGTGTGTGTGTGTTAATGTTCGATAGGCGATAATGGTAATTTAAGCTACAATAATTAAAGTTCTGTTTGCTGAAATGTGTGCTAATGTAGTTTTTGTGATAAGATGTTTTGTACAGCGCAGTGAGTTTAACTCTGGTTAAAGAATAGCGCTTTATAAGAATTATTTATTATTATTATTAAAGATTGTTCTATCTGTTCCTCATTTCATTACATTTTGTTTCGTTTGATAACACCACGACCTGTTGCAAACTTCAGCAGCAGCGTCAACAAATTTCAGAATCGGCCCCTAAAGTTGCATACTTCTGCAACTTTTTTAAGTCACTTGTGTCAGAATCTTTTTTGTTGTTAAATAACTACAGCACACACAAAATTAAAAGACTGTGGGGTAGTAAAACAGGGAAGATTGTTCTATCTGTTTTTACATTTTGAAATTTATGTTACGTTTACTTTGACCACACGAAACCGTGTTGCAAACATCTGCGACAAACCGCCAAAATCAAAAAGCCGCAAACTATTTTTTGTGCTTACCGGTGTTGTCTGATCGGTTTGAATCTAAAAATAACCGACCCCAAAAAAGGCTATCGAATGAAAAAAGAAGAAGAAAAAAAGTGCATAAAACCCCCCAGTGAAACGCACCATCCTGCGCATACAAAACATAATTCCGCGAAAGACAAACATAAAAACAAATCCATGAAGCCCCCTTTCGAACAGCCCTATATCTCCCCCTCCCCCCCCCCCCCCCCCCCCCCCCCCCACCCCCACCGCACACACACACACACGTCCCAAATATTTTTTAGAAAGCAAACTTGGGGGCACATGTCTACGCTTGATTCAACTCATCTTTTAGTCATCCGTTTGTTTGTTTTCAAAAAGTTAATAATAATTAAACAAGATCATTCTTATAAAACTCACTGCGCTGTACAAAAAACTAACTGCGAAAACCACATTAGCATACATGTCAACAAACAGAACCTTAAATATTGTAATCTACCATTATCACCTAGCAGACAATATAACACACACACACACACACACACACACACACACACACACACACACACACACACACACACACACACACACACACACAAAGATCTGCAACTTTCAAAAAGTTAAAGACTTCTGCGATCGTGTGAACCTAGAGGAAGTAGACATTCAAAATTCTTGTACACTAGTTCATTTAGTTAGTTAGTTAGTAATTGGTTATTAACGCCCTGTCAAGCACACAGCGTAACCTCAGGACAAGCAAACTCTGTCGTAATTCACATGTCAAAACTTCCCATATATATATAAACCGTTTGTCAAGTCCATCCATAAAACCAATCTCTACGCACACATAAAACATACGCACACAGACATCAAACAAAACTTTTCGAAATTAGTTCGTTCAGTATTACCCCTGTTAAAAGAGCACATAAGGCTAACATGCTGGTAGCATCGACCATTCCGTCTAATTTATCAATATTATATTAAAGACAAATGATTTTTTTTTTAAAGGAACGAAACAAACAAACAAACAAACAAGGTATATCAATGCACAATGGCAAATACCAGTGCCATATGGCAGCAAGCTGCACATACCACCTACCAACTATCATCTCCTAGCTGCTCAACAAGAGCCATACAAAAGCCTAACTCCTTAGCTTAACGAAAAACGTTTGAGAGTTTTCTAGGTAAAAAAAGAGAATGGACCACCAGCAAAAAATGACAACGCAGAAAGAGCAAGAGGACCAGGCAGAAAAACAAGAGGGGAGATAGGAAAGGGGAATCAAATGACAGCCCTGATATTCCAGACATCCCTTACCTCCTTCGAGGTCACTAGGTCAGATATAAAGCATTATAACTTATGCACAAGCGAAAGCTGGCTCCCAGTTCTGGACTCAAACCCACCTATGTCAAACACGGTCAATAATAAGCATATTTACACTTTAAATTACAACTGACAGGATTATGAAGTGCCTATAGTTCTTGTAAACGAAAATGGGGATGAATAGGACATATGCTTCGCAAACACGCTTCCAACGTCACCAGAGAAGCTATATCATGGAACCTCACACGGCAGGTGGAGAAGAGGCTGACAATAACAACCAAAAAACTAAAACAAAACCTGACGCAGAGACCATGTAGCTGACGCCAACAAGATGGGTTACACCTGGCGCAGAGACCTTGAAGTTGATCCCAAAGAGATGGAATACACCTGGCGCAGAGACCTTGAAGTTGATCCCAAAGAGATGGAATACACCTGGCGCAGAGACCTTGAAGCTGATACCAAAGAGATGGAATACACCATGCAGCAGAGACCTTGAAGTTGATACCAAAGAGATGGAATACACCTGGCAGCAGAGACCTTGAAGTTGATGCCCCCAAAATGGGTTCACACCTGGCAGCAGAGACCTTGAAGTTGATGCCCTAAAAATGGGTTTACACCTGGCGCAGAGACCTTGAAGTTGATACCAAAAAGATGGAATGCACCTGGCAGCAGAGACCTTGAAGTTGATACCAAAGAGAAGGAATACACCTGGCAGCACAAAACTTAAAGTTGATGCCCAAAAAATGGAATACACCTGGCAGCAGAGACCTTGAAGTTGATACCAAAGAGAAGGAATACACCTGGCAGCACAAAACTTAAAGTTGATGCCCCAAAAATGGGTTTACACCTGGCAGCAGAGACCTTGAAGTTGATACCAAAAGATGGTTTACACCTGGCAGCAGAGAGCCTTGAAGTTGATCACCAAAAGATAGGTTACACCTGGCAGCAGAGACCTTGAAGTTGATGACCAAAAATGGGTTTACACCTGGCGCAGAGACCTTGAAGTTGATACCAAAGAGAAGGAATGCACCTGGCAGCAGAAACCTTGAAGTTGATGCCAAACAAATAGGTTTACACCATGCAGCAGAGACCTTGAAGTTGATACCAAAGAGAAGGAATACACCTGGCAGCAGAAACCTTGAAGTTAATGCAAAAAAAAAATGGGTTTACACCTGGCGCAGAGACCTTGAGGTTGATACCAACGAGATGGAATACACCTGGCAGCAGAGACCTTGAAGCTGACACCGACAAGATAGGTTACACCTGGATGGCACAGAGACCTTGAAGCTGACACCAACAAGATCGGTTACACCTGGTTGGCGCAAAAACCTTTAAGCTGACACCAACAAGATGAGTTACACCTGGCGCAGAGACCTTGAGATTGATACCAAAGAGACGGAATACACCTGGAAGCAGAGTCCTTGAAGCTGACACTAACAAGATCGGTTACACCTGGCTGGCGTAGAGACCTTTAAGCTGACACCAACAAGATGAGTTACACCTGGCATAGAGACCTTGAAGCTGATTCCAACAAGATCGGATGCTGACTCTTATTTCGGTATCCGTTCCACCCCCGTGTTACCGCAGTAGCACGTAAAAGACCCCGGTCATTCTGCCAAAAGTGCAGGTGGCAGGTTACAGCTAAACACGCATACACCTTACGTATGTGGCTTTGCATGAAGTGACATGGTGCATGGTTGTATGGTGTACACAGAACTTGCGCCGAGACGGCTGCAGTTTCATGTGGTACCAGCCATGTCAGCGCTGTAAGTACACCACTTCGGTGGATATCCAAAAAACGCGCTATGAAAAGCTAGTCACTCACGTAGAACCACATGCGAGCGCAGTGAGTCTGCTCAAGAGAGCGGAGAATAGCGCTATATAAGCGATCATCAATCAATCAATCAATCAATCAATACACCTGGCAGCAGAGACCTTGAAGCTGACACCAACAAGACGGCTTACATCAGGAAGCATCTATAGGATGGCCCAGGGCAGAAGATTCTGGTGAACTGTTGTTGGTGGCCTAGCTATGCCCCAGAAGGGGCGAAGGGCCTCGGTAAGAGGTAAGTAGTTCTTTTAAAGTCATGATTTTAAAAGAAACGCTGTCTAGAGTTTGAAGGATAAGATAGATAACGTAACACTTGATTATACAAGGATAAAGATTTAAGCACAAGTCAGCTCTTCTTTTTTCTCTCTCTCTTTTTTATATATATAAATCTGTCTCTGATGGGAGTGGACCGCTTTCAGAGCCTGAACACATGAAGAATGATTTATGTGCGATAACAATGTTTGTGATGACGAAACGGGAAGGTGCCTTTATAATTCTCAAAGCAACGAGCAGACAAATGGACAGTGAAAATAATGCTACATTCTCTTATTATTTGCTGTCAACCAACCTCGTGTGTGCTTGTCTTTTGTTTTGTTTTGTTTTGTTCTCTTTTCCTTGCTTTTCTGAAGTCTGCCATGGCTGCTGAAGATTAGTTTAAAGTTGATTCAGCTTTGATTCGCCCCCTCAGTAAACGGACACATGTTTCGTCACAAAAGACCAAAAATGTTCCAAAATGTAGTATTTTTTGCCGTTTGTCTTGAATAATAATGTGGAAACTAGAGACGTAACGAGAGAGCCCAACTGCTAAAATGGGCAGATAAACGTTTCTTTATTTAACTGTGCGGACTGAATGGAGGCATAAAAATATTTTGCAGATTTCTTTCCTCATGGCTACTTCCTTCACACACAAATCTCGATGGGCATTCTCGGGGTGGCTGTACGAGGATACCGCGAAAATAGATTGAAACGCGCACAAATTTAGAAGCACACTCCTAGCATATATCTCTTTCCGGCACCTCCAGACTCTGCCAGAATTGGTTACGCCACCGAAAGGGCACTCCTTATCTACACGCGGCTGTCCACCGACGCTGTCAGCGCCCTCCGAAAGGTTTGGGTACTAATAAGACTGTGGAAACTACACAGCGTCGAAGCAAAGCACACTCGTAAACATGAGGCACGTCCGCCCGGGTGAAAAACAAAATACAAGAGAAAAAAGTTCCGTCTCGGTTAAAACGATTTTGGTTGTATTTGTGCTGGCGTAAGCAACGTGGGCGGTTATAAAAGAAACGTATGATATAACTTGAGTTGTTTGGCCTAGCGGTAAGGCTGGTGAGCGGAAGGACCTCGGTTCGATACCGCTTTGGGTCTCCTCTCTCTTCAAAAAGGTTGTGGTTTGTGGGCACTGTCTACTGAAACATTAAAATGGCGCTCATCGCTGCCCATCTTAACGCAGGAATCATTCTGGTGGTTTCAGTGTAGCGATAAGTATATAAATCTCCCTCTTCCCCCACCTCCATACCCCCTCCCGCCCCCTTCTCCCCGTCCCTAATAAGCCTTATGGTTTCTGTGGACGTTAAGCACCATGTTTACTTACTTAACTTGAGTTGGCTGTCACAAACGTACTGCCATTTGAACACCAGCGAAAAACTGTCCAAAAGCTGACAGTTGTTTAATGCTCATACAATGATTTTGATTGTCCATATTTTCATGAATGTAAATAAACTTTGTTTAAACCAAGCTGACAGTTTCTCGAGACGTATGGCGTAATCAATTACGGCAGAGACTGGAGGAAGGATGAGGTAAACCAGTGCCTGGAGTTTGATTTCGAAGATGATGAAGTGTTGCTTAATGTCCTCAGGTGTCAGTTGACATATTAGGGACAAGTTGTGACCAATGCCGAAGCACGGTTCAATAATTATTTACGTCCACGGAAACCAGAAGGCTCGTTAGGACGGACAGCTCAGGACGGCCACCTCGACTCCCACACAGCTCCTGAACTATGTTGATTTCGAAGTAAGTAAGTAAACATGGTGCTTAATGTCCACAGAAACTTGATTTCGAAGTTGATGATGATGAAGTGATGCTTTATGTCCTCAGATGTCAGTTGACATATTAGGGGCAAGTTGTGACCAATGCCGAAGCACGGTGCAATAAATCTTTACGTCCACGGAAACCAGAAGGCTCGTTAGAACGGACAGTCCAGGACGTCCACCTCGATTCTCACACAGCTCCTGAACCATGTGTGATTTCGAAGCCTCCGGTCCCCTTTATATACATGTAACCGAGTGTCTCGGGCCACGGCCCTTTAACCTTTCTTTCCTGTCCTTTTCCTTTTTGATTGGGTGGGAGTTTCATGGCCCCAATTATCTAAGGTGTTAAAACTTGTGCGCTGGGCCTGCAGCGTCCCTTTTCCCCCCAGTGTCCCTGCAGAGGCAGGTTGTTTGTTTGCTGTTGAGGTCTGTGTTCATGTGATCATCTCAGGGGAGAGCCTACACTGTTTCCTGGTTGGTGTAAGTAAAAGTTATGTTATAGCTACCTCTGACTTGTGACTCTTCATTCATGCTTCCAACCTGCTTCCCTCACTCCCCACACCGCTCCCCTACATACATATATATATATATTTAACACATTCAGGAATGTTGGACTTTTGGGCAAAGATGCAGGCAAAAATGCAGGCAAAGACGCAGGCAAAGATACCCCTTTCAGGCGATACACAGGTGTGTGTGTGTGTGTGTGTGATGGGGGGGGGGGGGGGTAGTATTTTATATGAATATAATAGAAAGTTAATTAACTGCGTGTTACCTTATCAGCTGATTCATACTTTTAAAACAATGTCTTCCCTTTTTTCCCCTTCTTGTTCTTCTTTTAACATATGAAATAACCGCCCCTCTGCCCACTATTGCATATCATTAATTGTGTCTGGTTTTACTAAGAACCCGCCTTCTTGATCAGTTCCAGCGAAAAATCAATTTTACCTAAAACGAATTTTCGTTATTTTAGTCATTATTTTTCTGAAGCTTTTTTTTCTTCCACTTATCTGCCGGCTAATTTACCAAAACATTATACACATTTGGTGTGGTTAACCCAATAGACCACCCATTTTTCTTAGACTGCTGCTATAGGTTACAAGGGTTCACTCCAAAGAGATAAATACTATAAAAGTACACAAAATGGGTAACAAAAATGAAAACAATAATTGCGCATCTCATCCGTGGACTGACGGCTTTGATGACGTCAAATGAAAATGTGGGGAAAAAACAAATAAACAAACAAAACAAAAACACCCACCCACCCACCCACCCCAAGAAAATAGCACGTGAAAAAAGTGTCAGTGGCACAGACAACTTAACAAAATATTTACAAAATCGATATTGAATGACTTTACTTTCAATTGAAATTTTTGCTACGAATCATCTTTTGATCTTATGGAAGTACTCTAGAGGGTTATTTTCGATCTGAATCCGCCGAGAAGGCTACACAGGTCACTGGTTGTGTCTGGATGAGAAACTGACCCTAACTATTATTCATCAGCTCTGCTTTGAGTCTCTGGGTCTCAAGTACTTTATGTCGTTTATATTTTTGCTGTTATTGGCACAATCATGATGTTGGTTTTCGTAACTGAACTACAGTACTACTAGCTGGATGTAATCAATAAAGCATCGATGCAAATACTTAGTATCGTCATTCACAAGTGTTTTTTGTTTTGTTTTGTTTTTAAAGTTTACTTATAATATCTGCAAGAAGACAGATCTTGTAAGCTTGCGTTTTTACCCATTGCATGTCGTCATTTACAACCAACACTTTAGTACTTCATTGTCCCTTGCGGGAAATTCCGGTCGCCTTACCCGGATAAGGCACAGCAGCCGCAAGAGCAGCGCTACCCACTCCTGTTGGTATGTGCAGTAGTTTCGTGTGTCCAGACAATGGTATGGCTGCCAATGCTTAGATTTTGTAACGTGCGCACACCCCTTACCTGTACTGCATCATATCTTTGCAGCAGCCATGGCATCGAACAGATCAAACACATTTGAAGCTTTGTATTGTACCGAGCAGTCGGGGTCAATGCCGGAACTTCGAGTTCCTTGGATGTGCAGATTAGCTACGGCAAGCATGCGCTAGATCCAAGTTTGAGCTAAAGGCCTACTGGCCAAGCCAGAAATGGCTCGGAGCGAGTAACTCGCCCACATCTGCCTATTTAAAAAGTATGCGCGAGTAACTCGCCCACATCTGCCTATTTAAAAAGTATGGGCGAGTAACTCGCCCACATCTGCCTATTTAAAAAGTATGGGCCAGTAACTCGCCCACATCTGCCTATTTAAAAAGTTTGGGCGAGTAACTCGCCCACTGTCTGCCTATTTAAAAAGTATGGGCGAGTAACTCGCCCACATCTGCCTATTTAAAAAGTATGGGCGAGTAACTCGCCCACATCTGCCTATTTAAAAAGTATGGGCGAGTAACTCGCCCACTGTCTGCCTATGTAAAAAGTATGGGCGAGTAACTCGCCCACATCTGCCTATTTAAAAAGTATGGGCGAGTAACTCGCCCACATCTGCCTATTTGAAAAGTATGGGCGAGTAACCCACCCACATCTGCCTATTTAAAAAGTATGGGCGAGTAAATCGCCCACTGTCAACGAATCGTAAGTTTTTGAGCCTACTACGGCGAAAGCTAAAAAGCATAGAGTTTTAACACTTAGGGTTTTTTAATCTCCTT
>JABMCL010000145.1:1050000-1057500 GCA_018857735.1 Alviniconcha marisindica
TTTTATATTTTTTCACTATATATGGAATGTCCTGGTGTAATGTCCTTCTTTCCATTTACAGTGATACTTGCTTGTGATCTCTCTGTCTGTCTGTCTGTCTGTCTGTCTGTCTGTCTGTCTGTCTGTCTGTCTGTCTGTCTGTCTGTCTGTCTGTCTGCTCTCTCTCTCTCTCTCTCCTCTCTCTCTCTCTCTCTCTCTCTCTCTCTCTCTCTCTCTCTCTCTCTCTCTCTCTCTCTCTCTCTCCTTTTTTATTTATTTATTGATCTACGCGCTATTGTTTTTTAATTACAAAATCAGTATAAGAAAAAGACAAGAACTCCTTCTGCAACAACACAGTTGTCCGCATTATTTTACTTGTCACAATTCTGCCAATGACATAAACGTGCTATATACTCTGACTCACATCACTGGACCATGTGCATGTGCCACATACACATTCACCCAGTCATCTGCAGAACGCAATCTCACCTACAGATAAAACAGCTTCACCATAAACACAGAAGCAAATTTTGCAGACATGTGTATTCAAACAGTCTCAAGGCATGCCAAACTACAATTCGAATATACGAGTATGTAGATGTATTCAAATTATTATACAATAACATAGTTGGCTGGCCTGATACTGATCACGAGGTAGGCTGGACGATCCATTATCAACGTTGTTCTTGCTGTTGTTTTTGTGACCACTTCGAAACGAATTTCCTTCTTACACGTGTCGGAGGGTTGCAGCCGGAAGGAAGGGAGTGTGTACGTACCGGACATCCTTCCGTGGTACCGGCCTCCGCTCGGGACCGCCTGCTTAAAGCTGTTGCATGAAGTGGTTGGTTGGCTGCTGCCCCTCTTAATGCAGGAATCATTCTGGTGGTGACAGTGTAGCGATAGGTATATAATCTCCCTCTTCCCCCACCTCCATACCCCCTTCCCCCCCTTCTCCCCGTCCCTAATAAGCCTTATGGTTTCTGTGGACGTTAAGCACCATGTTTACTTACTTACTTACTTATGTGGTTAGTTGGTTGGTTAGTTAGTTACACATCTGGAAACTGCAGGATGCCCAGAGCGCTCGCGCAGAATCAACACACAAGCGAGTTAATTAGTGCTCGAAACACGAAACAAAAGTACAACAATAAAGACCCGAGTCGCCTACGGTAATTCTCACCTGGCATGCGTGTAAATACAAGGTACATAAACTCCACCAGATGATGTACCTCTGGTTGAGTTTATGTACCTTGTATATACAGATTTACAGGCCCGCATGAAATAGTTTACAATGTAAATACAAGGTATATAAATTCCACCAGAGGTACATCCTCTGGCAGAGTTCAGGAGCTGTGTGAAAGTCGAGGTGGCCGTCCTGGGCTTTCCGTCCTAACGAGCCTTCTGGTTTCCGTGGACGTAAAGCAACACTGAACCATGCTCACGCATTGGTCCAGCTTGTCCCTAATGCGTCAACCGACATCCGAGGACATGAAGCCCTTCTTCATCATCATCACATCCTCTGGTGGAGTTTGTGTACCTTGTATTGTATACCTTGTACAAGCATGCCAGATGAGAGTTACCGTAGGCGACTCGGGACTTTGTTGCTGTACTTGTGTTACGTATTTCAAGCGCTAATTTTGTGTTGATTCTTATTCACACCAGTTTTTGCAAGGACCCATTTCGTCACTGGGAATATTTTGTTGGCATTCAGTTTTGCCTTCGCCCTGATATAACCGCAATGATTGATTGGGCGTAAAACACTAAGTTACTACTACTGACTTCATTTTCGTTTGTAATTTGGCAAAACTGTACTACTACTACTTCAGTTTTGCCAAATTACAGACGAGGATAAGGTCAGTCCTGCCTACCTCCTGCCACAAAGGGATCTTGAACAAAACCGCCCCACCGGATCAGATCCTCGCTCCGACACAACGGTTTGAGTCTTTCTTCTGCCCAATGTCCCTTGGTCATTTACGTTTCCGGTTTACGTAGGGCTGATGGACCGAGTTTACCCGTCGGTAAATCTACTTTCCGATATATTTTTGATTTTTAAACCTAAGCTTTTAATACTTACCTTGATGTTTTTGCTGCTGGCGAGATAAGTGCTCTTTCGTGTTGTTTTACGTCCAGCGAAGCTACATACGGCTTATTAGGGACGGGCAATGCTAACAGTAGTAACATTTGGAATTCACTCCCACAAGATCTTAGACACTGCTGAACCCTGTCATCTTTTAAAGCCAAACTGAAAACATTCCTCTTCTCCCAGTATTTCCATCCTAACTAATATCAGTACCTAGTTTCCGCTACAGTCATGTGTGTGTGTTGTGTGTGTGTGTGTGTGTGTGTGGTGTGGTGCGTGCGTGCGTGTGCTGTGTGGTGTGCTGTGTGTGTGTGCGTGTGTGGTTGTGGTGTGTGTGTGTGGTGTGTGTGTGTGTGTGTGTGTAGGGTGTTTGTGTGTGTGTGTTTTGATATGTGTAGTGTGTGTTTGTGGTTGTTTGTGTAGTATCTGTGGTGTTGTTAGTGAGCGCTCAGGGCGTTTGTGGTGCTGTATGTACTTGCATTATACTTATTAACATGTTT
Organism: Alviniconcha marisindica; assembly: GCA_018857735.1. Classification (NCBI taxonomy): domain Eukaryota; kingdom Metazoa; phylum Mollusca; class Gastropoda; family Provannidae; genus Alviniconcha; species Alviniconcha marisindica. The sequence goes on from JABMCL010000145.1 coordinate 1,052,557, forward strand.
TTGTAAAGCACATGCGTCATAGTAGGCGAATGATAAGCTCATTGTGGTTAATATGTATCAAGTGAGCGCTCAGGGCGTTGATGAGCGCATGATAAATGTACATTATTATTATTAATTAAGTGCCCTTCATGTTGTTTTACGTCCACAAAAGCCACATGCGGCATAGTAGGGGCGGGCAATTGTAAGCTCTCTGCTGCTGCTGTTGTGTTGCTTAATGTCCTCGGATGTCGGCTGACAGATTAGGGACAAGCTGAGACCAATGCGTGAGCATGGTTCGGTAGTGCTTTACGTCCACGGAAACCATAAGGCTCGTTAGGACGGAAAGCCCAGGACGGCCACCTCGACTTTCACACAGCTCCTGAGCTCTGGTAATCTCTCTTTGTTACTGGGGTATATATACCACAGAGCCACCCAAAAGGGACTGCAGTTCTATGGACGGGTCAAGCAGAAAGAAGTCCCTCTCATTTGCATTTAGATGGAATCCGTCTAGGAGAGAGTGTCGCATGTAGATGTAAGGTGTTGGACAAATGCACCAACCTTTGAGATTCAAAGCTATCCATGTAGTACTTGCTACAGGGACATCACGGTCGTTTTGTTCGTTTGTTTGCTGTTGTTGTTTTGTTCGTGTTTTTTGGTGTTTTGTTTTTGTTGGTTGGTTGGGTTTGTTGGTCGTTGTTGTTTGTTGCTGTTGTTGGTTTTTGTTGTTGTTTGGTTCGTTTTTTGTTTTGGTTTTTTGTTTTGTTGGTTTTGTTGGTCGTTGTTGTTGTTTTGTTCGTTTGTTGTTGTTGTTGTTGTTGTTGTTGTTTGTGTGTGTGTGGTGTGTGTGTGTGTGTGTGTGTGTGTGTGTGTGTGTGTGTGTGTGTTGTTGTGTGTGTGTGGTTGTGTTGTGTGTGTGTGTGTGTGTGTGTGTGTGTGTGTGTGTGTGTGTGTGTGTGTGTGTGTGTGTGTGTGTGTGTTTGTTGGTTGTTTGGTTGTTTTTGTTTTTGTTGCTCTTTTTTTTTCTTGCTTTTTTTCTTGTTTTGTATGCATCCTGGCTGGGTTAGCACGTGTCGGAGGGTTGCAGCCGGAAGAAAGGGAGTGCGTACGTGCCGGACATCCTTCCGTGGTGCCGGCCTCCGCTCGGGACCGCCAAGTGGCACGCACACTGCCATTGGTACCACGGTGCTGTACGTGCTACACTCCAGCGGGAGCGAATGAACTAACTGTTTCCTGCACCCTACGGTCCATCAGGGGCAGCGGCCTGCTCACAATCAATTGTGGATGTCTACATGTCACCGGCGCTTGCTTCTGAGAAAGATGTGCTAACATAGGCGTCTATACTATACACGTTAGCGAGAGCCGCTTTCGAGAAAGGTGTGCTAACATAAGGCGTCTGCACCGTACACGTTAGCAAAAGCTGCTTTTGAGAAGGTTATGCGAACATAGGCGTCTATTCCATACACGTTAGAGAGAGCTGTTTTCGAGAAGGTTGTGCTAACATAAGGCGTGAATACCATACATATATTAGCGTGAATCGCCTTTAGAAAGGTGTGCTATCATAGGCATCATACCATATACAATGTTAGAGATGATTGATTTTGAAAAGGCGAGTTAGTGTGGACGTCTGCGAGTGAGCAGTGTTTGCCTTCGAAGGCTTCGATCAGAACTACCCTTGGCAAGTAAAGAGGCGAGGACATCCAGCATAATGTCAACACGAAAGGTGGGTATATAGTTACGACCACTGAACCCGAGACAACGTTCATCAGTTCACACTGATGATGATGGTGACAGCTAGCTGATGATGTTACGGGTGCCCATTTTTATTTGAGACTGCCGCATACCACGCTTTGCTGTCATATAGTTGTTTCAATTTTAACCAGGCCCAGAGACTGCTGCACCAGCTAGGTACGTCAAGCGGTAAATGCAACCTCGGCCTCCCCATTAGGCTTAAGCCAGCCACGGCTTTGGATAGGAGCCGGTCAGGGTTGAAAAATCCCACACGACTTTCGTGGGATTCGAGCCCACGACCTTCCGAACAGCATCCCAAAGCGCAGTTGTAACCCCTATGCCACAGCAGCCGATACCATGTGCCACCTCTGTCGAGACGGTGTTGTCAAAAAACAATCAACAACAAAAATAACAACAACAACAACAACAACAACAACAAAAACGGTGGCTTAGACTAGAGCCAATGTACGAGAGGCGTACCATTTCTGTTGACAGCTTTGCTATAAATATGAACGAGAAATCGTATTAATTCCGCAAAGCCAATTAAAGCAAAATAGCGGCTTGTAGTGTAAAAAAAAAAAAAAAAAGGCACAGGCTGCTTAAGAACTATGCCAAGCATAGTTAAAAGTATGCTTCCGGCACAGACTGGGTTTTGTACCATACAACCAGCTGAGAACAGAGAGACTAGGTACGCTTAATGTGAACTTCCTCTCCTTATGGCAATAAACAGTTGTTGTTGTTTTAGTTACACTTAAGTCCAGTGACCAATCAGATTTCTAACAGAAAGAGAGATGATGATGACGATCATCACCATTACTTTATTTCAGAAGAAAAAAGATTTCAGCACAAATTAATGTGCTTAATCTTAAATGTGTCGAAGATAGATTTCTGAAGTCTGTCAGAGACAGACAGATGAACGAACAGAGAGAGAGAGAGACAGACAGACAGAACAGACAGACAGACAGACAGAAACAGACAGAGAGAGAGAGAGAGAGAGAGGGAAAGAGAGAGAGAAATGTACATCTCTCTCTCTCTCTCTCTCTCTCTCTCTCTCTCTCTCTCTCTCTCTCTCTCTCTCTCTCTCTCTCTCTCTCTCTCTCTCTCTCTCTGTCTCGCTCGCTCGCTCGCTCGATCTCAAACCAAGAACGGAATAACTAATTAACTGCACATCTTTCTTATCAGATATCAGTATGCAGTGTCAGCTAACAGCATATGAAATCTTGCACACGCAAAAACGAATAAAGAAAAAATAACACAAACGCACATTCATTTTTCATTTTTACCGATTTTAGTTTTTTTCAGGTGTAGAAGGGAACAGTAATAATTACTCAGTTGCACTGATGAAGAGCTTATAGTTATGTCAAGACCAAAGCATTCATCTTCCTCCGACACAAAAACTTGGTGCATCAGACAAACCAACAAGGCTACATGCGGATCAAAACATACTCCTGACCACAAGAAAAATGACGTTAGACACAAGAAAGATATGTGGGCATGCAAACATATGCCTCACCATGACACAAATAGCTTCAGACATACAAAAAGGGTTAGATGTGCACCATAGCATCCATCTTGCCCTGTCCAAATGATGTTAGACACAAACGGTGCTACATGTGGATCAAAACATACTCCTGACCATGACAAAAGTTAACTTGGACGCAAGAGGGATATGTGGACATCCAAGCATACGCCTCACCGTGAAAAAATAGCTTCAGACATATAAAAGGGGTTAGATGCATGTGCACCACGGCATCCACCTTACCCTGTCTAAATGATGTTAGACACAAACAGGGCTACATGTTGATCAAAACATACTCCTGACCACAAGAAAAGTGAAGTTAGACACAAGAGGACTATGGGGACGTCCAAGCATATGCCTCACCATGACAAAAAAAAGAAGCTTCAGACATTAAAAAAAAAAGGAGTTAGATGTGCTCTACAGCATTCATCTCACCCTGTCCAAATGACATTAGACACAAACAGTGATACATGTAAATTGACGCATTCCTCTCATCCTGGCAAAAGTGGCGTTAGGCATACAAAAATGGGCTACATGAACATCAGAACACCCTACTAACCCTGACACAAATGGCGTCGGACACAGGCTAATGAAGGGGCTATATGTGACTCAGAACACCCTACAAACCCCGACATTGTGTCGTCAGACATAGGTTGCTAAAGGGGCTACATGTGCATCAGAACACCCTACAAACCCTGACACAAGTGCCATCAGACACAGGCTACTAAAGGCGCTACATGTGTCTCAGAACACCCTACTAACCTTGACACAAGTGCCATCAGACAGAGGCTACTAAAGGGGCTACATGTGGCTCAGAACACCCTACTAACCCTGACACAAGAGCCATCAGACACAGGCTACTAAAGGGGCTACATGTGGCTCAGAATACCCTACTAACCCTGACGCAAGTGCCATCAGACACAGGCTACTAAATGGGCTACATGTGGTTCAGAACACCCTACTAACCCTGACACAAGAGCCATCAGACACAGGCTATTAAAGGGGCTACATGTCGCTCAGAACACCCTACTAACCCTGACACAAGTGCCATCAGACACAGGCTACTAAATGGGCTACATGTGGTTCAGAACACCCTACTAACCCTGACACAAGAGCCATCAGACACAGGCGACTAAATTGGCTACATGTGTATCAGAACACCCTATTCGCCCTGACGCATGTGGCGTCAGACATAGGCTACTAAAGGGGCTACATGTGCATCAGAACACCCTACTAACTCTGACACAAGTGGCATCAGACATTCAAAGGCTGCATGTGACTCAAAGCTTCCTCCTAATCCTTGCCAAATGACGTCAGACATACCAAAGGGGCTACATATAAATCAAAACATCTTCCTAATCTTTATCAAATGACGTCAGGCATACCAAAGGGGCCATAATCTGTAAATCAAAACATCTTCCTGGTCTTTATCAAATGACGTCAGAGATACTGACACGTGGGCTATACGTGAATCAAAGCATCAGCCTAATCCTCACCAAGTGACGTCAGACATACTAAAGAGGGTCCACGTACATTGAAACGTCAAGTCAAAGCATCAGACTAAAACTAACATGACCAAAGATGTGTCACACATACAAAAGGGATGGCGTTATCAAAACATTCTCCATTCCAGAACCGTGAGAAAAGCAGCGTTAGATTTATTTATTTTAAATTAAAGGGGGCGGAGGGGTGGGTGGGGGGGGGGGGGTAATTACACT
>JABMCL010000145.1:1062500-1075000 GCA_018857735.1 Alviniconcha marisindica
TTTCAGTGGAGTAAGACGATGCACCTGTCAGCATGACCAATTTCAGTGGAGTGAGATGATGCACCTGTCAGCGTGACCAATTTCAGTGGGGTAAGATGATGCACCTGTCAGCATGACCAATTTCAGTGGGGTAAGATGATGCACCTGTCAAGATGGCCAGTTTCAATGGTGTAAGCTGATGCAACTGTCAGCATGATCAGTGTCACCAGTTTCAATGGTGTGAGCTGATGCAACTGTCAGCATGACCAGTTTCATCAGGAACCGCCGGCATGAGACATTTCAGTGGTGTGAGTGGCTGCAACTGTCAGCATAATCATTAAGTTTCAATGGTGTGAGTAGCAGCGACTACCAGCGTGAGAAGGTGCAATGGCGTACGCAGTTGCAAAGACGGTGTGAACAACCGCAACAGCATCGTGAGAACTGAGTGTCAACGGCGGCCGCAGCAGCTGCAACAATCTGTGTGAGAAACGTTTTCAAGGCAGAGTAGCTGACATGTAATAACTGTCAGCATGAGCGAATGTAACGGCACAAGTAGCTTCAGCTATCACCTTGATGAATTTCAATAATGCCAACAATGCGAGTCGGTACAACAAAGAGTGAAAGGTTCCAATGGTGTCCACTGCTGAAACTGTCCGCGTGAGCAGTTAGCAGTTTCGGGGATGCTGGGGGTGTGGGGTTGGGGGTGGGGGGGGGGGGGGGGGGGGGGGGGGGGGGGGGGGGGAACGGCAGTGGGAACTTGCAAAGTGTACAAATTCGGTGGTTTCACTTAGTGTATCTCCTTCTTGTCTTCAGCGTAACAGGATTTACTGCTGACGTGTGTCGAAGTGCAAGAAAATCGACCATCGTTCTTGTCCTGTAATCTGTGTTGATGTCTGTGCATGTATGCGTGTCTCCATGTGTGTGTGTGTGTGTGTGTGTGTGTGTGTGTGCGCGCGCGCGTGCGCGTGAGCGGGTGAGGGTGAGGGAGGGAGGGAGGGTGGGGAAGTGGATGGGTGCTTCATTTTCGGTATCATTCTTCTTTCCACGGTTGTCTATATTCCTCATCGGACACACTGGCAGCCGACGGTGACGTTGAGGTCGGTCCACTGCCACCGGGAGCGCAGCGGAAAAGGCACGCGCTGGTCGTGGCAACCGTGCAGACACACCTGCAGCACGTGCAGCGTGTAGGTGATGGGCGTGCAGTTGAAGTGGCCGTACCAGCACGTGCGCCCTTCGCACACTGCCTCGTAGAGACGGCTCGGGTAGACGTGCTCCCCGAGGTAACGCCAGGCGAATCTCTGGCGACAAGTCCACGGCAGTTCTTCGTCACCCACCAGCACCTCGGGAATGGTGCAACGCCACGACCTCTGCTCCAGCGAGATGGAGGAGTCGTCCCCAGTGCCCTGCTCGCTGCCGTAACTGTCCACGGGAGAGCTCTCCTCGTCTCGCTTGCTGGCGGGGATGCTGAAGGCTTGCCTGGGTGCCGTCGGAGTGTTGAGGCGCTCGAACTGCGAGGGCTGGACGAGAGTGGACGTCTCGAAGCTCGCCGGGGGCTCAGTCGGCGCGAAGAGTCCCGGCGTCATGCCCGGGTTCATGCCCAGGAAAGAGTCTCTCAGCAAAGAAGAGGCATCAGACGGCACTTGATAAACGTCATCCGATGGTTTAATCGCTTTGCTGTCCGACTCGTCGAGCACGATGTCCTCCTCCTCTTTGTCCTCCTCCTCTTCCTTCTCCTTCTCCTCCTGATCTTGGGCCGATACTGAGGCTGCAGTTTTCTGTGCCGTAGAGCCATCCTCGTTCCTCTGCACCGCGTGTGAGGTTTCATCACTGTTGTACAACTGGTTGCCTAGCTGCTGAGTAATGGTACTGTTGTTGCGGGTGGCTGGATCTCGCAGGGTTTCGGGGGGCGTATCGTCTGCACCCTCCTGCGTCGCTTCAAACCTCGTCTCCGGAAACTGCTGGAGACGAGGCGGCTCGGAGATGTCGCCTCCAATCTCGTCCTTTGTCACAAAGTTCCGCGGAGCGAATGGAAGAGGAAGAGGATACGGTTCGTTGGACTTTCCGTCGACGTGCGATGGGCGCCATCTTTGATCCAGCGACGGCGAGAGGACACCCAGAGGGCTGCCGGCTTCACTCTCCGAATTGTCCATTCTCGCTGTCGGCCACTGCTCCTCACTTTCCGACGTCCTTCTCGCGCCCTTTGTCCTGATCAGGTCCAGAAACTGCCGTCTGAACACGTCGGAACCGGAAAGCATGCCGTCGTTGTCCAAGAGCGACTGGCGTCGTTGTCGCTGAGCATGCGCACAGGCGATGAGGACGAATATAGTGAAGATGTTCCAGAGATGCATGGCAAAAATCTGAATGAAAGAAAGAAAAGGGAAACACGTTATTGGTAGGAATATGTCAATGTAGGGGAGGAAAAAACAGCGGAAGATGTGTTAAAGTGTCTTACATTTTTTTTTAAAATAAATATTCGTGTGGTTTGTGTGTGTATATGTGTGTGTGTGTGTGTGTGTGTGTGTGTGTGTGTGTGTGGTGTGTTGTGTTGTGTTGTGTTGTTTTTTGCAAGTAGTTTTTTTGTTTCTGGTTTGTTTAGTTGGGGTGGGCTCTCTCTCTCTCTCTCTCTCTCTCTCTCTCTCTCTCTCTCTCTCTCTCTCTCTCTCTCTCTCGTTTATTTTTTGTTTGTTTTTGAAATTATTCTTTTGCTCTGTTTTGTCAGAGTGACCGTTTGTGCGTTTCCGTCACTCGTAAAAAGCAGTTGTGCGGAACGAATCTTTTTGGTGTAGGCATGGACCGGGGAAAGCGTGCACGTGCACCTGACTTCTCAAAACAGTTTTGTCTGAAAGGAAAAAGACACCACCACTACTACCACCACCCGCCCCCCGACCTCTCCACCACCCCCCACCCCACCCACCCTAAGAAAAAGCGGGGATGGGGGGATAACTCTGTTTGAAAATGTTTCACTCATTTTATTTTGAACATACGGCAATAAAAGCCGAGTTGTGTTAGTAGCGACAGTCGCGAGACTAGACGTAAAAATCTTCTCTCTCTCTCTCTCTCTCTCTCTCTCTCTCTCTCTCTCTCTCTCTCTCTCTCTCTCTCTCTCTCTCTCTCTCTCTCTCCTTTCCGTCGCCCTGATATAACCGCACCGGTTGACTGAGCGTAAAACACCAACTTACTTACTTACTTACTCTCCTTTCCGGCTGCCAATGTTTGGACAAGCGAAAATACTTCACACACTGCTTTGGGGATTTTTAACATAGGCACAGGTGTTGATGACACCGTCCACCGGACACCGTAAGAAAGTCTGCACTGACAGTTCACTCTCAGGGAAAAATTCCTTGCAGCACCAGGGAATCAAACCAGCGTCCATATTGCACCAGACTTATCAGTCCCACGCTCCATCATCTGGGCCCCTTAACCTGAAATGCCACTTTTTTCTTCTTTTTCTCGTGCACACTCGTCAGAGTTCTGTACATAAGGTTTCACTAATCGTCACTCACGAAACGAACAGGATATTTTAAAGCAAAATCCTCCCTTTTCAGTATTTAGTTTGGTCTCTTCTATCTGTTGGGCAGCTTATGTTTTCAGAGGGCTAGTGCCTTTAATATTTTCTAGACGAAAATAATATGTCACAATAGTCGCAAAATTGCACTCGTGCGCGCATTGACAGAGGCGAAAATAATTAGCTTCCAAGTGTCAGTGAGGACAGCCGTTTGTGTTGTTCCCATCGTTATTCAGGACCTAAATAAATAAAAGAACGAATAATTTTTTCGAAACAATACAAGTGCACGTGAACGTGGGAGTTATTTTCTGCAGCCTACATATTAAAAATAGAGATTTTTCGTTCATTCCATCTCACAGGCAAAAATGAACGTGTCTGAAGTCCATCTGACCCGGTGAAAGTGCGAGCGCAGCTGCATCGATGGTAACTATAATGAGATGTAACATGCTCTCGCCACGAAGATGATGATGATGAAGTGAAGCTTAATGTCCTCAGATGTCAGTTGACATATTAGGGACAAGTTGTGACCAATGCCGAAAAACGGTTCAATAATTCTTTACGTCCACGGAAAACCAGAAGGCTCGTTAGGACGGACAGCTCAGGACGGCCACCTCGACTCTCACACAGCTCCTGAACTATGACGCCACGAAGACACCTGTTTGCTCTTTAAAAAACACAAGCAGTGACAAAGCATGCCGGCACAGCGTAATTTTTTATGTTTAGGTGCTAAACTATCCCCACTCGGTCTGGGTTCAAAATCCAAATCAAGACTTTCCCCTTTAGAGAAGCCTTTGCACAAACCTCTACTCAGACCGTTCCTGTCCTGAAAGTAGGCCTAAACATGGTGTTTAACGTCCACAGAAACCATAAGGCTTATTAGGGACGGGGAGAAGGGGGGAAGTGGGTTTGGAGGTGGGGGAAGAGGGAGATTATATACCTATCGCTACACTGTCACCACCGGAATGACTCCTGAATTAAGATGGGCAGCGATGAGAGCCATTTTAATGTTTCATTAATTGTGAGGAGAAAGTCACAAGACAGTGTCCACAGACCACAAGTTCTGAAGAGAAAGAAGAGCCGAAGCGGATTCGAACCGAGGTCCCTCTGCTCACCAGCCTAACCGCTCACACCTCCTCAGCGCTTTGAGCCGCGGGGTAGGCGCTTTACAAACTTCCATTATTATTATTATTATTATTATTATCATCATTATCACCAAGTGCAATTACTGGATGAGACTGAGCCGAGTAGTAGATTGGAGAGTTGCCCGGCTGGCATTACACTGACGGTCACGAATGCAAGCATAGTTTCGAGTAAGTAATTATTTTGCTTTACGTCCTGCGTAGGTAGGTAGGTAGTGTTGCTTAGTGTCCTCAGATGTCAGCTGACGTATTTGGGACAAGCTGAGACCAATGCCGAAGCACGGTTCAATATAGCTTTACGTCCACGGAAACCAGAAGGCTCGTTAGGACGGACTGCCCAGGACGGTTACCTCGACTCTCACACAGCTCCTGAACTATGTTTTACGTCCACAGAAGCGAGGTGGCTTATTAGGGCCGGGGACAGGGGGGAAGGGGGCAAAAGAGTGAAGGCTCGACCGCGCGCACCGACCCGGAAGACCGAGGAGGCCGTGGACCGCCGCCAGAACAACAAAAATGTTAAGGCAGTGGGGACCTCGCCGTTGCGTAGCAAGTACTGTACTACGCAATTGCCGTTTCAACTGCTGTGCGGAGCAGAGTCACAAGGACAATGTCCGTAGCACTGCTGTTGAGGAACAACTGAAGCAAAAGAAGTCCAACTTTCTGAGCCCAGCTCCACCTCCCTGCTCTTGATCTCTTCTGGGCGAACTTGAGGGCCCAGCTCCACCTCCCTGCTCTTGATCTCTTCTGGGCTAACTTGAGGGTCCAGCACCACCTCCCTCCTCTTGATCTCTTCTGGGCTAACTTGAGGGTCCAGCCCCACCTCCCTGCTCTTGATCTCTGGGCTAACTGAGGTCCAGCTCCACCTCCCTGCTCTTGATCTCTTCTGGGCTAACTTGAGGGTCCAGCCCACCTCCCTCTCTTGATCTCTTCTGGGCTAACTTTGAGGTCCAGCCCACCTCCCTCCTCTTGATCTCGCCCGCTCTGATCCTTCTGCTAAAGAGAGCCTACTTTTGAGAGTCCCAGCTCCGCCTCGCCTCCTCTTGATCTCGTCTGGACTCTGCACAGTTTCCCTTAGCAATGACTATAAATAGCCTACATCAACGCCCACGTTTCCGGCCTTCCGCCCACCAAATGACGAGTACAGGGCGCCACATAGTCGCGAGCATGCGCGTCGTAAGTTATATGCACGAATGCACGTGTGTGTACCCAAAAACAAACACAGACCGACAGACAGACCCATGCGGGAGCACGAACGCCCCCCCCCCCCCCCCCCCCCCCACACACACACACATGCACACACACACAAACGCGCCAGGGCGCGCATTGTGTATGTGCTCACACACATATTGAAAAGCACGAAAGCGCGCGTACCCACACATGCTCATACAAACACGCGCACGCATTCTGTCTCTGTCTCTGTCTCTGTGTCTATGTCTCTGTCTCTCTCTGTCTCTCTCTGTCTTTCTTTGTCTCTGTCTCTGTCTCTGTCTCTGTCTCTCTCTGCTCTCTTCTCTCTCTCTCTCTCTCTCTCTCTCTCTCTCTCTCTCTCTCTCTCTCTCTCTCTCTCTCTCTCTCTCTCTCTCTCTCTCCACACACACACACACACACACACACACACACATTTATATGTACACAGCGCGCACACACACACACACACACACACACACACACACACACACACACACACACACACACACACACACACACACACACACACATCTACGTGTTCACAACCACGCGCGCGCACACACTCGCACACACACATATGTGTGTTCACAAGCGCGCGCGCGCACGCACACATACACATCTATATTGTTACAAGCGCCCGCGTGCACACACACACACACACACACACACACACACACACACACACACACACACACACACACACACACACACACACACACACACACACACACACACACACACACACACACACACACACACACACACACACACACACACACGTGATAGGTGACTATGTGCAGATCACGATCACTTTGCCGAAGAAGCTTTCTTTGTAATAATGTCTAGTCGAAGTCACATGAAATTTCGCTTCCAAGGGCAATAAATGTTTCCATTCTGCTCGTGCTAACAACCCTACGCCCAGGAACGTTCAAGATCCACTCGGATACCACTCCTCGCTGACACCTCCCGCTGTCCGTAGGTAAGACACATCAGTTCGCTGGTTGACTAGCTGTCATCCGTAGAAGACCCCGCACAGCTGCTGAGGTCACTACGGCGGTATCCAGTAGTTCTCGGTCTGAATCGATATTCCGATTCGCAGGTCATTTATAGCAGGTATGGCTATTATGGCTACTACTGACGGCATGGATTAACCGCTGTGCAGCGTCATCGACAGAGATGTCTCAGTCGTCACTGCATGGCTACATGCAGTCTTAATTCTGTCTCATAAACAGTGTGTATCTTTGTCGCTCGCTGATTAAGGTGTGGCGAACATTAGCACGTACTTTGAACCTTGTACGAATGCAGCCGTTTCTATTTTAGCCTTCTGATCTCTAAATCGCTTTAACCTCTCTCTGTGTCTCTGTCTCTCTGTCTCTCTGTGTCTGTCAGTCTCTCTCTCTCTCTCTCTCTCTCTCTCTCTCTCTCTCTCTCTCTCTCTCTCTCTCTCTCTCTCTCTCTCTCTCTCTCTATCTCTCTCCGTTTCTGCCTATGTCCCTCCCTCCCTATCTCTCTCTCTATACATACACAAACACAAGTAAGAAGGAATTAAGACAACAAGATGAGTTCAAGTGTCCCCAATATTTCAGCCTTGGATTTTTCTGGCCGGAGGGGAGGGGGGGGGAGGGAATATATGTATATCACCCCAACAAAGTTACACCAAACCGACTGTGTCTGGGTGTGTGGTTGCTGACACAGCTGATACTTATCGATCGTTTTCTCACCTAAAGATGTGCGGATTTGACCATCCACCACACCTCCACCCCTCTCCGAACACACACACACACACACACACACACACACACACACACTCACCACACCACACACACACACACCACAACACACACACACACAACACACCACACACACACACACACACACACACACACACCACACACACACACCACACACACACACCACACACACACACACACACACCACCACACACTCACGCACGCACCACACACACCACCACGCACGCCACACACACACTCACACACACTCACGCACACACACGCACACACACAACACACACACACACACACACACACACACACACACACACACACACACACACACACACTCGCACACACATCACACGCACGCACGCACGCACACTCACACGCACACACACACACACACACACACACACCACACACACACACACACACACACACACACACACACACACACACACACACACACACACACACACACACACACACACATATTTTTTCTTCTTTCCATCTTCTTTCTCACAGCTTGCCCCTTAGTTCATTCTCACTGACTCGGTTACCCCTTTGGTTATCTTCGACGACTAACCGCGACTCCATTCCTGGACTCAAAAGTCTCCACGAAAAAAAAAGGAAGAAAAAAAAGAGGAAATAAAACATGTATTACTCTGCATTGTAATAAATTAGCATTATTATCCTGTTCAGGTCTTGGAAACGTAATAAAGGCTCATTCGCTAATTTGTCATTAAGACACAACCCAGGCTCTCGTTACCTTCGCGTGGTCTTCTTGCGGCTACATTACTGCAATTACTGTCTCCCTGTGGCCGTTCTTTGTCCCTAATAATTATGTCAGCACGACATCTAAGGACATTGAGCCTTCCCCCTCCCCCTCTCCCCCCCCTCCCCCTCCTCCCCCCGCCTACGCCCCTCCTCGCGGGTTTCACGAGAAGCAGCCGCCTCTGCCATGTTAAGCTCTCCGGAAGGTTCACAGTTACTTTGCTGTGAGGTCCGTTCTCGCGGAACCTTGTCGGTGCCTGCCTAAAGCCCGTTCTTAATTGGGCGAATGTTTGTTCGCGAACCTAGGTGAAAGCATTCGTCGAACTGCAACGAAGCTATATTCGGGGTTCAAAAAGTTTCGTTCAACATGTTCTGGGAACATTCGCCCTATTCGACGAACATTGCCTCTGATTGGCTGAGAGCAGAGCTCTCCTGTGGATGAGGAAGAAATAAAAATAAAAATGGATGACGGTGTCGCTAGGTTCTTCACTCGCTTCGGAGGGATTTTTTTTAATTTCTTGACTTGTGGGAGGCACAGCCTTGTCTCGGGGACCCAGAATGAGATAGTAGTTATTTGAATCAGTTACCCTGTGAGGGATGATGAAAGTATATTGACTTGACCTGACTTGACTTTAGCCTACATTTTCGATCATGCTGTCTGCTGTGCGTCTGCCGCAAGTTCAGGCCGAAGCTTGCATCTCATATAGTTACAAGCCAGTTGAGAACGAAGTAAAGTTCGTCGAACTGTCCGAACCATGTTCGGCGAGCTAAAAGTTCAATTAAGAAACGAATCATAGTTCGTCGAACTGTCCGAAGTATGTTCGGCGAACAAACGTTCGCCCGGTTAAGAACGGGCTTAAGGTGCATTGATTCTCATTTCAGAGCATACCTCAAGTATAATTAAGTCAGTGGTTAGAGCGCCGGACTCGTGATTGAAAGGTCGCGGGTTCCAGTTCCTCTAAAGGAGCGGCGAGAGAATTTTCTTCTCCAGGGTCAACTTTCTGTGCTGACTCTTATTTCGGTATCCGTTCCACCCCCGTATTACCGCAGTAGCACGTAATAAATCCCGGTCATTCTGCCAGCAGTGCAGGTGGCAGGTTACAGCTAAATACGCATGCACCTTACGTATGTGGCTTAATTTGCATGAAGTGACATGGTGCATGGTTGTATGGTGTATACAGAACGCGCCGAGATGGCAACAGCTTCATGTGGCACCAGCCATGCCAGCGCTGTAAGCTAGTACACCACTTCGGTGGATATTCAAAAACGCGCTATGCCAAAGCTATTCATTCATGTAAAATCATATGCGAGCGCAGTGAGTTCTGCTTGAGAGCGGAGAAGAGCGCTACATAAAAGCGATCATTTCTTCCTTCCATAAGTCGCATGCATGTATCCTACTTACCGCGTGCTATAAACGGTTCCGGTCCTTCTTGTATCTGTGAACTGCTATTTGTTTATATATAGACCTATAGATAGACATATCTGTCTATCTATCTATCTATCTATCTATCTATCTATCTATATATCTGTGTGTGTGTGTGTGTGTGTGTGTGTGTGTGTGTGTGTGTGTGTGTGTGTGTGTGTGTGTGTGTGGTAGATAGATAGATAGATAGATAATGATAGATAGATAGATAGATAGATAGATAGATAGACAGAGATATATATGTATTCCGTTCCGTACGCTTCGCTCTTCTGCTGACTCCGCGAGCTCCAGCTCCAACAGTTTTGAGCGCTCAGAGCATCAGTCAGCGAATTATTAATGACGAAGATTATGATCCCCCCACCCACCGACCCACACACCACCACCACCACCACCCCCACCACCACCAACTCCTGGGATTTAGGTCCCCCCAGCCCCCAGCCCCGAACCTCTCCGGAGGCAACTCCGTTATAAGCATGTCATTGAACTATATCAAAATCAAGACGATGACGACGATGATGCTTTTTTAATGATTAGTAGTAGTAGTAGTAGCAGTAGTAGTAGTCGTAGTAAATAACTGAATTACGTCATCTCGGATAAAACATGAACCGGCAGACTAAAATGATTAAACAGATGAAAAGAAGAGAGAAAAAAACAAAAAAACTAAGAAGACAAAAATAACGAAATAAACAAAATAAACAAGAAAACAAAAGAAAGGAAAAAGAAAGAAATACCCCCCCCCCCCCCCCCCCAAAAAAAAAAAGGAGAGAGAGAGAGAGAGAGGAGAGAGAGAGAGAGAGAGAGAGAGAGAGAGAGAGAGAAACGAATAGAGCCTATCCCTGTTGAGGAAATACCAGATAAAATGAGAAAAATTATTTACAAAAAAGACAAGCAATATTAAACTGATTAGACTTAAGTACAGGAAGAGCGAAACCCAAACAAGAAAAAATGTAACGAAGACAGCTAGGTTACCTTTTGTCAAATAACGATATGTTCCAGAAAGCAAACAATTTTGAAGGAAAGCAGGAGCGAGGAGAACTAAAACGAGGTGATAATCTAAAAGACAATTCGAACAGAACTGATTAACAGCATAAAAACAGAAGGGATAGAAAGGAAACAGAGAAATTAAAAGCAATAACTTGAATAAGCAATAACAGAGAGAGAGAGAGAGAGAGAGAGAGAGAGAGAGAGAGAGGAGAGAGAGAGAGAGAGAGAGAGAGAACAAGAACAAGAAGAACAAGAACAGGAAAAATAGACCGAAACAATAAATGAAGAATAAATAACTAAACAAAAGTACAAGTACATATAAGCAAAAGCAAACATACAGAAAAACAAACAAACAAACAAACAATCAAAATGCCAGACTATACCTTTCAATAAAACAGTGGAGAGTACAGGCGGTTCTACCAAGTAATAGGCTCCGTCAGCAGTTTCTTCGTGAAACACAAGCGCCGAGCACTTTCATAGAGAAACGAAGCCGAGACAAAGCAAGCCAGCTAAACAAAATCAATGAGAATGAAACAGAGCTATAACGACGAGTGGTGGTGGTAAGGAAAAACGAACGGACAAAAATGTGCCAGTTTTAAAAGTCTTGTTTTTCAGCGGCTGGAACACCGAAACAGTTCCTCGACAGTTCCTCGATCGTTTTGCTTTCGCGATGAACCTCTCGGTCGATGGTGTTACATCCACCAACTTTACACCGAAACTCTGTCACGGCTCCTGTAACCTCTCTCTGTCAATGATCTCCGACCTGGTACCAGCGAGATGTTAGCGTGTCGCAGGTGTTTTATAAGCGATCGGCGGGGGTGGTGAGGGTAGGGGTCGAGATGGAGGTGGGGGGGTCATTAAAAGTGGGTGGGATTTCAAACTCTTAGCCTATAACGGGTGGGAAGACTTCAGCCTGTCTGTGATGAGCATATCAAGTCAGTGTCGTCTTGCATGTACACGTATGCGTCGCGTGCGTCGACAGGTGCGCCAACAGTGGTTTATTAATACGTACCGGAGCAGTAAGCCTAAATAAGTACCAGTGCAGTAAGTCTGTCTGCCTCTGTGTGTGTGTGTGTGTGTGTGTGTGTGTGTGTGTGTGTCTCTCTCTCTCTCTCTCTCTCTCTCTCTCTCTCTCTCTCTCTCTCTCTCTCTCTCTACTCTCGTCTCTCTGTCTCTCTCTGCCTGTCTGTCTGTCTGTCTGTCTGCCTGTCTGTGTCTGTCTGTCTGTCTGTCTGTCTGTCTGTCTGCCTGTCTGTCTGTCTGTCTGCCTGCCTGCCTCTCTGCCTGCCTGTCTGTCTGTCTGTCTGTCTGTCTGTCTGTCTGTCTGCCTGCCTGCCTGTCTGCGCCTCTGCCTGTCCTCTGCCTGTCTGTCTGCCTGTCTGTCTGTCTGTCTGTCTGTCTGTCTGTCTGTTCTTCTCTCTCTCTCTCTCTCTCTCTCTCTTCTGCGGTCTGCTCACTGGTCTTCTCTAATACTACCGGAGCAGCAGCCTAAACATACCAGTGCCCAGACAGCCTCTGCCTCTGTGTTGTCTGTCTGTTGTGTCTTCTCCGTTCGTTCTCTCTCACTCACCCATCCTCTCACTCATCTCATCTCACGTCTCTCTCTCTACCTCGTACTGGGTCGTCTTTCTAGGCCGGGTCTCGAGAACGTGAAAAATCTGGTCTCTCTTGCTGCGGGTCTGGCAAATGTCAAGCCTTCTGTCTGGGTCGATTCTATCAATTCGTCTGGTCGCATGTCTCCTCTGCTTCTCCGCCGTCTACGTCTTCTTCTTCTC
>JABMCL010000145.1:1080000-1085000 GCA_018857735.1 Alviniconcha marisindica
GTTTTAATCAATCAATCAATCAGTCACGGATAGATGAGTACTAAAATAAATAAAGAAATAAAAGAGTCTGGGGACAATGACAGGACAGGACTTAGACGTCCCTAATAAGCCTTATGGTTTCTGTGGACGTTGATATGACAGAACAGGGGGATGATGACAGAACAGGGGGATGATGACAGAACAGTGGGACGATGACAGAACAAGGCGATGATGACAGAACAGGGGGACGATGACAAAACAGGGGAACGATGACAGAACAGGGGGATGATGACAGAACAGGAGGAGGAGTGATGATGACAGAACAGGGGGATGATGATGACAGAACAAGGGGACGATGACAGAACAGAGGGTTGATGACAGGACAGAGGGATGATGACATGACAGGGAGATGATGATGATGACAGAACAGGGGGATGATGACAGAACAGGGGGATGATGACAGAACAGGGGGATGATGATATAACAGGGGGATGATGATGACAGAACAGGGGGATGATGATGACAGAACCTGGGGATGATGACGGAACAGGGGGATGATGACAGAACAGGGGGATGATGGCAGAACAGGGGGATGATGACAGCGCAGGGGGGTGATGACAGAACCGGGGGATGATGACAGAACAAGGGGATGATGGCAGAACAGGGGGGTGATGATGACAGAACAGGGGGACGATGATGACAGAACAGGGGGACGATGATGACAGAACAAGGGGACGATGACAGAACAGGGGGACGATGATGGCAGAACAGGGGGACGATGATGATAGAACAGCGGGATGATGATAGAACAGGGGGATGATGACGACAGAACAGGGGGATGACGACAGAACAGGAGGAGGAGGACAGAACAAGGGGATGACGACAGAAGAGGGGGATGATGATGACAGAAGAGGGGGATGATGATGACAGAACAAGGGGATGACGACAGAACAGGCGGATGATGATGACAGAACAGGGGACGATGATGACAGAACAAGGGGATGACGACAGAACAGGGGGATGATGATGAAAGAAGAGGGGGACGATGATGACAGAACAGGGGGATGATGCTGACAGAACAGGGGGATGATGATGACAGAACAGGGGGATGATGACAGAACAGGGGAATGATGACAGACAGGGTGACGATGATAGTGCATGGGGACAATGAAATGTAGGGGAGACAATGACGATGATAGAAAAAACGGGATGATGACAGAGCATGAGCTGATGACAGAGCATGAGGACGATGACAGGGCAAGGGGACGATGAAAGAACAGAAGGACAAGTACAGATACAAATGTACGATTTTAGCCTCAATTACGTCATATATTGTTCATAAAAATTGCCTAACGTGCCATAATTCTTATTCAATAAGGTGCTCTGACAGGAGGTTAAAATCTAAGTGTTGACTGACTCACTGTCTTGCCTGCTTGCTTACTTACTTACTTACTTACTTTGTTTTGCATGAAATGACCCGACATGGCGCATGATTGTATAGCGCACTCAGAGCGCGCCGTGACGGCAACAGTTTCACGTGGCACCAGCCACGTAACAACCAAACAGCGCTGTCCGTTCAACACTTCGGTTGATATTAAAAACGGGCTATAAAAAGTTACAGTCACTCATTTAGAATAACATGCAACAAAAGCGCAGTGAATCTGCTCGAGGGCGGAGAATAGCGCTACGTAAAAGCAATCATCATAATCATTAAAAAATATATATATATAAAAGTGTGTGTGTGTGGGGGGGGGGGGGGGGGGCATTCTCAAATAATATAAAAACGCTCTGGCATAGGTCAGCATCTGGTTACAGTCCTCGTGAAGTAATAATTGGGAAGAAGCGATACGTGATACTTTACGCTGTTCCAGACTCGAAATAAATCTGAAACCTCAATAGCAAAAAAAAAAAAAATCAAATAAAAAATCAAATGTAAGAACCTCGCTGAGCAGGACAAAAAAGAGTGGGCGACTAGACGGCAGATGGCACCAAGACTCTTCCCTTGTCAGGTGGCTAAGTTATGCATCCTGAAGAAGAACATCAGATGACGTAGAGCAGATGGAAACCAACCTGATCCATCCCGAATCGGCTGAAACAGAAGGCGCTAGGGACAATAAAACCGGCTCGACCTCTCTGAGGCTGGAGTCGGATTACTTGTTTACTGAGAAACCAAGTAGGTGTTTGGGTAAACGAATGAAGCGAGTCGGGGTGGTGGGTGGAGTGGTAGATCCCAGATCGCGTGGACGTGTTGCAATCATGACAACCGCATGCTTGGATCGTTTTAACCTTAATAGCAAACTGGTCCCTCCGAGGTTCACCCTGGTCTCTCTGCCTGATGGTTGAGTGTTGCTTTACGTCCACAGAAACCGTAAGCTTATTAGGGATGGGAGCCCAGGACGGCCACCTCGACTTTCACACAGCGGCTCCTGGGCTCCCCTCCGCCTGATCCCGTTAGGGTCGTCTTTGTAGCTAGCTCTGTACCTGATTCAGCTAGGCTCGCCTCTATAGACAGCCTGATTCAGCTAGGCTCGCCTCTATAGACAGCCTGATTCAGCTAGGCTCGCCTCTATAGACAGCCTGATTCAGCTAGGCTCGCCTCTATAGACAGCCTGATTCAGCTAGGGTCACCGTTACAGCCTCTCTGCCTGATTCAGCTGGTGTCGCCTTTATAGATTCTCTGCCTGATTCACCTAGGGTCGCCTTTATAGCCTATCTGCCTGATTCAGCTGATGTCGATTTTTAGCCTCTCTGCCTGATTCACCTAGGGTCGCCTTTATAGCCTATCTGCCTGATTCAGCTGATGTCGATTTTTAGCCTCTCTGCCTGATTTACCTAGGGTCGCCTTTATAGCTTATCTACCTGATTCAGCTAGGGTCGCTAGGGTGGTAACAGCCTCAGTGCCTGATTCAGCTGATGTCGATTTTTAGCCTCTCTGCCTGATTTACCTAGGGTCGCCTTTATAGCTTATCTACCTGATTCAGCTAGGGTCTCTAGGGTGGTAACAACCTCAGCAGTGAGTTCAGGTAACAGCCTCAGTGCCTGATTCAGCTGATGTCGATTTTTAGCCTGTCTGCCTGGGGTCGAGTTCAGCCTGTTAAACAGACCCAGCCAAATGGCACACTTTACATACAATACAATACAGCTTTACAGCTTTATTGCCAAGTGTTAATACAATTGCACGAGGAATGTTTAGTGGTGCACCAAGTACACTCATCACACATTCACTCCAATCGTAAAACATCATTAAATTACAACAACAGCAAATAAACATCCAGGTAAAAAGTTATTCATAGATAAATACATGAAAAATCCCAACTGGCATCAAGCTGTCATGTCAAAACGACCAGGCTGTTATTAGCTTTAACTCACGTGAGTGGCCCAGTTATGATCGCCTAACTCGATCTCGTCTGTGGTCGCACTTGGTCGGTACAGATATTGCTGGGTTCAGGCAACGGATTGCGTGTGTTCCGTTTTCGTGATGTTTTATTATTATTATTATTGATCGCTTTTATATAGCGCTTTTTACAGGTCAAACTAAGAACAAGAACTACAAAACGAAACAAGCAAACAAATCTTACAGTTTTTTAGGGACGGTAAGGGGTGGGGCGGAGGGGGGGGGGGGGCGGGGGGGGGGGAGGGTACCTATACAAAATCACCAATTACTTAGCGTACCCGATGGCTACCACCAGAACAATAGATATTAAGGTGTCCGCGACACCCCCACCCCCCACCCCCTAAAAAAAACAAAAAAAACAAAACAAAAAACCACTGATGATACATTGTTCCAGCAGATACCCCTGAAGATATGCAACAAAACTTTGAGGTTTTGAGACATTATTGTGTCAAATTCGATTTATGCTTTGATGCAATTTTTGTTTAAAGTATGTGGTAAAAATTAATCAGAAATATGCCTGCATTTCAGTTTAATGGTTAAAAGGCTGACATTACTTGGTATTTCAGGTATCTGTAGGTAGTTCTAAATTTTAATAACAAATTCCAGAAAGTTCATAAAAATCGGCTAAGTTCAGCTAGTAAAGCCTTGTTCTCCTTTTTCAAAAAAATGCAGAAAAATGCACTTGCCTTCTGTTGTTCAGTTAACTTTGTTTGAAAAATATGTGCATCCAGCATTGCTGTATGGACATGAAATTTGGGCTTTTGTGACAAACAGCCACTTAAATTCATTAAATTCATGTTGAATATAAGGAGTACCACGCTCTGGTCCTGAGCGAACTGGATAAATTCAAGCAAAATGGACAATGTTATGTTTCTGGTACCAGAACTGGATCAAATAAGGTTTCAGCATTATAATCTTGTAATTACGTCAGTCTCAGTGTAATAATACTAATTTCAAGATTCCGTGGTTAAAAAGTAGGCATTGTTTATCCAGGATCAGTTAGTTCTTTCAAACATCCGGCTTGACACAATTAGTGCAAAGTTAACAGTTGAACAGTTCAAGGTCCTGACTGAGCAGCTATTCTATGATTAACACACAAGGGAGTTAATTAGCGCTCCAAATACGTAACACAAATACAACAAAGACCCGAGTCGCCTACGGTAACTCACCTGGCATGCGTGTAAATAGACGTACATCCTCAATTAATTAAACAAAAATTATTCCATGGTTAGTTTTCGCCGTCGTGGATGAGTGAAATGTACCAGAATACTACAGGAAGTGATTTGTAAAAAAAAAAAATTGCCTGTTTTATTTACTCCATCAGAGATACATCCTCAATTTAAAAAAAATTGTATTCCATGATTAGTTTTCGCCGTCGTGGATGAATGAAATGTATCAGAATACCACAGAAAGGGAATATTTTATTTGCCTGTTTCATTTATTCCAGAAAATGTAGTTGAATACTCTTTGCGCTTTGTATTGGAGGTGGAAGCAGTCACCCATTCCCTCCGCTGGACTGCCTCACGAGATGACAGTCAGACCACACATGCCATCATCCTCACAGATTCAACCAGCTTAATTTGCTAGAGAAAGTGAAAAGTGGAAAGGGAAGCCCAGACTAGAATGT
>JABMCL010000145.1:1087500-1102500 GCA_018857735.1 Alviniconcha marisindica
GGGTGGGTCATTATGGATGGGGTGGGTGGGTGGGTGAGAGAGAAGACAGACTCAATTTGTTGTTGAGAGTATCGATAATTTACTAATTGTTGTATATGAGCGGACGAGCGGGGATATTGCGCGCATGTCGGTGTGTGTGTGTGTGTGTGTGTGTGTGTGTGTGTGTGTGTGTGTGTGTGTGTGTGTGTGTGTGTGTGTGTGTGTGTGTGTAATGTGTGTGTGTGTGGGTGGGGGATGCGCCTACATGTATATATGTGCACATATCTTCATATGTCAATTGCGCTGTGCACGTGTGTGTGTGTGTGTGTGTGTGTGTGTGTGTGTGGTGTGTGTGTGTGTGTAGTGTGTGTTTGTGCGTTGTTTATAGTTATTTTTGCTAGGTGATAATGGTAGCTACAATATTTAAGGTACTGTGTGTTGAAATGTCTGCTAATGTGGTTTTTGTCATAAGACGTTTGTGCAGCGCAGCGAGTTTAACTCTGGTTAGAGAACAGCGCTTTATAAGAATTATTTATTATTATTATCATCATTACATTAATAGTTTCTCCCTCTAGCGGTCTCTCTCTTGCTCGGACTGATCAGATGTTCTACTGCTTTATTTGCTGGTTGTATGCTCATGATGTATAACTGAGTGATGTATGCATGTGTGCATCTGGCGCTGTGAACACGCCAGGTTTTGTGTGGAAATTCTCATGTATGAAATTTCCGTCACTTATTCATGCCTATATGTATATAAATGATGCCTGTAATTTTATATTTACTTGTCAGTAGCTTAGCAAGGACTGACTAGTTGTTAGGATTTTGACAACCTAAACTACAATCCTTGTAAAATAACTAGTTTTCGAGTTCGAATTCTCTTTACCTCTTCATCCGCTTGTCTCTCTCCTTCTCTCTCCGTCTCTGTCCCCAAGTACAATACAGCTCATTCTGTGCGTGCGTGCGCGCGCGTGTGTGTAGTTATTGTTTGCTAGGTGATAATGGTAGAGTACAATATTTAAGGTACTGTGTGTTGAAATGTCTGCTAATGTGGTTTTTGTCATAAGATGTTTGTACAGCGCAGCGAGTTTAACACTGGTTAGAAAATAGCGCTTTATAAGAATTATTTATCATTATCATCATTACTTTAATAGTTTCTCCCTCTAGCTGTGTCTCTCTTTACCTGTTCATCCGCTTGTCTCTCTCCCTATCTCTGCTTCTCTCTCCGTCTCTGTCCCCGAGTACGATACAGCTCGTTATGTATGTGTGTGTGTGTGTGTGTGTGTGTGTGTGTGTGTGTGTGTGTGTGTGTGCGTGTGTGTGTGTGTGTATGTGTGCGTGCGTGCGTGCGTGCGCGCGCGCGTGTGCGTGCGTGTGTGTGTAACATGGTTATTGTTTGATAGGCGATAATGGTAGACTACAATATTTAAGGTTCTGTTTGTTTTAAATGTATGTTAATGCCATTTTTGTCATGTTTGTACAGCGCAGTGAGTTTAACTCTGGTTAGAGAACAGCGCTTCAGACGAATTATTATTATTATATTTATTGTTTCCAGAGGAGAATTTCATTTGGCAGCAGTAAATCTGCAGAAAACAGCATCGTGTGTATTATAGATAGCTTATATAAGAACAGCTTGACAAGGGAGATTACCCCGAAAGTTTGCAGATTGTGTGTCTGTGTCATAATAAATAAGCGTTCTTTAGAACCTTTTATATGTTTGGATCTTATAAGGACAGCACTACAACAACAACAACAACAACAACAACAACAACAATAATAATAATAGCACGTAACTTTTGTATAGCGCTATTCTCTGGTGTACACAAACTCACTGCGCTTTACAACATTTTCTAAGTTTCACATAAATGTTTACGATAAATAAATTTAAAAAAAAAATCTGTTTTCTTTTCAACTCACAAACATGCACAGTACTTTTTACTGCAATATTTCATGGAAATATTGTTCAGCTAGCCCACACGTTGCTAGCAGTCTTAACGCAGTATGAGTCTTTTTTGTTGTTGTTTCCTTTGTTAATTAAAAAGAGAGAAAAAGAAACGGAAAAGGAACAAACGTGGCCTGCTCGGCTGTAAACCACCGATTTCTGGACACTTTCAACGGATGCAGAAGTTTCACGAGACGTTCAACGAGGATCCGTTTCATGGCCATTCCGATCCAATGAGCAATTACCAACAAGCGTGTGTCCAAAAAAGCCATCGCCTCCAGCTTCACCTGCCCTTGGCAACTGTCGTATAGCTATCACAGCACACTGCGCGCACCTGTACTGCTCTCGATATACCCATCCGCTTATAAAAATGCGCGCACCTGTACTGCTCTCTCTCTCTCTCTCTCTCTCTCTCTATATATATACCTCCCCCCTTATAAAAATGCGCGCACCTGTACTGCTCTCTCTCTCTCTCTCTCTCTCTATATATACTCCCTTATAAAATGCCTGACCTGTACTCTCTCTCTCTCTCTCTCTATATATACTCTCTCCCCTTATATAATAATCGCCTAGTATATATACTTACTCTCTTTCTCCTCTCTCCTCCTCTATAATATATCATTATATATATTATTAACCCCCATACCGCACCTGCCCCACCCCCCCCCCCACCCCCCACACCTCCCGTTAAAGAGAGAGAGAGAGAGAGAGAGAGAGAGAGAGAGAAGAGACAGACAGACAGACAGACAGACAGACAGAGAGAGAGAGAGAGAGGAGAGAGAGAGAGAGAGAGAGAGAGAGAGGATTGATGGTTTAATACTCTTGTAGGCTAACAGCCCATTGAGCATAGACGAAATAATAACACAGTTGTTCCCGAAACGCGCGCGGTATGTACAGAGGAATGCATAGCATGGAAGCCATGCTGTTTACAACAGTTCATACACAGGCTCCTTTTTTCTGTCCGACAGTCCATGAATCACGATTTATTCATGGTGTAAACGATTGTCTTCCATGTATCACTCTGCGTGGTCGGTTTTGGCACGTGATGTCCGCCGTAGGTCGGCGTGGTCATGTCGCACAGCACAGGCACCTGCTTCCTTCACGGGTCACTGATCCTAAGTGACTGTTAACTGTTAATTGTTTCTCTGGTCGTTGGTCTGGGGGTCAGACTTGCCGGAAAAAGTGGGGCCATGTCTTTGAATTACACAGCAGCAAGCACTAATATGAAGTTTCATGTTGTCTACCTGTTGTGGGTACCTCAGATGATCAACTTCTGGCCACCTTTCTACGTTGTCATAATTCAGCTTCGTTTTTTTGCCTTTCATTCCTAATGGAAACCAGTCTGTCAGAGAACACTTGTCCCGGTCGTATTCAAAAATAGCGCCATCAGTCATAGCATAGAATGAGTTCTTTCCATACCTCTGGTCCATCACTATCTTCTTCACACCAGGTCGAGCAGCAGACGACACAATAGTACTCGCATGTTCAGGAGCGAGCGTTGACAGATAATACTTCACTCCATCCGACTGATCGTCCCAAAACTGCTGAACGTCTTCTGGAACGGCCATTGTCTCAGCTGCATCACAAAACTGTTCTTGTGCTGCCATATCATCTTCTCTGTGATCACTGTTGTCTACACTTCCGTTTTGGTCCCCCTCTTCTAACTCCTCCGACCTGTGGCTGGCATCCAGTGGGTGTGCATCGTACTGAGATGGGGGGCTTCGAAACAGACCCGTGTCGCTGGCTTCCAAACCATCGTTGTTTGATGAAAGGCTGGTTTGCTGCTCACTGTCCTGTTTACTCGCCTGTTCTTGTTGTCTTCTGCCTTCACACGCTTGGCGTCACGCCTGAGTTCACTTGGCGACTTCTTTCTGTAACGTGTAACGCTTCTCACCGGTTCATGCTGGTCTTCTATGGCGCCTGTGTCTTCGTTGAACCTTACAATGAGTGTTGTCGTTTTCCCCTTGCCGCGAACGTCCCAAGAAGTAAGCTGACCATTTTCACTCAGCGTTCGAAGCACCGTCTCTAAGGCAAGCGGCATACACATGTTGGATACAACTGGCACTCGTAATACGGAAATATGGAAATAATTCCGGGAGCTGAAACTGTTTGCTGCTCGCTGGTAGCCAGGGGCAGGCAACTCCAAGAGAGAGAGAGAGAGAAACAGAGAGAGACAGAAAGAAGAGAGAGAGAAGAGAGACAGAGAAGAGAGAGAGAGAGAGAGAGAGAGAGAGAGAGAGAGAGAGAGAGAGAGAGAGAGAGCAAATTACAGCCTGTCATCAGTAAAGAGTGGTTCTGGATAATATATAGTTACTACCGACCTCATGCAGGTGACCGTGCTGGTATCTGCGCAAGCCCGTGCTGGGTTTACATAAGCAAGAAACTCTCTATATACATATATATTCAAACTGTTTCTTCTTATTCTCTCTGCCAATCCAAACTGTTTCTTCTTCTTCTCTCTGCCAATCCAAACTGTTTCTTCTTCTCTCTGCCAATCCAAACTGTTTCTTCTTCTTCTCTCTGCCAATCCAAACTGTTTCTTCTTCTTCTCTCTGCCAGTCAGCTCATTTTAGTATTGTTCTTCTTCTTCTTTTTATCAATTTATTCAATTATCTTTCTGCAGCAATGTCTCATGTGTTCGAAGCAATGAAGTCTTTGGGGGAATTTTGTAAATGGCACCTTTCTAGTTACAATTTTTGTTGTTGTTGTTTCTTCCCAATAAAAATAAAAATAAAAATAAAAACTATTGCAGGAAGAGAAAAACAAAGGGCACTTTTCTTACAAAGCTCACACCTGCTGTGTTTTGTGAGCAAAGAGGTAAACAATATACATACACGCGTATGACTTCCTCTCTACCACACGAGTCTCAAAGGTAACAACATATAATACAGAAAACTTTATTAAAACATCATTATATCAAACATTAACCAGAGGGGGCACCATTTATGAAACTGGGCAATTCACATTTTATATGGGGGGTTACATAAAAAACATATTTAAAAAAGAAATGCATTTTAAACTGCTTTTTAATGCCACAATTGCTGTTAACTGGACAGACATGTTCAGGGTAAATATCACAGACAGCAGGTAGACAGATTTCTTTAAGTCTAAATATTTGCACGCACACACACACACACACACACACACACACACTCTCTCTCTCTCTCTCTCTCATTTGGTCTAAACGAAGCATGAAAACATATATGCTTTCTTCTCCTGTTTAATAGTCAGAATAAGATTCATTATAATCAATTTGTTGCTAAAACCAAATCCAGTAATTACTGCAGTCATTTTGTGCACATTAAACCAGTTAAAGTGTTAGTAATTATACAGTTCTGAAATGCCTAAAGATACTATACTTTTTATGATCTTCTTTGTTTTGTTTTTGGTTGTTCTTTGTTTCGCTGCTTTTTTAGGGGACCAGACTTCACACACACATGCATGCACTCACACACGTATGCACACACACACACACACACACACACACACACACACACACACACACACACACACACATCCACAAATGACAAGGAGCAAAAGTACAGCTGAAATTACATACATGTATGTACACTTGCTTTTGTGTCAGCACAACACAGGAGCACAATTTGAAAGTCCAATCCAATTCTACCATTGCAGCACACAGACTCTGTGTCAAAGACGTCTGTGGTTAGTTAACAATACCTGTAAACCTGAGGCAGGTACAAAGCAGGCTCACAGGAGGATCAGGCACATCAACTTAGCACTGGAAAAATCACTCTTGCAATAGCAAGAGTTCAGGCTGGATCCCTCCCACATACACACACTTTAAAGGGGACCCCACGAAAAGACTGACGGTGACCTGAACACATAGAAAATGTGTAAATGCTTCCATTGGCAGGATCTGTACATACTTCCTCGCTTGAAATTCGAACTCCTCGGGGCACAGCCATGTGGGCTTGGGTGTTACTTTTACTAATGAAGAGTGCAATAAGGTTGACTGGCTCCTGAAAGAATGCACAGTATGTATGCCACAGATGACAGATATGTTGATGATGTGACAGACTTGGTCAAAATGGCAACATCCACCACAGCCATGTTTTCGTGACTTTCAAACATCAAGTTTGAACAAACTAGCCCCTCAGTAAACTGGAAAACTACTGTGAGTGTAAGCTCCAAACATAAAAAGGTTCAAAAGAATGCTTATTTATTATGACACGGGCACACAGATAAACGGTTAAAAATGATTAAAAATGAAAGAGAAACTTTTTTTGGTTGATCAATCTTCCAAGCAGCGAACAAGCGACAACAGTTCAACCAAAAAAATATAAGTTTCTGTCTCATTTTTAACAATTTATCTGTTGTTTAAGTGTTGTTTTGTGGCTTGACAAAGGTGATCTCCCTAAAAATTGGCATATTGTGTGTCCGTGTCATAATAAATAAGCATTCTTTTTAACGTTTTTGTGTTTGGATCTTGTTTTAGAATGCTAGCAGTCATCCTGTTTCTGATTTTTGCCACAAGTATAGCTTTGATACGGAATCAGAGCTATACTTGTGGCAAAAATATGAAACAGAATGACTCAGAGTAGGGCTCGGAGTTCCTTTGCTCGGGGTCCCCTTTAAAGGAATCTGTCATAAGAGCTAGGTTTCTAATGCATACTGGAAGCCCCACTGAATGCTTTGGTGTGCAACAGCCAACAACCCTGTTTTTACAACCCTGTTTTTCATCTGGGTGAGCAACACCCACATCCCAACACTGAAACCAGTGACATAAAGTGATTTGAGGCACAGCGTTTCTGAGCAAATTTACAAGCCCAGCATCGGAAAAGCTCAACTCATAACAAACACCCCGTCCCACTTTACCTTCAGCTTGAAATACAGCTGTCAACGACCCCCCCTGTCCATCCATAATACAGCTGTCAACGACCCCCCCCCCCCTGTCCATCCATGCAAGAACCCTGTATTAAATACAAATAAACTGGACTACAAGCCCAACAGCTACTTTCAGCCCATGTGGTAAACAAAACCCTGACACATCTGCTTGATTTCCACATGCTGCCTGAAAGGAACAACTGCAGCTAACACCAACAAAAACCATGGAATCAGCAAAGGACCTCCACAGTGACAAACAACGTAAATGGCCAGGACAACCCCCCCCCCCCCCCTCTTAGTCTCAGAGAATTGATGAGCTGATGAAACCCATTAATCTTACCAATAATGAACCAACACACCAGGGAGTTAATTAGTGCTCAAAATATGTAACACAAGCACAGCAACAAAGTCACCTCCAGTATCTCTCACCTGGCATGCATGTAAATACAAGGTAAATAAACTACAAGATGTAAATATTTACATGCAAAGGTACATCCTCTGTGTGTACAAGATGTATTTACAAACCCCGTAAGATGTACAATAGAGAATGCACCTCTGGTGGAGTTTATGTACCTTGTATTAACATACATGCCAGGTGAGAGTTACCATAGACAGTCGACTCTGGTCTTTGTTGTTGTACTAGTGTTACATATTTCAAGCGCTAATTAACTCCCCTGCGTGTTGATTCTGCACGGGCACTCTGGGCCTCGTTTTGTTTCAGATTTATTTCTTACTAATAGCAAACAATGTGACATCATCAGTAAGTAATTAGAAACTGGATTTTGACTTCCTGTCACCTGCAAAAGGCGGAGAATCTCCGTCGCAAAAAACAAGAAGAAAAAAACACAGCAGAGATAGAACAGTACGGACGGCTCTTGCTGTGACTCTGTGAGCCGGTTTGGCTTAATGGTAAGGCGTTAGGCTGGTAAGCGGAAGGACCTCGGTTCAATACCGCTTCGGCTCTCCTTTCTCTTCAAAAAGGTTGTGGTTTGTGGACACTGTCTTGTGACTTTGTCCATCACTTCCTACTGAAACATTAAAATGGCTCTCATCGCTGCCCACCTTAATGCAGGAGTCATTCTGGTGGTGACAGTGCAGTGATAGGTATATAATCTCCCTCTCCCCCCACCTCCGTACCCCCTTCCCCCCCTTCTCCCCACCCCTAATAAGCCATACGGTTTCTGTGGATGTTGAGCACCATGTTTACTTACTGACTGCTGTGACTCTGACAACATCACTGTACCATGAGCATGACTTGTATATATATATTTATATATATATCTACATGGGTACTGAGCACTCTACAGATCTGAGCTAGCTCAGGAACTGTGTGAAAGTCGAGGTGGCCTTCCTGGGCTCCTAATAAGCCTATGGTTTCTGTGGACGTAAAGAAACACTCAACAACTACAGATCTACAGTCACCATCATCACCAACTATTTTTTGATTCCACACATGATCACAAACAAACTTCAACCCAACAACCTGGCTCAGGCTTCATGCAATATCACATGTCACTGGCAATCGATTAAAATCTTGTAACAAACAATTCCACGATTTGAGAAAAACACACGAAATGCATCTTTAAAAAATTCAGCATTTATTCGAACACATTCACTTTTTAACATGAGGTGGGGGGGTTTCTGGTTCATGGCTGTTGTGTTGCAATGAATATCATTTGCAGAGAAAGATCTAAAAACAACTGAAAAACAACAACAAATAACAGAGCGAGAGAAAAAAAGAAAAGAAAAATGTTGGCTGTTTTCTCTTAAAAATAGGTGAGCTGTGTGTGATCAACATTTTGAGGTCACAAACAAATGTCTTGCATTTCCAATAAAAACTTTATAGATCTACTGCTTTGATTCATTGCAAACATGCCATGAAGAATGTTTATCGCATCAGTTCCCTAAAAAAAAAAGACTCATGAGTGTCTCCACATAATTGTTAATGGACTTCTTCAGTAACAGTTTTCTCTAGTGCTTTGAAAAATGTATTAAAATAGTTTTTTCAAGGCGCAAAAATCTCACACCCACTGAGGAAAAAAAGGGAGTGAAAAAAAGAAAAAATAGTTACCAAGTTTTAATCAGCCACTGACAATATTCTGGATTGAACATACACACAAATAATGAGATGCACCAACAGATACTGAGTATTTGATCTAATAACTCAATGCAGAGCAACACACTGTTTATGCTATGATTTAACATCAAACGCTTGCTATGGGCACCCTCCTGAAAACCTGCAGCAGTTATCATGACAATAACGGACCAGCGGTTCCAACACTCACCTCAGATCTGAACCTATTATCAATAAAACTACGGTAGTGTCACACTACCCTACAATGGCCCAGCGGTTACAGCGCTCTATTCAGGTCTGAACCCATCATACATAAAACCACAGCAGTGTCAGGCTACCCCACATTGGCCCAGCGGTTACAACACTCATTTCAGATCTGAACCCATTATCCATAAAATCACAGTAGTGTCAAGCTACCCCATAATGGCCCAGCGGTTACCAAACTAACCTCAGGTCTGAACCCACTATCCATAAAACCACAGCAGCCTCCTGCTACAATATTACAACACAATGGTGCAGCGGTTTTAACACTAACCTCACGCTTGAATCAACCAACCATAAATTATAAAACCTCAGCAATGTTACGCTAGAACATAATGGCCCAGCGGTTATGGCAATTAATGGACTCGGGGTTTGAACCCAGGTCTAGGCACAGCTATCACCCCTCTCTCCCAAACACTAGAGCCATGAGCCACGAGGCTTCATCTTTCACGTAAGGCACATGCTACTGAAGCACCCTGTGCTGCCTGTGAAATGGCATTGTAGCAAGTCCTGCCTTCACAGGTAAACTGTAAGGATGTAATTTTACATACAAAAACTCCTGCCTTCACGGGTAAGTTTGTAAGGATGTAATTTTACATACAAAAAGTCATGCCTTCACAGGTAAAACTGTAAGGATCTAATTTTACATACAAAAAGTCCTGCCTACATGGGTAAATTGTAAGAATGTATTGTAATTTTACATACAAAAAGTCCTGCCTTCATGAGTAAGACTGTAAGGATGTAATTTTACACACAAAACTCCTGCCTTCATGGGTAAGACTGTAAGTTTTTTATATATATTACAGACAAAATGTCCTGCCTTCATGGGTAAGACTGTAAGGATGTCATTTTACAGACAAAGTGTCCTGCCTTTATGAGCAACATTGTAAGGATGTAATTTTACAGACAAAGTGTCCTGCCTTCATGGGTAAGACTGTAAGGATGTCATTTTACAGACAAAGTGTCCTGCCTTCATGGGTAACACTGTAAGGATGTAATTTTACATGCAAAAAGTCCTGACATCACGAGCAAACTGTACGGATGTAATTTTACATCCAAAAAGTCCCGCCTTCATGGGTAAGATTGTAAGGATGTAATTTTA
Source organism: Alviniconcha marisindica (assembly GCA_018857735.1). Taxonomy (NCBI): domain Eukaryota; kingdom Metazoa; phylum Mollusca; class Gastropoda; family Provannidae; genus Alviniconcha; species Alviniconcha marisindica. The sequence continues at coordinate 1,097,704 of JABMCL010000145.1, forward strand.
CAAACACACCGTGTGGTGACGTTTCTGATTCTCCCTGTACAGGTACCCTGCATCAGCCAGAGAATTACAACCTGACCTATTTTTTGCTCTGCGCAGCTGACATGCTGCGTGCTTGTTGCCAGTGAGAATGCATGTCACATCACACGCCTCTGCTCTGGCACATTCTGAAGACTGGAGGTGAGTAAGTTATCCATACCCTTTTGACTTCAGTTGAAATTTCAAAATCTAAATAAAAAAATTGTATTATGTAATACCATTTGTCTTGTGGCTAACTGAATACTACACTTGCCGTATAAGATGGCAAGCTACTTTGGCGCAAAGTTTTAGACCTATGTTGTATTTTCGGTCTGAAGATGATTCAGGGTTTGAGGCGAAGTGAAGAGACACTGCGCACGGTGAACTGATTCACAATGTGTGGCAGTCAGTTCGTTTCAACCTGCTCCACGCAACATAATCAGATTCACCCACAGTGCTCAAACAAGTGGGGAAGATGGCTTGGGTATCTTGACCTTCAGTGCCTGTTAAAAACCTATTAGATCATAAAAGCTACCTTTGAAAATATCTGTACCATTTTTGATAATGTCAAGGTGTGACGTTTTAATGTCAAGGTGTTATGTTTTACTTGCAGGGTAATCAGCAAACAGATGTAAAATCATACTGGCATTCATTGGCAGTTTTCCGACAATGGAAAGCTGACAATCACGCTGACACTCAACAACAGACTGACAATGAAGCCTCTCGACAGATGGAAATCACGCTAACGAAGCAACATGCAATAAATCATCAACTCTTGTCCTACATGTACCATACGATAAAAAGAAAAGAAATCAGACCAACATGCAATGACCGATTAGCAGTTATCCCCCAGTAAAGATACCAATGGTAGTGTTAACGCACATTCACCCCTCAGCATCCACCCCTACCCCCCACCCCCAAACCTCTTCCACCCTTCAAGACCAGACGCACCACACCTAATATCCAATGAAACCATTTCCAGCGCCCGCTATATACACCTCAAGGGGCAACCAAACAGCCCAACTGTTCACGAGCAATCAACCATCAGAGGGAGAGGTCATCCTCGCCGTAGTTCTCCTCCTCGTCCGCGGAGCCATCATCATCGCTGAGCGAGCCCAGGTCAGGGTCTTCAAAAAGGCAGGAAGCACCAGGAGGCTTGGAGAAGCTGTCTTGTGCACTCTCCTCCAGCCCATCAAAGCCTCTGCAACAGCCACATGCACACCACCATCACTGTCATGTCAGAGTAAGTACAAGTAAGTAACCTGGTGTTTTACGCCCAGTCAACCATTACGGTTATAACGGATCACAGGTAAGTAAGTAACCTGGTGTTAACCCATACAAGGTTATATCAGGGTGATGTCAAGTCAGAGTAAGTACAGTAAGTAACCTGGTTTTAGCCCGTCAACTTAGGTTTCGTATTAACATAGTAACTGTTTCCCCAGTCAACCATTACGGTTATATCAGGGTGATGTCAAGTCAGAGTAAGTACAAGTAAGTAACCTGGTGTTTTACGCCCAGTCAACCATTATGGTTATATCAGGGTGATGTCAAGTCAGAGTAAGTACAGGTAAGTAACCTGGTGTTTTACGCCCAGTCAACCATTATGGTTATATCAGGGTGATGTCAAGTCAGAGTAAGTACATGTAAGTAACCTGGTGTTTTACGCCCAGTCAACCATTATGGTTATATCAGGGTGATGTCAGTCAAGTAAGTAAGTAAGTAACCTGGTGTTTCCCATCACTATATCTGAGTCAAGCTATACGTAGCCTGGTTACGCCAGTCAACCATTACGGTTATCAGGTGATGTCAGTCAGGTAGAAATGGTGTTTCGAGTCAACATGTTAATCATGTGCAGTCAAAACAAGCCCTGGTAAGTAAGTAAGTAACTTGGTGTTTTACGCCCAGTCAACCATTACGGTTATATCAGGGTGATGTCAAGTCAAAACAAGCCCTGGTAAGTAAGTAACTTGGTGTTTTATGCCCAGTCAACCATTACGGTTATATCAGGGTGATGTCAAGTCAAAACAAGCCCTGGATATATCAACAAGGTGTTATCATCATTATTATTCATCAATTCTTTTTTTATAAGCCCTGGATATTAACAAGGTATTATCATCATTATTATTATTATCAATTTTCTTCTTCTCATAAGCCCTGGATATTAACAAGGTACTATCATCATTATTTTATTCATCAATTCTTTTTTTATATAAGCCCTGGATATTAAAAAGGTATTATCATTATTATTATTATTCATCAATCCTTTTTTTTTATATAAGCCCTGGATATTAACAAGCTGTTATCATCATTATTATTCATCAATTCAATTTTTATAAGCCCTGGATATTAACAAGGTTTTATCATGATTATTATTCATCAATTTTTAAAAATATAAGTCCTGGATATTAGCAAGGTAATATCATCATTATTATTCATCAATTCTTTTCTTCTATGAGCCCTGGATATTAACAAGGTATTATCATCATTATTATTCATCAGTTCTTTTTTTATAAGCCCTGGATATTAACAAAGTTTTATCATCATTATTATTCATCAATTCTTTTTTTATAAACCCTGGATATTAACAAGGTATTATCATCATTATTATTCATCAATTCTTTTTTTTATATAAGTCCTAGATATTAACAAGGTATTATCATCATTATTATTCATCAATTCTTTTTTTAAAATATAAGTCCTGGATATTAACAAGGTATTATCATCATTATTATTCATCAATTCATTTTTATATAAGCCCTGGATATTAACAAGGTATTATCATCATTATTATTCATCAATTCTTTTTTATATAAGTCCTGGATATTAACAAGCTATTATCATCATTATTATTCATCAATTCTTTTTTATATAAGCCCTGGATATTAACAAGCTATTATCATCATTATTATTCATCAATTCTTTTTTATATAAGCCCTGGATATTAACAAGGTATTATCATCATTATTATTCATCAATTCTTTTTTTATATAAGCCCTGGATATTAACAAGGTATTATCATCATTATTATTCATCAATTCTTTTTTATATAAGTCCTGGATATTAACAAGGTATTATCATCATTATTATTCATCAATTCTTTTTTATATAAGCCCTGGATATTAACAAGCTATTATCATCATTATTATTCATCAATTCTTTTTTATATAAGCCCTGGATATTAACAAGGTATTATCATCATTATTATTCATCTTTTTTATATATATATAAGTCCTGGATATTAACAAGGTATTATCATCATTATTATTCATCAATTCTTTTTTATATAAGCCCTGGATATTAACAAGCTATTATCATCATATTATTCATCAATTCTTTTTTATATGAGCCCTGGATATTAACAAGCTATTATTATCATTATTATTCATCAATTCTTTTTTTTATAAACCCTGGATATTAACAAGCTGTTATCATCATTATTATTCATCAATTCTTTTTTTTTATAAGTCCTGGATATTAGCAAGGTATTATCATCATTACTATTCATCAATTCTTTTCTTATATGAGCCCTGGATATTAACAAGGTATTATCATCATTATTATCCATCAATTCTTTTTTTATAAGCCCTGGATATTAACAAGGTATTATTATCATTATTATTCATCAATTATAATTTTTTATAAACCCTGGATATTAACAAGCTGTTATCATCATTATTATTCATCAATTTTATTTTTTATGAGCCCTGGATATTAAGAAGCTATTATTATCATTATTATTCATCATTTCTATTCTTATATGAGCCCTGGATATTAACAAGGTATTATCATCATTATTATCCATCAATTCTTTTTTTTATAAGCCCTGGATATTAACAAGGTATTATCATCATTATTATTCATCAATTCTTTTTTATATGAGCCCTGGATATTAACAAGCTGTTATCATCATTATTATTCATCATTTTTTTTTTTTTTTTATAAGTCCTGGATATTAGCAAGGTATTATCATCATTACTATTCATCAATTCTTTTCTTATATGAGCCCTGGATATTAACAAGGTATTATCATCATTATTATCCATCAATCCTTTTTTTATAAGCCCTGTATATTAACAAGGTATTATCATCATTATTATTCATCAATTCTTTTTTTCCATATTTCTTTTATAGCTATTCTCCGTTCTTCCAAGCACTCGACAGGAAAACAACGTAGCTCAACCAAAAACAGATAAGTGGCTTAGCTCACCATCTCATTTTCCATTTTCCACCATTTAACTGTTGTTTAAGTGTTGTTTTGTAGTTTGATAAAGGGGATTGCCCTGAAAATTCATGTTTTGTCCTAATAAACAGTTTTTTTTTAAACCTTTTATGTGATAGGGTCTCGTTTTAGAATGCTAGCAGTCTTTTTCTTTCAGATTTTTTCAGAGAGTACATAGTTTTTCTTTACTGCCTTCAGCTTTTTCTGCTAACACTCACAAAAATAAACTGTGCTAGCATACTGGTATGCTGCAAGCCCTACCAGTGTACTGTACCAAAAGTAACTTCATACCATGGTTTACTGCTGTAACAGTAAATATTGCACAGCTATAATTGCTGTTGATGATGATGATGATGACGATGACAATGATGATGACGTCCCCCTTTTATAGCGCACAATTCCATTAACTTGAATGCTCAATGTGATGAAGAGTGTGTGTGTGGGGATGGAGGAGGGGGGGGGGGGGGGGGGGGGGGGGGGGGGGGGGGAGGGAAATAGAGAGGAAGTCATATTAACGAAAAGAAAGAAAGAAAAAAAGACACATGGTGCAGTCATTCAGAGAA
>JABMCL010000145.1:1107500-1205000 GCA_018857735.1 Alviniconcha marisindica
CAGGCATGGCTAAACACTCTGCACCTCACACAGGCATGGCTAAACACTTCACACCTCACGCAGGCATGGCTAAACACTCTGCACCTCACACAGGCATGGCTGAACACTCTGCACCTCACACAGGCATGGCTAAACACTCTGCACCTCACACAGACACATCTCCTCACCCAAAGTCAGCAGCAGAGGCACCGAAGTCCGGCAGCTGCTGGTCGAAGCCGGAGCAGGTCTTGGCGAGCCGCAGCAGCCCCTCGCAGAACTTGTGACCCATCTCTTCCAGCATGCGAGTGTTGAGGTGCTGGTCCTACACACACACAACCACACTCTGCCAGCCATACATTTCACCCAGTTCTGGCTCCACTCAGTCACCTCCTGCCTGGCTGCTGGGTTGCTGGCGCTACACACACAGCCACCTCCCCCTACAACATTTCTCTAAATTCCCCTCAGTACACTAATTTCAGCGACTCTCATTAGTATATTATAGTTTAAACTATCAACTACCCCAGCTATACTTCATAGGTGACTAACACCCTAACACACACACACAACCACAGCATCCATATCATTAAATCCCTGCTAAGTATAATGGTCTTTCCTTGTAGTTGTACTTTCTTTACAGTGGATGTTCTCTAAGGTGTAACTTCGCATGACACCAGCCTGCCTCCACATATACCCCCCCCCCCCCCCCCAACAAACACAATGGACTCACCCTGCACTTCCCCAGTCACAGAAGCTATTCTCCATCGCATAACTGCTTGAGTTTACACCACCACCCAGTCCCCCTATCCACAAAATGGATTCACCTTGTACTTTCCCTAGTCATAGTCACAGAGACTGTTCTCTAAAGTTGAGAGCCGGTTTGGCCTAGCGGTAAGGCGTTAGGCTGGTCAGCGGAAGGACCTCGGTTTGATACTGCTTCAGCTCTCCTTTCTCTTCAAAAGTTGTGGTCTGTGGACACGGACTTGTGACTTTGTCCCTCACAATTAATGAAAGATTAAAATGGCTCTCATCGCTGCCCATCTTAATGCAGGTCATTCTGGTGGTGACAGTGTAGCGATAGGTGTATACTCTCCCTCTTCCCCCACCTCCATACCCCCTTCCCCCCATTCATCCCGCCCCTAATAAGCCTTATGGTTTCTGTGGACGTTAAGCACCATGTTTACTTACTTACTTACTCTAAGGTTTAACTCCACACAACTCTACACCACCACCCAGTCCCCAATCCAACATAATGGACTCACCCAGTCACTGCTACAGAGGCTGTTCTCTAAGGTCTAACACCCTACAACACAACGGACTCACCTTGAACTTTCTCCCCAGCCTCATCTACAGAGGCTGTTCTCTAAGGTCTAACACCCTACAACACAACGGACTCACCCTGAACTTTCCCCAGCCTCATCTACAGAGGCTGTTCTCTAAGGTCTAACTCCACATGACTTTACACAACCACCCAGTCCCACCATCCACATAACGAAAGGACTCACCTACTCACCTTGTACTTTCCAGTCACATCTACAGAGGCTGTGGTTCTCTAAGGTCTAATTCCACTTGACTTTACACCACCGCCCAGTCCCCCCTCCAACACAGTGGACCCACCTTGTACTTTCCCTAGTCACAGCTACAGAGGCTGTTCTCTAAGGTCTAACTCCACAGGACTTTACACCACCACCCAGTCTCCCCTCCAACACAATGGACTTGATCACCTTGTACTTGCCCCAGTCACAACTACAGAGGCTGTTCTCTAAAGCTAAAAATCTAACTCCACACAACTTTACACCACCACCCAGTCCCCCCTCCAACACAATGGACTCACCTTGCACTTTCCCCAGTCCTGTTTTCTCAAGTTTGATACCACATGACTTTATACCCCCCCCCCCATCCCCCCCCCCCCCCCCCCCCCCCACCACCTCCCTTCCACCCAGTGGACTCACCTTGTACTTGCCCTGGTCACAGCCACAGTAGCTGCTCTCCATGGTGTAACTCCGCACCACCCCAATCTGCCTCCACACCACCACCCGCGCTGTCGCCTCCTTGACGCGCTCCACCACAAAGCTGCAGTTTTGCAGGTAGAAAGCCGGGCTGGTCAGGTGCAGGATCCGTGGCAGCGTCTGGGCAAGAAGCCGGCCAATACAAAATACTCTGAAGGGCAGTGGCTACCATCTGACGGTTTAATTGTGCACAGAAAGACGCAGACCAGCAGGGTTAAAAGCCTGTGAACAACAGTCTGGGTTGGGGCAAAACCAACTACAGCTTTGTGTGACCCAACTGTTGCTCCCTAAGGCAACTGATGCTCCCTAAGGCAAAAACAACCACAGCTTTGTGTGACCCAACTGATGCTTCCCTGGGGCAAAGGCAACTACAGCTTTGTGTGACCCAAATGAAGCATCCTAGGGCAAACACAACTACAGCTTTGTGTGACCCAAATGAAGCATACTAGGGCAAACACAACTACAGCTTTGTGTGACCCAACTGAAGCATCCTAAGGCAAAAACCACTACAGCTTTGTGTGATTAAACTGATGCATCCAAGGGCAACAACCACAGCTTTGTATGACCCAACTGATGCATCCTAGGGCAAAAACAGCTATAGCTTTGTGTGATCAAATGGAATGGGTAAAAAACAAATACAGCTTTGTGTCATCAAACTGATAGGGCAAAAACACTATAGCTTTGGGAGATGCACCTGGCGCGTCCTAGGGCAAAAACAACTACAGCTTTGTGTGATCAAACTGATGCATCCTAGGGCAAAAACAGCTACGGCTTTGTGTGGTCAAACTGATAGGGCAAAAACAACTCCAGCTTTGTGTGACCAAACTGACAGGGCAAAAACAACTACAGCTTTGTGTGACCAAACTGACAGGGCAAAATCAACTGCAGCTTTATGTGACCAAATTGACAGGGCAACAACAACTGCAGCTTTGTGTGACCAAACTGACAGGGCAACAACAACTCCAGCTTTGTGTGACCAAACTGACAGGGCAACAACAACTCCAGCTTTGTGTGACCAAACTGACAGGGCAACAACAACTCCAGCTTTGTGTGACCAAACTGACAGGGCAACAACAACTCCAGCTTTGTGTGACCAAACTGACAGGGCAACAACAACTCCAGCTTTGTGTGACCAAACTGACATGGCAACAACAACTCCAGCTTTGTGTGACCAAACTGACAGGGCAAAAACAACTCCAGCTTTGTGTGACCAAACTGACAGGGCAAAACAACTGCCAGCTTTGTGTGACCAAACTGACAGGGCAAAAACAACTGCAGCTTTGTGTGACCAAACTGACAGGGCAAAAACAACTGCAGCTTTGTGTGACCAAACTGACAGGGCAAAAACAACTGCAGCTTTGTGTGACCAAACTGACAGGGCAAAAACAACTACAGCTTTGGGAGACTCACCTGATGCTTTTTACACAGAATCTCAATAGAGTGCATGTGGTGGGGTTTAATAATGTCCTCTTATATGTTGATATTGTATTACACAACTCCCTCATATGTTGATATTGTATTGCACTATATGCATTGTCTGGTGTTTGCATTTGCAATATCTATACATATCATTAAAAACAAACTATTTTGCTACACCCAGTCAACGATGTCCAAGGCATATATGAGTAGTACTAGTAGTAGTAGTAACTGGATTTTAATGTCCTGTCAACCACACATGGTCACCTCAGGACAGTCAAACTTGGGTCATAAAGAAATACACATTTCTAAACTCTTCTCACATATATATCAACCTTCTGTCAAGTCAATCTACACAACCAATCACTTCACAAACATAATACATACATACACAAACATCAGACAAAAAAATTCAAAGAGTTAGTCCCTTCAATATTACGCCAGTTAAAAGAGCACATAAGGCTAGCACATGCTGGTATTGTCGACCATTCCGTCTAATTTATCGATATAAAACGTTCTGCAAAATGTTACCCATCTAATTCTAGAAGTCTTTGCAGCTGACCTCAACAAAAGAAGCTGAAATGGCTACGGAGTCAGGCCAGTACGCAGGAACAGGAACAGGCTGGACCTACCTTGAAGCCATTGTCTTCCATCTTGTTGCCAGTGCAGGCTGGGTTCTGCGTGTCGTTGGGCATCCACGACAGCTGAGGACTGCAGCCATACATGAAGATGTTCTTACGCCGTGAGTGACCGTGGTAGTCGCAGTACACCTGCAAGAACACCAAGGCCACCTCAACATGTTGTTCGCCGCATAGGTATGTGGGGACTATACCACAAGCGCCTTGCATAACAGCATCCACCCACCAGAAGTGGAGATAAATCCTATGAAGATGGTGTGTGGCTGTCCATGGGGCAGGGTAATACTAAAACAATTTAAAAGGCCACACACGCAATTCTCTCAAGCTGTGGGATGCATTTGTCAATGTGCAGTTGTATCCGGTGAGCCCCAGGCTGCTCAGCTGGGAACAATTATGACATCAACAACAGATCCAAACATGTCCCTTCAGTGCTAACCGTTATGCACAAACACGCATATCAGGTGAACGAAACAATGACAGGAAAGGCTGGTTACCAGGACAGTTCTGTTGGCGGTGCTGACCTTGATGCAGAAGAACAAAACAATAACAAGTAAGGCTGGTTACCAGAGCTGCTTTCTTGACGGTGCTGAGGTACAGCAAGAGAACCTTGGTGCAGCAGAACAAAACAATAACAAGTAAGGTTGGTTACCAGGGGCATTTTGTTGACGGTGCTGAGGTACTGCAAGAGAACCTTGGTGCTGCAGAACAAAACAATAACAAGTAAGGTTAGTTACCAGGGCTGTTTTGTTGACGGTGCTGATGTGCTACAACAGAACCTTGGTGCAGCAGAACAAAACAATAATAAGAAGTGTTGGTTACCAGGGGCATTTTGTTGATGGTGCTGAGGTACTGCAGAAGGCTCTTGGTGCAGCAGAAGAAAACAACAACATACTAACAAGAAAGGCTGGTTACCAGAGGCGTTTTGTTGACGATGCTGAGGTACTACAACAGGACCTTGGTGTTTCAGAACAAAACAAGAACAAGAAAGGTTGGTTACCAGAGGCGTTTTGTTGACGAGGCTCAGGTACTACAACAGAACCTTAGTGCTGCAGAACAAAACAAGAACAAGAAAGGTTGGTTACCAGGGGTGTTTTGTTGACAGTGTTGAGGTACAACAGAACCCGAAGCAGCAGAACAGAACAATAACAAGAAGTGTTGGTTACCAGGGGTGTTTTGCTGATGGTGCTGATGTACTACACCAGAACCTTGGGGCAGCAGAACAAAACAATAACAAGAAGTGTTGGTTACCAGGACTGTTTTGCTGATGGTGTTAGTGCAGCAGAACAAAACAATAACAAGAAGGGTTGGTGCAGCAGAACAAAACAATAACAAGAGGGGTTGGTTACCAGGACTGTTCTGCTGATGGTGTTGGTGCAGCAGAACAAAACAATAACAAGAGGGGTTGGTTACCAGGACTGTTTTGCTGATGGTGTTGGTGCAGCAGAACAAAACAATAACAAGAGGGGTTGGTTACCAGGACTGTTTTGCTGACGGTGTTGGTGCAGCAGAACAAAACAACAAGAAGGGTTGGTTACCAGGACTGTTTTGCTGATGATGTTGGTGCAGCAGAACAAAACAATAACAAGAGGGGTTGGTTACCAGGGGCGTTTTGTTGACGGTGCTGAGGTACTGCAGAAGGCCCTTGGTGTGGTAGATGGTAGGGTGCAGGTTAGGGCAGGGCTTCAGCCACCGGCGATTCAGATCTTCTGCCACCAGCGAACTGCGATGACTGAAGCAGAACACTTGTTTTTAGTCTTTACTTGATTTCAACATTCCAGTCACAAAATAAACATGTTTTGACTGCAAAATGTTTTCTGTGTTCTACAGCAATCCCTACTACTCTTTCGTTCCTTCTTCCCCCCCTCCCTCTTTATCCAATATCAAAATCTATCTATCTCTCTCACACACACGCACCTTCTTTTTTTATATATAACAAACCCCAACACAACCTGACCCACACTCCATTTTCTTTCTTCTCCATTATTCAAAACAACATCCCATCAAAAAACCAACAAAACAAAAAACCCAGACATTACCCACAAAACACATTCTCTGTCCGATACCAAACCTTAACACACCCACTCCATACTCTCACTTAACACTCATTTCTAAGGTACCAACAAATACATACCTAACAAATGTTGCTTATGTTCACATACATTTTATGATAACTGCTCACTGCCCCATTCGAGAACTAAAGGAGAAAAATGCCAGGCTGGCTCAAGTTAGTTGTTGCTGTCGCTGTAGCATTCCCAAGCTGAAAACACTGGGCTCCAAAGCAACTGTGCATCGAGAAATGCATTCCACAGGGTGAGAGGACTGCATGCTTTCTGTCCAGCTTCGTGTTACCCCTCCACACGGGTATAGCCACACGCCATTTTTGGAGGATTTACCTCCGTTACTGGAGGATGCATGCTGTTTTAACAAGCAGCATATCAAGGCCGAAGAGAGCCCCCACATAACTATGCAGCACATACCAACACTTTACTGCAGCCTTGGTGTTCCTGCTGGAGTCCATGTGTTGCGACACACAGCCCAAGCCAAGGCGGCCGGAGCAAAGGCAAAGTACTCACTTTCCGTTGATGACGCCGTCAGGGTTCAGCATGGGGACGATCTTGAAGATGTAGCGCTCCCTCAGCTGCTGGGCGGCCGGTTTGGTGCTCATCAGGAAGTCCACTGTGCCTGTACGCCAGCCAATAATTCCATGTCAACACCTCTTCAAAAGCTGTCAGTGGATGCACAAGGGACAATGTTTGTCACCTTGTGCGGCAAAGTACCCCCCATGCTGTGAGCCTAGCTACAGACACTGTAGGGTATAAACAGTTTAAAAAGTGACATGTGGGGGCCATGTGTATGGTGATCAAATTAAAAAAGTTACTGTCAGACAGCCCCTAATCCTGATGCGCTAAAGAATCCAAAAGTCTGGCTTTCCTTCCAAATGCAAATGTTGTCAATAGCCTCAGACATACCTACTGGCTTGTTTATTCTTAGATCAGGAAAGTCTCTTGTTTTACCAACAATGCAAGGCACATGAAACACTGAAAACTTGAAACTGATTCGACACCAAGCAACAACAGCCTTGTCTATTCTAAGTTCAAAGTTGAATCAAAGGTCACTGTGATTGTAGCAGATGTCCATGACCCAATCACTCCTTCCCATTCAAGATTTTCCTGTTTCCTCTTCACCATCTGTGTTGATCATAAAGTGTACTTGATGCCTGAATCCAAATTTCCTGGAATATTTTGTGGTCTTTAACAGTATCTGGGATGGCATTGGTCCACACAAGTGTTGTTTTCTCCTCAGTGGTAGCCACTGTCAGTAATGGCAGCGTCAGAGCCGCCATTTTTATACGGCACTTAAAACGTCATGGACGGCAATCAAGAAGAATACAGCACTTAGGCTGCTTAAAGGTTGAAAAATGAGTACAGAACTTGAGATAAGGCCAGCCAAACAGACTCAGATTTGCGCTTAATGCATTCCGATTTTGTCAGTGTTGTCATTGTTTAGAAAATAAACATGATTGGGGGGCGAGTTGCTCATCATGCGTATGGGCCCTGAGCAGTAACGTCACATGTAGATTGCTAGAAAGGCAAGGTCATGTTGCTCATGAATGGAAGTGAGAGCTGCCTGCACTTTCTCCCTGGCAGATATGTAGCACCAACACCTAACTCTTTCAAGACACGAGGTTCAAGACTCTGCTGAGCCAATTAGCCAAACTGAGCAACTAGCAGAGTCAATTAGCCAAACTGAGCAACTAGCAGAGTCAATTAGCCAAACTGAGCAACTAGCAGAGCCAATTAGCCAAATTGAGCAACTGTCATCAAAATCAAAATATTTTTTTAATTAAAACTATAAGCAATGTTCCAGGACTTCAATAAGTAAGATTCGTGCAAACTAGTAAACTTTTATCCGCTGGACGTTTGAATCATAGCCAACCTCTTGCATAAAGTGTAAAAGTGATGAATAATTCAGAAAAACGGTGCAACCGCCACCCCCCCCCACCCCCCACCCCCCGACCCAACACACCCAATCACAGTCATGCACAAGCCCACACTCTTCTGACCTTTCATGACCCAGCTGGAATTGCTCTCCCCGGGATGAACCCGGCTGCTCAGGAAGATGTACGGCCTGCTCCCTGCAAGGTTCAACATCCACACTGCCATCACCGTCAGCACGCAACACCATCATTCGCAACGTTCACACCAACACAAAGGGATCTGAACCTGGTCCAGGTCCCTGTACAGCGCAGCGAACTGACCATCATCATCTCAGCAGCTGTTCTGCATAATATGAGAATGCACTTTGAATGTAAGATTTCGGATAACAACGAGTGCTTGTTGATCGCTTTTAAGTAGTGCTATTCTCCGCTCTCGAGCAGACTCACTGCGCTTACATGTGATTCTACAAGAGTAACTAGCTTTTTATACCAAGTTTAAAAAAACAAAAAAACACTGAAGTGGTGCACCTGCAGCACTGACATGGCTGGTGCCACATGAAACTGCTGCCATCTCAGCGAGTTCTGTGTACATCATATACCATGTCACTTCAGGCAAAGCCACATATGTAAAATACATACATGTTTAGCTGTAACCTGCCACCTGCACTTTTGGCAGAATGACCAGGATCTTTCATGTGCAACTGAGGTAACACGGGGGGGGGGAGGAAAACAGATACCGAGATAAGAGTCAGCACAGGTAGCTGACCCTAGAAGAAAAAAAATTCCCACCACTCCTGTAGGGACTCAAACCCACGACCTTTAAATCATGAGTTCACGACTCCAGCACTCTAACCACTGAGCTATCCTTCCTTCCCGAGTGTCACATTTACAGACTGCAGATATGCACACACACACACACACACACACAAACACACACACACTTTTCTCACCAAAAAAACACACACATGCACATACTGACACACATATCCTACTCACACACACCGCAAAGAAACACACACATACATACACATACACACACCATAAAGAAGCAAGCATACACAGACACACACACACAGACACACACACACTAGACACACAACAACAAGAGGAGACAGAAACCAAAGAAGCCAGAAGATCACTCAATGATCAGGATAACTTACACAGTTCCTCCACGTCTTCACGCTGGCTGCTGCGCGGCTGGGCGGTGATGGTGAGCAGAGGCACCGGGTTCCCCGCCAAAGTCTCACACAGGCTCTGGTTCCGGAAAAACACCTGCGAGTGATCTACCTGCCCCTCCCACTGGTACAGGTGAGTCTGGCAGCGCACAGACAACCAACGTGTCAGGCAAGTGACATCCATGTGCAACACTGGCAGCAGCCATGTCTTAGTCCACAAGGCAACATTCTCATTCTCCTGTCCAGTTTGTCCTCTGTCTAACATGGATTTCTTAACATTCCAAAGAAAAGCTAAGCACATTTTTCTTCCCTACCCCATAGCATAGTGTAGGTGTAACTGCCAGACCCTAAGAGCGGTGCATGGGCAATGGTACTGACCCTGAGCATAGTGTAGGTGTAGGGGTAGTGCACGGGCAATGGTACTGACCCTGAGCATAGTGTAGGTGTAACTAACAGACTCTAAGAGCGGTGCACGGGCAATGGTACTGACCCTGAGCATAGTGTAGGTGTAGGGGTAGTGGTAGGCCAGGTAACAGACGTCACAGTTGTGCATGAATCGCACGGTGAAGGTGGTGGTGTAGTACGCCTTGCCCTTCACCCCGCCCGTTGTCTGGGAGGAGCGCAGGAAGTGGTTGCGGTAGTAGCAGATGTCCTTTCCCACGCGCACCCACGCCGGCCTGCCCTGCATCGCCTCCATCACCGAGAACATCAGCGGCTTCATGCCTGTGGAGAGTATGCTATGGGTCAATCAATGAAACATCAGCGGCTTCATGCCTGTGGAGAGTATGCCATGGGTCAATCAATGAAACATCAGCAGCTTCATGCCTGTGGGGAGTATGCCATGGGTCAATCAATGTCACAGCAATGAAACATCAGTGAGTGGAGAGTATGCTATGGGTCGGTCATTGCCTCTGCCACCGAGAACATCAGTGGCTTTATGCCTGTGAAGTGTATGCCATGGGTCAGTCAGAGCCACAGCAACAAACGTCTTCAAACAAACAGGTTCTTCCAGCCTACAGAAAGTATGTCATAGGTCATTGTTATAGCAACAGAGCATCTGCAGATTTAGGCCTGTAGCTGGTTTCTATGGGATCTGTCACAACAACCAAATATTGTAGAAAAGCAGAGGCTTCATGCTGACACAGTCTGAAAATCAAACACCAGTATACCACAGAGAAAGGGCAAAGAGCGTGTTACCAACCAAAATTGAACTGGCTGTTGAGTTTCTCACAGTTGACTATGTTGAAGCGGTAGTTGATGTCGGCCGCCATGTTGCTGACCTCAAAGTAGAACCACTGGTGATGATGGTTGGTGTTGATGTCCGGGTTCAGTATCAAGTCATACTCAAACTCCCTCACCTGCACACCACAGGCAGAGAACAGCCAGTGAAACAGCTTGCGCTAGCCGCAACGGTCCAGGGGTCTTGGGTGACCACTAGACTTGCTTTAACACAAAAATACCTCCAAAAAGGCACAAGCGGGGACCGAAATCCAAGCAGTTGGCAAGCGAGGGAGCCGACCTACGGTTAATGGGGAGAGGGGGCAGATCAGTGGTTTGAGCACCGGGCTTATGATCGAAAGGTCTTGGGTTTGTGTCCCGCAGGAGCAGCAGGAGAATTTTCTTCTCCAGGGTCAACCTTCTGTGCTGACTCTGGTATCTGTTCCCCCATCGTGTTACCACAGCAGCATGTAAAAGACCCCAGTCATTCTGCCAAAAGTGCAGGTGACAGGTTACAGCTAAACACACATGCACTTTACATAATTATGTGGTTTCAAATAAAGTGACACTGTAAATGGTGCATGGTGGTATGATTTACACAGAAGGTGCACCGACACAGCAACAGTTTCACATGGGATCTGCCAAAAAGCCATGTAAAAACCGAACAGGGCTGTCAGTACACCACTTCGGTGGATATTAAAAAATGTGCTATAAAAGGCTAGTCACTCATTCAGAAACACATGCAACTTGAGTGCAGTGAGTCTGCTTGAGAGCAGAGAATAGCGCTACATGAAAACGATCAATAGTAATAATAATAATAATAATAATAATGTCACCATCAGGATGACTCAGCAAATGTTAGGACAGCGTTTGGGGTGTTTTACTAACGTGACTAAGTGTGCAGGGTACGGTTACCTGGCAGAGTCCACAAAGCACAACTGTGATTACCCAGCTGGTCAGGGTTCGGAGCAGATACAAAACAGCAGAGTACAACAACAAAATTCACGTAGCGTACCAGTGTACCTTACCATACTCCCACTCAGCCATTTTTAAAAGCACCTGATGGACTTGATAACTTGGTGTTTTACGCCCAATCAACCATTATGGTTATATCAGGGCAAAGGACTTGATATGGATGATGAACATTTCACTCAAGGCAAGAAGAACAAATGCTAAGCTCAGTCACTTAACAACAAACAAACAACAACAAAACTGTCAGTTTTACCTTCACTCTTCCATTACCTTAATAATGGACAAACTTACCAAAATCATGGAATTAAGGTTTGACGGAAGGTATCATCATACAATGTTTGATCAATCTTACTTAAGCAGTGTTAAACTTAAAGAAACTGCCAACATTAATACTTTTGCCAATGCTGAAAATGCATTAATTATTTTTAACAAAACACCTGTTACTGTATTTGATAGTGCTGGGTATATTGGGCTAACTTGGCTGGTTAATTCCTCTTGCATTCATCCATGCAACCGCATCCACAGTTTAAAAGTTTATTAGACAGGAAACCAATGTATACAAACTGTCAAATTTTAACATTAGCTGTGACATTACAAGGACCTCAAAACATGGTCAGGGTCTTCAAAACTGGCATAAATACACAACACTCACCAGAAGCTATCGCCAAGCAAAATCTGAAAGAGTCTGCGAAGAAAACTGCCACCCTCAGGCCACTGTCACATTTACAGGGAACAAACGCTGGTCATTACACATACTGATGTGAGTTTTCATGTGAGTCACAAAAGCTAATATAAACCAGTCTTTTTTGTATCCAGATATACACACACACACCAACAACAATAAAAAAACAAAACTACAACAACAACAAAAGAAACAAAAGTTTGGCAGGAAATTATGCAACATTGGTGAGCAAAGCAAGTTACCTGAATCACTTTGCGTAGGTTGCCACACTCAAACTGGGCGTTGAAGCGCAGAATGCCAAACGTCCCTTCTTGACGACCTACCCTGTGAACAACAAAATAAACGTGATCCACTTTTGTGCATGATCATGTTCCCACAACATTATGTAGCATGTCACCAACATGTGCCATGGAGCATGCTACACCACACATTCACGAAATACACAATTCTCATTAGCTTTCACATGGCTTGTGTCAGAGCAGAAACAGAGCAGAATGGAGCAAGTCTGAAACCTACACAACATGATGAGAATTAAGCTTGACAGTGACATCATGGCCAGTCTGTTCCCATAGTAACTCACTGTACATGTTGCAGTCACATAACCGTACTCAAAAGTGGATTGTGGCCTTACCTAAGCTCATCTCGATTGCTGAGGTTGGAGTTTTCCTGACAGTAGGCAGCACCAGCACCAGCCACCACACCATCCAGGTCATACACAACATGGTCATAGATGGTCTCTGGGTGAATCATGCGGTCAATGTCCTCAAACACTTTGCTCCTGCAAGACAAGGCACCAGGGGTCTGAATCAGTGGTCTTACACTGGGGATGGTGGAATTAATGAATAGCAGGGTCTGAATGATGGAGCAAAAGCGTCTGAATCAGTGAATGGTAAGGTCTGGTTGACTGAATGGCTGGGTCTGACATTGCAAATGGCTAGGAGTCTCAATGTTTGAATGGGCAGGTCTGAATGGAGGATAGGGTCTGATGCAGTGAACAGCTGGGTCTGAATGTTTGAATGGCATGGTCTGACACAGTGAATGGCTAAGGATCTCAATGTTTGAATGGGCAGGTCTGAATGAAGGATAGGGTCTGATGCACTGAATGGCTAGATCTGAGTGTTGAATGGCATGGTCTGACACAGTGAATGGCTAGGGGTCTCAATGTTTGAATGGAGGATGGGGTCTCATGCACTGAATGGTTAGGTCTGAATGTTTGAATGGCAGGGTCTGGCAGTGAATGTCTGAATGTGGCTGGATCTGACACATTAAATGTGAGTCTAAATGATGGCAGTCTGACATGGTGAATGGGTGTGTCTGAACGGCATGGTCTGACCTCATAAATAGCTAGGCCTGAAAGTGTGACTGTCACAACATGACAGACAAGGGCCTGGTCTGAATGTTTAAATGGCATGGTCTGACACAGTGAATGGCTAGGTCTGGCATAACAACAGACAGGGTATGAATGAATGAATAGTAGGGTCTGACACAGTGAAAGGCTAAATTTGAATGCTTGAATGGCAAGGTCTGACAGAGCAAATGGCTTTGTCTAAATGTTTGAGTGGTAGTGGTGCAGAAAATGGCAGATCTTAATCAATGAATGGTAGGGTCTGATGCAACAACTGATCTGGTCTGAATGAATGAATGGCTGGGTCTGACACACTGAATGACTAGGTCTGAAAGTCTGAATGGTGAGATCTGACACAGGGAATGGCATGTCAAAATCAGTGCAGGGTAATGCCTGACAAACAACAGGGTCTGAATGCTTGAATGGCAGGGTCTGATGCAGTAAATGGCAGGGTCCAAATCAATGAACTGTCAGGTCTGAATGATTTAACAAAAGGGTCTGATGCAGTGAATATCTGTCTGAATCTGTAATCGCCAGGACTCAAGCTGGTGATGGATATAGTCTGAATATGGCTGGGTCTTAATCAGTGAATAAACAGTAGGGTTTGAATGTTTGACTGCTTGGTTCTAGCGCAGCAAACAACTGGGTCTGAATGATTTTTAAAAAAGAGAAGAAAAAAAAGAGAGGTTAGGTCGGAATCAATAATCAAGGGCAAGAGATTTTACAATGTGAACGACAGGCTCTAAAACCCTGTGCACGACTGGAACCCTCTGGACCTGCAGAAAGGCATTACAGTCAACTCACCTCTGCACGCCAAACTTTCTGTTGTACAGCGGCTCCAGATCAAAGGCTCCACGCGCACCGTGCAAGTCTGGGTAGGCCACCTTCTCAAAACGGTAGACACCGCGAGTGTGCCCTGCCATCTGACTGTAGGCCCGTGGGTCATGAATGATCTCCCCGCTGTCCTCGTCCAGGTCATCACTGCTGGAGTTGGTGCCCTGGTCCCCATCATCTGTGTAGTCCCGGGGCGTCACCAGCGGGGTGATGCACAAAGCGTCCGTGATCTCCTCCACGCCCTTCATGGACGACGTCTTTTTCAGCTTCTTGTCCTTGCCCTGCTGTGCTACCTTCTTCAACGAGGCCTTGGATTTCCTGGGGGCTTTCTGGTACGATGATGATGTTTTCCCCGTGGATGACGCTGTGCTGGTTTTGCGAGATGAGGCAGGGGAGGGGAAATCTATTGACACAACGCTGTAGCCTGTCTTTAAGCTGACAGCTGTCAAAGGCTCTGTAGCCCCACAAAGGCGACCACGAAAGCTCCCCGAGGAGCTGTCGTCACTGTCCTGACGGAGTGGGTAGTCTACCCTTCTGGTTGTCTGACCTCCCCTTGCCTGATCGTCCAGGCTCAGCGATGAGCGCTCACGCTCGCGCAGGCTGAGCCGCTCCCCACTGGAGTCTTGGTCTGATGAGGACGTGAGGTAGTGCTGCACAACGGGAGGAGAAAATCAAGTCTGAGAGCAGCAAGGCACTGTGGGTTGCAAAGCTTCAGACCAAGGTGAAGTGGTGAATGGGTACAAAGCCATAAACTGATGCTGTGAAGATCCTGACAATGGATTATGAACACCTCACCCAGAACCACCCCTCTTGTCTGTTTACTGGTTTGCTCTTGTCTATTTACTGGTTTGCTCTTTGCTCTTGCGTGTTTACTGGTTTGCTCTTGTGTCTATTTACTGGTTTGCTCTTGTCTATTTACTGGTATGCTCTTGTCTATTTGCTGGTTTGCTGAAAGCCATAAACTGACACTGTAAAACTCCTGATGAAAGACCATGAACACCTCACCAAGAACCACCCCTCTTGTCTATTTACTGGTTTACTCTTGTCTATATACTGGTTAACTCTAGTCCATTTACTGGTTTGCTCTTGTCTGTTTACTGGTTTGCTCAGTCATAAAGTGACCCCATGAAACTCCTGATGACACCATGAACACCTCACCAAGAACCACCCCTCTTGTCTATTTACTGGTTTGCTTTTGTCTATTTACTGGTCTGAATTGATGGCCACGATATTTTTTTTTTTTTTTTAGTGTGTATTTCTTGTTTATACTTCATTTGATCTGTCTGATCCTTGTTATGTCTAAGGTTTGTCAAAACTTGTTTTCTCATGCTTAGATTATAATTACAGTGCTGCATGTGGTTGAGTATTTTCTATTAGACTGTCGCCCTGATAGAACCGTACTGGTTGACTGGGCGTAAAGCACCAACTTACTTACTTCTATCAGACTGCTTTAAAATTAGATTATTTTTTTTTAAGTCACAAAAAAAGGACTATCCCTGTTTTGCATCAAGAGGGGTTTCACTATGTGACCATACAAAGCAATCATTTGAGTATCAAGCATTTTTGATCCAAACCCTCCTTGTTCAACACTCTCCCAGTAAGGTTCATAGTTATAAATATGAACCCAAAGTGTATCATATATGATTATTTAGACTGACCATAGCACAAGTGTGCCCACAGCCATAAAACCAACATACAAATAAAGCTAAAAATTACAGCACTTAAATTAAAACTGAATAAAACAGTGTGCAAAGTGTTGGCGAATGCAATTTTTTAATGAAATAAACACTCTTATTATACATACAAAAATAATGAAAATATTGATAGAACTGATCTTCCTTCTTTTTTATATATATTCTAAAGAGCTGAATTTTGCCAAAACATTGATCTGTTTGTTTGGCACTAGACAAAAACACCATCATCATTTTAGCTCATTTGACTTCATCCTGAGGTGACCTTGCTCCGGTCTCGCTTCAGAAAGCTGTGAGTTTTCTTTTTTTTCTCTTTTTCTGTGTGTGTTTTAAGAAGCAAAATATTCACGTAACTTGCATTTGCAACCATCATGCCCACCACACTAAGTCTCCAAACTAGTAATAAGCACTTACATCAAATTCAAACACCTCAGGAAAGAACTTGTCGTACATGCGTAGTTCATCAATTGATCTGACCTCCGGGGGTTCAAGGCCATCACCCTGATCGTCTTCCGACTGAAACAGAATTCAGGTTTTCACCACAAAACACAGGCAAATCAACATACTTGCAAGATATTCAGGTTTTCACCACAAAACACAGGCAAATCAACATACTGCAAATACTGCAAACACATAAAAGGTTCAAAAGAACACTATTTATTAGGACAAAACACAACATGCAAATTTTCGGGGTAATCCCCTTTAACAAGCAACAAAATGACACTTAACCCACTTGGCCCCAGACCAGCCGCTGCCCTTTTACTACGAAATCCCTTGCGAAGGGAAGTAACTGTGTCAAATGATCCCGGTATACAACTTTAAAAATCAATAATAAACACCAAACAAAAGTTTCAGCTCACTTTGTACTTTTCCAAGTTTGCGAATCCAGTGTTCTTGTAGATCCAACAGTTTTTGATTTTTTTCACTAAAAACTAAAAGCATAATTTTTTTCTCTCCTCAAAATCCCAAGTCACAAATGTCAGCATCTGAATGTCAGGTTTTTGGGGGCCTACGGGGTAACCGACTTTGCAAATTTTCCAGTTTGAATCTCCAAAGACGAAGCTCCGTAAGTTTGTTAGGGTGCCCACAGTAAACGACTGAGCCATATTTGCAGGTCAAATCTCAAAAGATGAAGCTCTGACGCCACTGCTAACAGTAGGCCTTTTGTTTATTTTGGGGCATCTATCGTGTCCACCTCGCAACTTTGAAAATTCACAGTGTCTCTCAAACTTCGCTGAACTTTGAACAAAGGACATCGCTGGAAGTAGTAAACAATAGCGGAAACAAGGTTACAAGTCTCGCGAGAATCCCGTTCCTATTTGCATAAGCCGAGATGCTAGTATGGAGCGTCGGCTAGCCGGCTGCTACCAGGCGGTCTGGGGTTTTGCGGTAAGGCAAAAGAGCGGGTGGTGACGGGTGGTCTGGGGCCAAGTGGGTTAAACAACGGTTCAATGGTGAAAAATGATGAAAAATGAGATGAGCTAAACCACAATGAAAAATGAGATGGAGAGCTAAACCACTGATCTGTTTTTGTTTAACTGTTGCTTAGTGTTGTTTTGTAGCTTGATAATGGGGATTACTCCAAAAATTTGCAAGTTGTGTTTTGTCCTAATAAACAGCGTTCTTTTAAACCTTTTTTGATTGTACGTGTTTGGGTCTTGTTTTAGAACTCTAGCAGTCATTCATGTTTCAAATCAGCATACTTGCAAAATATTCCGGTTTTCGCCACAAGTGGACAGCTCTGTACACACAGCTGACAGCGGACATAGCTCTAGAGCTCTGGAGACAAGACAGACAGAGTAAAAGGCACAGAGTGCTGGCTTTGACAAACAGAAAAGTCTCCAAACCTCATCAGGGTGATCAGTCCGGAACCTTTCATCATCACTGTCAATGTCATCATCATCATCCAGTGAGCTGTGGTCACTGTCGTCTTGGTTTTGTCGAGTAATTGTGGCTGGAACAAATCAGCAGAGCGTAATCTTAGAGTCAATCTAATCAAAAACAATCAATGGCTGAAATACACTGATAGACTTCTGGGTACAAAAGGGCAGCACACATGGTTGTAATTCTGTGTGACTTTCAATCGTCAATTTTTAACAAACAGGACCATAAATCAAGCAGAAAGACGCAGCATGCACATTTTTTTTTAAAATCCATTCCTATTTTTATTCCACTTTTATTTTTTATTCCAGTCTGTTTTTTATGCTATTAATATTTTTGATTCCATTCTTATTTTTGTATTCTGTTTTTTATTCCATTCCTGTTTGTTATTCCATTCTTATCGACTGGTTTCTTCGGTGTGGTTCCACTTTCAATGATCAGCCAAGTGCAGAGGTTTGCAGCAGGGCGACTGACTGGTACCTTGAAACTCTGGCAGTGTGTAGCACTCCGGAATATGGACATCCGAGTGAGGCAGCGGGAAAGTGATGGCGCTCAGCACGTTTTCCAGGGGGAGGCGATTGCGGGGGCAGCACTTGCGCATGATCAGGGAAGCCAGCATGATTAGACTCTCCACCTCCCGTGAGTCGCTCACGTCCTGGGCGCTGTTGTACAGGACGCGGATCCCGTCAGACTCCACAAAGGCTTGCCGCCCAGACTCTGCCAGAAAGAAGGGAGAAAAAAATGTAGTAATGAAGAGATGGGAAGCTGACAGGAAAGTGATTGCAGGATTGAGAGTATTTTTAACCTTCCTCTCCCCTCATAATCATAGTACGTTTCAGTGATAATGAGGCAGGGCTGTTTTTCCTTTTCTGGTAATGACTTATTTGCTTTGTTGACCTGGTCTGTTTGAAGCTTGCCTGGTTTCTGAATGTGGGAGGCAGTTGGAGATGGGGAAGGGAGAGATGTGGGAATGTATAAAATACATCTATCACCTTGCACGCACACACAACTTCCCATGCTGGCACAGGATACAGCATGATTTTTTTTCTCTCTCTCAGCATTACCATTATCAACATCCTCTTGTTTAATTGTCAACAAGAGCACAAACATCACCTCATCGTGTTGCTGTTGATCGCTTTTATACAATGCTATTCTCTGCTCTTGAGCAGACTCGCTGTGCTCTTCTCACATGCAATTCTGAATGAGTGACTAGCTTTTTATAGTGCATTTGGAATATCCATTGAGGTGGTATACTTACAGCACTGTTTGCTTGTTGCATGTTATGGGAAAATATATTCAAACTAGAACACAAACATAATCTCCATCATATTATAAAAAATATATTCTAAACTACAGAGCAAGCCTGGGCACCAAGCTAAGAACAGATCCTGCTGTGCATCAGCAGCTGTTAAGACTCCTTCAATGCTGACAACGTCTCAGGAGAGGAACTAGCCCTTTGATGAACCAAGATCTCATGAGGCAGAGGATGTGGGAGACTATACCTATACCTAATGCTATGCTGTCAGAAGACTATGCCTATACCTAATGCTATGCTGTCAGAAGACTATACCTATACCTAATGTTATGCCATCACAAGACTATACCTATATCTAATGCTATGCTGTCAGAAGACTATACCTATACCTAATGCTATGCTGTCACAAGACCATACCTAACCTAATGCTATGCTGTCCCAAGACTATACCTATACCTAATGCTATGCTGTCACAAGACTATACCTATACATAATGCTATGCTGTCACAAACAGAATGATCCTGCCTTAAGAGTTAAGACAGACAGCAGTGTGAGACATTTTAAAGTTTCACTAATTGTTGGGGCAAAAGTTACAAGACAGTGTCCTTGAGTCAAAGCTGAATCAAACTAAGGTCTGCCTTCTTACCAGCCTACACAGCACCCTACTGCTCGGCCAGACTGCTTCACAAGTATTGGTATCAATGTACACAAATCTGAACTGTGCCAGAGTGATTGCAAAAAACAAACAAAAAAGACAGAGAGAAAAAAAAGAACTGCTTGGCACCAGTACTGCAGTGCAGAAAACTACCACCATCATTATGAATGTGACTAACACAGAATTTATGAGTATTGATCAGCAAGCAACAACTGCACGCATCAGCATGTCGGCCAAGAAAGCTTGTGTGCAACAGCGTCACGACTGCTTAGAAAAACTCACATGCATACAGAAAAAAGGTGTGCGTAGGTGTGGCTATACATAAAGCTGGAGTGTACAGCAACACACCTCTATCCAACGCTTGTTTGTGCCAGCCTGACTACAGACACTATACCTGTGTGCAGAGGTGTTGTGGCGTGCACTCACTGAGATTGGTGATGTTCTTCAGGGTGTTGAGGATGGCTTTACGCAGGTTGATGTAGCGATTCTTGCTGTCAGCCTGGTGCCAGTCCGAGTGATGCGTCAGCAGCAAGGGGACACCACCCATCCCAATCAGACGTGCAGAGTTGCTCTCTGTCATCAGTGGAAAAACCCACGAAGATGAGAAGAATGACATGCATGCATTTCCTCAACAGGCTGATGAGCAAGTGAAGTGAAAGGTGGATGGCCCCTAATCCCGATTTCCTAAAGAGTCCATAAGTCCCGTTCTCTTTCCACGTGCACGAGTCATCTAAAACCCCACAAACAGCTATAGGCTTGTGTTAGACTGGCAAGTCTTTGTTTTGGCAAAAATGCCTCTTAAGTAACTTGTGGTCTTCAGTGGTATGTGGGATGGCATTGGCCCATACAAGGGTTCATTTTCTCCTCGTTAATAGCCTCTGTCAGTAAAAGCAGCATCAGAGCCACTATTTTTCGACAGTGTTTAGGCTGCTTAAACATAAAAATAAAAATAAGTCGCTAATTTTAAGCACACATAGGCTGGTCAGACAGCCCCGTCTGCACTTCACACATGCAGATTTTTTCTGTGTTACTGTCACCATTTAGAACAGTGAAAACAATAGGGGGGGTGGGGGGGGGGGGGGGGGGAAGAGGCTATTTGCTCTTCACATGTAAATGATGTATGCACCCAATTCAACCTTATGAATACAGACAGCAGTGTTAGCCTTGTTATCCTTTGTGTTTGTTTGCCACCTTCAGATGGTAGAACCAAGAAAGTTCTCACTCATATGTACCATACAGTGATACACAGAAGAATGGAGTCTATGAGCAAACAGGCTATCCGGTATACATGCAGTATATATTATTACCAGGCCATTTGAGTAAACGTTTAAAAATTAAACAATGCCAGAGGCATCCTGGAATGACAGGCACTGCAGTGTGCACAAACATCCAACAATGAAGGGAGACACAGCTGAGCAGACATTCAGGACGGAGGTTGCAAACACCACCCGATTTCCTGCGGATTTCACTCACTGGATTTGGTCATGTTGCTGAGGTTCTCAAAGGCTAGCTTGCTGCAGGTGGCGTGCTTGCGACCGCATGCCGAGAGAACCCGAAACATGATGTTGATGGCGTTGTGCTTGCCAAGGTAGGACGCGTTCACACCTGAAACGGCGTCCAACGCCAGGTCTCACAGTTAGCAAACAAACAGTCTTGGCTTTCTGAAACTCTGCTAGCTGTGACCTTGAAAACCATCTTGTGGTCACCGAACCCAGTATAAAAACAAGAAAAGTAGTTATAGTGCAGGTTCACTCAAACAAAACCTGAGAAAATGCCAACATTAAGGTTTTTGTTCAGGGATGAAATTCACCAAATACATCTCCTAAATAACTGTCAAAGTCAAAATCAGCATTACATACCTGATTTTAATCCACACTCAACACTAAAACTGGCATTACACACCTGTTTTAATCTACATTCAACAATGAACCTGGCATTACACACCTGATTTAATCCACATTCAACAATAAAACCGGCATTACATGCTTGATTTAACCCATACTCGACAATCACCCAATGTCTAAATCTGATTAAATAAGCATTTACACTAGTTAAGAGAGACATAATTAAAAACAAAATTACTGTGGCCTTAAATTAAAGCCAAAGCCACACAAAGTTGTACTGAATCAGTTAACCTTCATGAGTTAACCACTACTACACAATCTACCACTGTTCACATTGCCATGTCCAAAAGAACTGCAACATTACAGTGACTGAGAGAGGGGACTCACTGTTGGCTGTGTAGAGTTTCAGCACTTGGAGGAGGGGCTGCAGGAAACGAAAATGGCTGGTGTTGTTCTTGATCAGGTTCAGCGTCAACAGCAGCGCACGGTGCAAGCGTGCTTTCACCCCAAACTTACGATCTGCACACAGAGCAAGGCAACCCAGTCACTTCTAACTGCACTCGAGTGCAAGGCAACCCCGTCACTTCTAACTGCACACAGTGCAAGGCAACCTCGTCACTTCTAACTGCACACAGTGCAAGGCAACCTCGTCACTTCTAACTGCACACAGTGCAAGGCAACCCAGTCACTTCTAACTGCACACAGTGCAAGGCAACCCTGTCACTTCTAACTGCACACAGTGCAAGGCAAGGCAACCCCATCACTTCTAACTGCACACAGTGCAAGGCAACCCTGTCATTCTAACTGCACACAGTGCAAGGCAACCCGTCATTCTAACTGCACAACAGTTTGCAAGGCAAGGCAACCCCGTCACTTCTAACTGCACACAGTGCAAGGCAACCCGTCACTTCTAACTGCACACAGTGCAAGGCAACCCCGTCACTTCTAACTGCACACAGCGCAAGGCAACCCCATCACTTCTAACTGCACACAGTGCAAGGCAACCCCGTCACTTCTAACTGCACACAGTGCAAGGCAACCCCGTCACTTCTAACTGCAAACAGCGCAAGGCAACCCCGTCACTTCTAACTGCACACAGTGCAAGGCAACCCCGTCACTTCTAACTGCACACAGTGCAAGCAACCCCGTCACTTCTAACTGCACACAGTGCAAGGCAACCCCGTCACTTCTAACTGCACACAGTGCAAGGCAACCCCATCACTTCTAACTGCACACAGCGCAAGGCAACCCCGTCACTTCTAACTGCACACAGTGCAAGGCAACCCCGTCACTTCTAACTGCACACAGTGCGCAAGGCAACCCCGTCACTTCTAACTGCACACAGTGCAAGGCAACCCCGTCACTTCTAACTGCACACAGTGCAAGGCAACCCCGTCACTTCTAACTGCACACAGTGCAATGCAACCCCGTCACTTCTAACTGCACACAGTGCAAGGCAACCCCGTCACTTCTAACTGCACACAGTGCAAGGCAACCCCGTCACTTCTAACTGCACACAGTGCAATGCAACCCCGTCACTTCTAACTGCACACAGTGCAAGGCAACCCCAGTCACTTCTAACTGCACACAGTGCAAGGCAACCCCTCACTTCTAACTGCACACAGTGCAATGCAACCCCGTCACTTCTAACTGCACACAGTGCAAGGTTCCAACCCAGTGCAACTTTCTAACTGCACACAGGCAAGGCAACCCCGTCACTTCTAACTGCACACAGTGCAATGCAACCCCATGACTTCTAACTGCACACAGTGCAAGGCAACCCAGTCACTTCTAACTGCACACAGTGCAATGGCAACCCAGTCACTTCTAACTGCAAACAGCGCAATCAACCCGTACTATCTACTGCACACAGTGCAAACACAACCATGTGACTTCTATCTGCACACAGTGCAAGGCAACCTGTACTTCTACATCTGCACACAGTGTCAGGCAAAGCCTCAATTTTACCTTTGTGACCTGTCTGGACCAGCAAGTGCAAAAGCATCAACTCACCTCAATCTTACCTTTGTGACCTATCTTGGCCAGCACGAGTGGCAAAGCTCAATCTTTACCTTTGTGACCTATCTGGCCAGCAACAGAGTGGCAAAGCATCAATCTTTACCTTTGTGACCTATCTGGCCAGCACAGAGTGGCAAAGCATCAATCTTTACCTTTGTGACCTATCCTGGCCAGCAGAGTGGCAATTAAAGCGTCAATCTTTACCTTTGTGACCTATCTTGGCCAGCACAGAGTGGCAAAGCATCAATCTTTACCTTTGTGACCTATCCTGGCCAGCACAGAGTGGCAAAGCATCAATCTTTACCTTTGTGACCTATCTTGGCCAGCACAGAGTGGCAAAGCATCAATCTTTACCTTTGTGACCTATCTTGGCCAGCATGGAGTGGCAAAGCATCAATCTTTACCTTTGTGACCTATCTTGGCCAGCATGGAGTGGCAAAGCATCAATCTTTACCTTTGTGACCTACCCTTGGCCAGCATGGAGTGGCAAAAAGCATCAATCTTTACCTTTGTGACCTATCTTGGCCAGCATGGAGTGGCAATTAAAGCGTCAATCTTTACCTTTGTGACCTATCTTGGCCAGCAGGAGTGGCAATTAAAGCATCAATCTTTACCTTTGTGACCTATCTTGGCCAGCATGGAGTGGCAATTAAAGCGTCAATCTTTACCTTTGTGACCTATCTTGGCCAGCGGCAGTGGCAATTAAAGCGTCAATCTTTACCTTTGTGACCTATCTTGGCCAGCGCAGTGGCAATTAAAGCGTCAATCTTTACCTTATTTGTAAAAACCTTTATCCTATCTTGGCCAGCGCAGTGGCAATTAAAGCGTCAATCTTTACCTTTGTGACCTATCTTGGCCAGCACAGCGGCAATTAAAGCGTCAATCTTTACCTTTGTGGCCTATCTTGGCCAGCACAGAGTGGCAAAGCACCAGCAGGTCCTCGTGGAGACTCATTTCCTGGCACACCACTTGCTTCAAGATGGCAAACACCACCACGGTGACACCATGGTTCACCAGCATCAAGGCCCTCTTGCCCCCCTCTGGAACACGACACAAACACACCAGGGTAAGGGGTCTTTTGTGCAACAATGCCAGGGTAACACGGTAACTCCACAGTGTCATTTAACTCAGTGTGAGCATGCTTGCATGTATGCATGCCCATGCATGCTTTAAGCCGCATTTGTGAATGTGCACCTTGACACACAATGTCTGACTGATATCTAAAACTAAAATATCAAATTTATTTGGAGTGTCTCCAACACAGTCAAGAAATAAATAAAGAGATGTCGGTAGCTTATTATCTTCAAAAGGAACTAAGTTTGGGGAAGTAAGACTGAGTTCCTTGAATTCAAATGGATTCTGGAGCAGCTCAGAATGAGAACTATAATGGTCAAATGATAAATAACATTAAAAATACAATACTGCTAACACTGAAGCGACTCACGAGATCTACCCAGCAGTTCGATGAAGATGTTGAGGGTGTTCTGGAGAGCTTGTTCATCAGACACTTGCTGAAATGACCCGCAAAAAAGAGAGAGAGAAAAAAACACTTTAAAAAAAGACACAAAGCACAAGGGCGCCACTGCAACAAAAACAAAAGAGATCTGTCTGTCCTGCCTGCACAGATTCTAAACCACTTTGTATGCTGAAAATTTAGGCATACAAAATAAGCCTAAATCATACTAGAAAGCAGGTCTGGAACCCCCAGACACGCACCAGCCCTCTTTAAGGCCGCTCTTTCTGAAACCTTTCCCATAACTCTGTCACTGCCACTCTGTCACTTGAAATGACCCATAAAAGTGCAAAATTTGAAATCCTTAACCCTTTTTATCTTTTTTGCATCGGCATGTGAACAGAATTTTATCGAACCCACAGTACTGAAAGATTTGCTACTGGGCGGTTCAGGCAGGGTTGTTAACTCCCTTGACTATTGCCCGGCATCGCTTAAGTCCCTTGGATGCTTTTACTTCCGGTGTGTACTTTCTTCACAGTGGAAGGCGGTGACAGTGAATTTGCGAATTTTACACTGCCAACTTTAAAGACATTTTTGGAGGCACGTAGTCAGAATGTGTCTGGCAACAAGCAATAACTCGTTGCTCATGCTATAGGATGCCCCACGAACTCGCGATCTTCTGGTCAGTCAAAAAATGATGCATAGACACTTTTTTCCCACCCTCCATCCCCTTTCCCCGGTAATTTTTGCAACTGCAACAGTGCTTGCATTTGTACTGCTTTGTAATTCTAGGTTCAACTTCCACCGTTATACACAGCGTAAGCAACGCCTACTCAGAAATCAGCCCGGAAGAGATGCTGCAACCTCTTGTGACTTCTTGCATGAAAGATTACAAAGGGCATTCACTCATGCTAACCAGCTTCAATGAACCGCCCAACAGGACCAGAGAATATGCTGTTTGCAGGCTTGTGTGTGCACTTTTCAGCCCAGAAATGTTACAGGCTGGGGCTGTGAATGGATTAATATGTAGAATGTACAAATAACCCCTGACCTCTTTTTGTTTCAAGACCACTTAAGCTTGGTTGTTAGGGTGGTCTCGAAACAGGACTTACACTGTGTGGGTAATGAAAACCTCACCTGGAGAACATTGACAAGGATATCAATGTGACCTGCTTGCTTGAACACCAGGTCTCTCTGCAGCTTGTCTGCAACCAGTAAGGTATACATATCTGATTACACACCTGACAACCACACCCACACTCATCCTCCCCTCCCCTTCTCCCAACTCTGACAGTTACAATCCGAGCAAACAAAATGCAACAAGAAAATCAATGAGAAAACGAACTGGACTGAGGGTGAATCTGTGGGAAGACCTAGAGAACTTTGGCCAAGAAAACAGTGGACTTTGTCCAGGTAAGTGGGAGGAGGGGTGGGAGGGGGAATGGGGCTGAGGATGATGCTGTGGGGCTGTCACCAAGACCTGGAGAACTTTGGCCAAGAAAACAGTGGACTTTGTCCAGGTAAGTGGGAAGGGGAGGGGGGAGCTGAGGGTTGAGCTGTGGGGCTGCCACCAAGACCTGGAGAACTTTGGCTGAGAAAACAATGGACTTTGTCCAGGTAAGTTGGGGGTGTGGGTCGGGGGGGGGGGGGGGGGGGGGGGGGGGGGGGGGGGGGGGGTGTGAGCTGAGGGTCGAGCTGTGGGGCTGCTGCCAAGACCTGGAGAACTTTGGCCAAGAAAACAATGGACTTTGTTGTACGGGTGAATGGGATTCAGTTTTTTCAGACAGCAACCAATGCAGACCCACCCTGGGAGGTCAGTATCTGCAACAGCTTGGACGAGGCGTAGCGAATCTGATGCAGGTCCTCTGCTGCTACTTTCTTCATCAGGCGGCTGAGCGACTTGTCAATCAGCTGGAACAGGTTGTTCAACCGCGTCCTGTTCAAGCAACCACAACGCTACATGTTAGGCATGGCTCTCACAGACACATGGCAAAAGCAAAGCACAAGCCTAACAAGTGATCAGTAATAGACACGATGATGATTACTTGACAGACATGTATGTCTATTATGGTTCAGTCATGCATGTGACAATGTGCTTGTTCATGGGGCATCTCTATGCATCTCTGTAATACTTTCTCATCATAACTTCATCAGGTAAAATCAAGACAGACAGACAGACAGACACTGAGACCGACTCAAAAACAGGCAGACAAGACAAGACAAAGAATCACAGTATTTGTTGTTGAATCTCCAGCTAGACCTGTGAGTCATGGTCTGTCACATGCTTAATTGCATGCCTATTCTGCACCAACTGATCCAAGACTTCTCAAAGCAGAAGACTGGCCATGCATGGTTCGCCATCCACTGAACCAATTGTGCACCATTTACCATCCCCTGTACCCATTCTGCACTGTTTGCCATCCCCTGTACCCATTCTGCACCGACTGATCCAAGACTTCTCAAAGCAGAAGACTGGCCATGCATGGTTCGCCATCCATTAAACCAATTCTGCACCGTTTACCATCCCCTGTACCCATTCTGCACCGTTTGCCATCCCTTGTACCTATATTGCACTGTTTGTCATCTGCACCATTTGCCATGCATCCCTTGTACCCATTCTGCACCGTTTACCATCCCCTGTACCCATTCTGCACCGTTTATCATCCCCTGTACCCATTCTGCACCGTTTGCCATCCCTTGTACCTATACTGCACTGTTTGTTATCTGCACCATTTGCCATCCCTTGTACCCATTCTGCACTGTTTCCCATCCCTGGCACCCATTCTGTACTCTTTGCCATCCCTTGTACCCATTTTGCATTGTCTGCCATCCCTTGTACCCATTCTGTACTGTTTGCCATCCCTTGTACCCATTTTGCACTGTTTGCCATCCCTTGTACCCATTCTGCACCATTTGCCATCCCTTGTAGTTTTGTACCCATTATCAGATTATGCACTGTTTGCCATCCCTTATAATAATTTTGTACCATTACGCACTGTTTGCCATCCCTTGTACCCATTCATCATTGTTTGCCATCCCTTGTACCCATTCTGCAGTGTTTGCCATCCCTTGTACCCATTCTGCAGTGTTTGCCATCCCTTGTACCCATTTTGCACCATTTGCCACCCCTTGTACCCATTATGCACTGTTACCCATTCTGCACTGTCACCCATTCTACAGTGACTGACCGCCAGACCTCTTAAAGAAAAAGGCCAAGAACAGCTTGCCATAAGCCCAATACTCATTCTGCAAGTTGCTGGACTTCTCCAAGAAGAAGGAGACAGGTCATGCACAGCCTTCGGCATGCCTGCTTAACTGTTACATCCACACTAACCGATCAGCCGTCTTCTCAAAGTCGGGAGCCTGCGCCATCCTTGTGCAGCGGCGCGCAATGTGGTGGCAGTGGAAGTAGACAACAACGTTCACGTGCAGGCGACCATCAAAAATATCTCCTGTCTGCACTGATCATTCTGTCCAGCACTCCGTGGTGAGCCATCAAGAGCCTTCCTCTCCTGGCGACTCTAGCATGTGTTACCTGAAATCCCAGTCGCATGGAAGTATTCATTAATAGTAGTAATAATAATAATGGTTATTTTGAATCTGAGTTCCTGTGTGTGTGTGAATGTGTGTGTGTGTGTGTGTGTGTGTGTGTGTGTGTGTGTGTGTGTGTGTGTGTGTGTGTGTGTGTGTGTGTGTGAGGTGTGTGTGTGTGTGTGTGTGTGTGGTGTGTGTGTGTGTGTGTGTGTGTGTGTGTGTGTGTGTGTGTGTGTGTGCATACATGCATGCATGAGAGTATGCATGCGCTCTCAAGTTTGTTTTGATTGTGCTTTGGTTCTTTGCTTCTAAAGTGATGTGCTATTAGCCTACATGCTCCAATTTGGAGAAACAGCACATAAAAGAATACATTATCATTATATAAAAGAGTATATCATTTTGCTTCATCTGGGGCAAGGAGGCCCCTCTTTAGGTTGCCACTCAATTTTACATCCGCACTGGGCCCCAGTCATGGGCTACTGGCATTGTTGTTACTGGCATCTTATTGTCTGTAGCCAGAATGAGGGGACTAAAGCATGATGTTTGTATTGTTAAAGGTTCTGTGTCCAGATTATCAATTTCAGCTATACAACCTTCATGACATAACAAACTCCATTACTGAAATCCATGCTGTCTTGACTACAGCTGCTAGAACAGCAGGTAACACTGCACTTGTACACATGTATCATATATTGATAGTAACTATGTAAAGGTGTAGTGACTATGTAAAGGTGTAGAGACTATGTAAAGGTGTAGAGACTATGTAAAGGTGTAGAGAGAGTGATCGCGGACACTACCTTCTCATCCACCACTGGGTGAACCCCAGGGTTTTAGCTGCTTAACACCAACAAACAAATTTAGACTCTCACAGATACAATGAATTTTTTTGGACTTAAGCCAATTATTTTGAACTTCTTCTACTTCTATTTAAAATCTTCTACTTTTACAATAAAAACCACAACTTAACAATCTTAAAATGGTGTCCTTCACTCATCAGAGCTCACACATCCAAACATACTGACAGAGCAGTGGATGAATGCTCTACAGAAACGCACAGCGTCCCAGTCTTTTCCACTGTCAGACAAGCATAGCTATGATGTTCTATTAAATTCTAGCAATCTGAAACATTCTGCCTCCAGCAAAAGCACTGTCCTTCATCATCAGCATTAACCCAGTACAATTTAACTGAAATAACCCAGTTCAAAACACTTTTACAGGACACCACATCCCCTCACACTCAGAAACATGTCCAATGAATGCTGTCTACTACTCTACACACACACACACATATATATATATACAACAATTACCCACCACATACAGGATTAGTAATTCAAAAGTAAGTAACTTGGTGTTTTACGCCCTGTCAACCAGTACGGTTATATCAGGGTGATTAGTAATTCAAGACAAATGATAAACATCCTGTAAAAATAAACAATAACGCTGATCCACCCTAATCCCTCAGCCTGTGCACAGGCACTCCACGCCAACACCTGAGAGTTTATCAGACAGCAGAATTGTTCCAGGTTTAAGCACACCTGTCCCTAATTGCCGACGGAGACCAAGGCACCGTTTACCTTTCATTAGGATTTATGAGGTGCCCTGGGGGTTCTCTGCAGTCCTTGATGTATTGTTGTTGTACAGAGAACTTATCATGAGGCTCTGTGCACTTATCAAACGTTTCCAGTGTTTCCCAGGTACAGCCCAGTCAGTAATCTGTGCTTAATCTCTCTAAAACCTGTGAGTGATGAGCGTCTTGTCCTCTTTTCTCTCTGTGTCACTTCCGTATGGGGTGCACTAGTGGTCACACATTCACAGTGTTGGTTGCATAATGTGCTCACTGGTTGCACATTCACAGCATTGGTTGCATAATGTGCTCACTGGTTGCATATTCACAGCATTGGTTGCATAATGTGCTCACTGGTTGCACATTTACAGCACTCTTGTGGGATAATTAAAGTTTTTTTTAAACTGAATTGAATTGAATTAAATTGAATTGGTTGCATAATGTGCTCACTGGTTGCACATTTACAGCACTCTTGTGGGATAATTAAAGTGTTTAAAAAAAAACTGAACTGAACTGAATTGGTTGCATAATGTGCTCACTGGTTGCACATTCACAGTGCTGGTTGCATAATGTGCTCACTGGTTGCACATTCACAGCACTGGTTGCATAATGTGCTCACTGGTTGCACATTCACAGCATTGGTTGCATAATGTGCATAGGGGAACCACCACAAAATTCCTTTTAACTCTCTGCCTGTTTTTGAAGACCGAGAAGATGGACAATATTTGAGGTGTTTTTGTTTTGTTTGTTTTGTATTATAACTGAACATAACTGCAACCACACACACACACACACACACACATTTTGTTTTGTATTACAATTGAACAAAACTGCAACATTGCTGTGGTGTATGTCAACACACCACCACACACACACACACACACACACACACACACACACACACACACACCTGAAAAGCTTATGGAAGTATGAAAAGAATAAAGCAAGAAATTCTACACTGGAAGGTCATATAACATTTATTTTAGTGTTACAGAGTCCTAAATACAATAATTTCTTTCAGTCCATTATGCTCTACAAAACAAAAACAAACAAAAAAGTGCCTAAAATCAACAACGCAACTCATCAAAAAAAAAAGTCGAATAATTATCCTAAATCCATCAAAAGTATGTGTAATTATGTTCTGGTATATCATATGAGTCTTTGAAAAACAGTGCCAGAGTTTCCAGAAACTATGACCAGTAAAGGCAGTATTCAGGAATTACCAGAAGTGAACAATGTAATCTTGAAGTAATCACCGCACCTGCTTAACTTTGGGAACTGCATTACATTGTGTAACAAATGCAGACTGTTTGATCTGTCAGTACAGCCTTTGGGTGATAGATACAGGAGGAGCCGGAAGACTGCCACTCCACCCAACTATAGACAAGAGAGCAACAAAAAACAAAAACAAAAAAGACAACAGAAAAGAGAGAGAGAGAGAGAGAGAGAGAGAGAGAGAGAGAGAGAGAGAGAGAGAGAGAGAGAGAGGAAGAGAGAGACAGAGAGACAGAGAGAGAGACAGAGACAGAGACAGAGAGAGAGAGGGACAGAGACAGAGACAGACTGAGAGAATAATAACACTTTGTTACACAATGTTAAAGATTTAAGCACAAGTTTGGAGAGAGAGAGAGAGAGAGAGAGAGAGAGAGAGAGAGAGAGAGAGAGAGAGCTCAAAAACTTTATTTTACAACGACTGTAGTTTAGGTTCAGTCAAAAACCTAACAACTAGTCCTTGCTAAGCTACTGATGAATAGATATCAAATGACAAGAGAGAGAGAGAGAGAGAGAGAGAGAGAGAGAGAGAGAGAGAGAGAGAGAGAGAGAGAGAGAGAGAGAGAGAGAGAGAGAGACTTTATTTTACAAGGACTGTAGTTTAGGTTCAGTCAAAAACCTGTCTAACAACTAGTCCTTGCTAAGCTAATGATGAATAGATATCAAATTACAAGAGAGAGAGAGAGAGAGAGAGAGAGAGAGAGAGAGAGAGAGAGAGAGAGTCCTATACAAAAGCAATCTCAGTAAATATGAAATATATGCTGGTAAGTGCTCACCCACTTGATCAACCCTGTCACATATATATATAGTGTGTGCTCATGCACCCACCTGCTCAACCTTGTCAAACAGTTCCACAGGCAAGTGCCCAGGCCCCCTCTAGCTCCTCTGTGCTACTCTGTTAGCACTGGGGGCAGGCAGCAAACCCTAGTGACTGACTGGGCCTGACTGGGCGGGCCTGGCTAATATTATCAATGTCATCAGGCAGATCCATTACCACAATGGAACCCCTGCTGAAAGACCACCATCATAAGCCTCCTCCTCCTCCTCCCCCCCCCCCCCCCCCCCCCCCCCCCCCCCCCCCCACTTCTTTTTTTTTTTTTTTTTTTAAAGACCACCTTTTTGTAAAACCCATGCCTTCATAAAATGCTCTGTTTTAAATGAACACCTCAGGCCTTCTGCTCAAAGCAGCTTTCATCCAACACACAAACAACATCAAACTAAATATTCAAGGTTTGTCAAACAGTCAGACAACACCAAACTAAAGTCTGTCCAACAGTCAGACAACACCAAACTAAGTGCTCAAAGTTTGTCCAGCAGTCAGACAACACCAAACTAAATGCTCAAAGTTTGTCCAGCAGTCAGACAACACCAAAGTGCTCAAAGTTTGTCCAGCAGTCAGACAACACCAAACTAAATGGCTCAAA
Source organism: Alviniconcha marisindica (assembly GCA_018857735.1). Classification (NCBI taxonomy): domain Eukaryota; kingdom Metazoa; phylum Mollusca; class Gastropoda; family Provannidae; genus Alviniconcha; species Alviniconcha marisindica. The sequence continues at coordinate 1,140,298 of JABMCL010000145.1, forward strand.
GTTTGTCCAACAGTCAGACAACACCAATCTAAGTGCTCAAAGTTTGTCCAACAGTCAGACAACACCAAACTAAAGTCTGTCCAACAGTCAGACACCACCAAACTAAGTGCACAAAGTCTGTCCAACAGTCAGACAACACCAAACTAAGTGCTCAAAGTTTGTCCAGCAGTCAGACAACACCAAAGTGCTCAAAGTTTGTCCAACAGTCAGACAACACCAAACTAATGCTCAAAGTTTGTCCAACAGTCAGACAACACCAAACTAAGTGCTCAAAGTTTGTCCAACAGTCAGACAACACCAAACTAAAGTCTGTCCAACAGTCAGACAACACCAAACTAAGTGCTCAAGTTTGTCCAACAGTCAGACAACACCAAACTAAGTGCTCAAAGTTTGTCCAGCAGTCAGACAACACCAAACTAAGTGCTCAAAGTTTGTCCAGCAGTCAGACAACACCAAACTAAGTGCTCAAAGTTGTCCAACAGTCAGACAACACCAATCTAAGTGCTCAAAGTTTGTCCAACAGTCAGACAACACCAAACTAAAGTCTGTCCAACAGTCAGACAACACCAAACTAAGTGCTCAGAGTTTGTCCAACAGTCAGACAACACCAAACTAAATGCTCATTGTTTGTCCAGCAGTCAGACAACACCAGACTAAATGCTCAATGTCAAGGACTTTGTTTTGTTTTCATTCACCTCAACACAAGACGGAGCTACTACAGTACTGATCAAACTGATTGTGGGGGTAGTCCTATGCTGTCTGTGACACTTGAGTTTTGTAGTATTCCAGGCCCATCAATCATTCAAGTGATTCAGTCCGCTTCTAAACTGAAGAACACCATTTTATACCCAAATCCCTTATTCCATGTTTTAATTTTGATCTTTCTCCACCCTGTTTAGCAAAACAGGTTTTGAGAAGATCCAAACACATAAAAGGTTCAAAAGACTGCTATTAATTTGGAGAGGAAAAAATCTGCAAATTTTCAGGGTAATTCCCTTTATCAAGCTACGACACTTTAACAACAGTTAAATGGTGAAAAACAATGAAAAATGAGGTGGAAAGCTAAATCACCTATCTGTTTTTGAGAAGGCTGAGTCCTTCTGATCTTAATCTGAGACTTCTGCTTGATTTCAAAAGTTATAGTGGTCTTTAAAGAGGGTTTGAGTGTAGGTGGAATTTCACACTGAGCAGCTTGGCCATACAAGTAGCTGTGCTCAGTGATCCAGCTCATTTCAGTGATAGAGCCTTGCCTGTGATGGATGGGCCCCAAGCCAATGCTCACAAAGACTCAAGCTGGCACCACCACAAAGGCCCAGCAATATTTAGACCACAGATTCTCATTACTGCCGGGTACAGGGCATGCTAGTGCATAAGCAGTCTACAGGCGGAATCCTAGTTGTCATACAATGATACATGTATGCTTTTGTGCACATATTAGATAGGACTACTACTTTAGGACAGCAACTTCTCCTGACAGTGGAACCCCTCTTCCAGGGCATCAAAAAATCAAACAGTCTTCAAGTTTATAGCAGGTGGTTCTGGGTACTGGCAATGGCTTACATACATTTTAAATATGCCATGAAAAATGAAGGGAAAGGTTTGAGAAAGTGGTCTTGAAGTTAAAAGAGGGATGGACCACTCTCTTTATAAATTATATATCACCAGACTGGTCTTTTGTCATGGGTTGCAATGTACTGAGCACTGCTTGCTACAGAATGTAGGTGCCAGGTAAAAATTTAGCTGGTGTAAGCATCACAGCCAACACTGGGTGATTCACAGGGGCATTCTAGAACTAAATCTATGGTAATTAAGTTAAACTTAAAGGAGTCTTTGAATACATTGTTCTCCGTTTGACTATGCTCAGCTTTTCCAGTCTGCTCTTTTAAAAACCAATGGCAGTTCAAAAACAAAAAAAGAAGAAGAAAGAAAAGAAAAAAGCTCTTATGACAATAGTCTCTTGTACTGTTGGTATCACATTTTTATTACCGATTCACTGAAACTATTGATCCAAAATGCAAATGCTGCACTCAGGAAGCTAGTACTTAGGTTACTTCAGATTCGGTACTCTCCCTCTCTCTCTCATACACACACACACACACACACCCTGAGTAAAAACTCCCTTCATGTTGTATAACTACTAGTACTTTTAAAACTTTGTGTGTATATATTTTATATATATATATATATATAAAACAATTCTCAATATACAAAGAGAGACCCCCAACCCTCTTTGTTGTTTTGTTTTTGTTTATAAATAAAAAATATTAATGACATTCTTTCCCCCCCCCCCCCCCCATTTTGTGTGTGTGTGTGGGGGGGGGGGGGGGGGGAGGGGAGGGGGTGCATGCTGTTAAATATATGATATGATACTCTCAATCTCTCTCTGTGCAAGTAGTAACACATGAAATCACATCATGTTACCAAAGGACATCTGATGAGTTCCTGAGGCACTGGATTCAGTAGATCGAGAAGCAGAACATCGCTGACAGGTCTAACAGGTGAGCAACATGGTGAAAGATCCTTTGCCTTTAGAGTTAAACAACTTAACCTTCATGGGTATTGGGCAGTTCAGTAAAGCTGGTTTGCACAAGTGAATGCCCTTCATAATCTTTCATGCAAGAAGTCGCGAAAGGTTGCTGTCACTTCCGGGCCAATTTGTGAGTAGGTGTTGGTTCACGCTGTGTATAACAATAGAAGTTTAACCTCGAACTGCCAAGCAGTACAAATGCTGCCACTGTTGCAGTTAAAATTACATGGGAAAGGTGATGGAGGGTGGAAAAAAGTGTCTTTACATCATTTTCTGGCTGACCAGAAAATCATGAGTTTGTGGAAAAAATGCGTTTTGGGGCATCCTATTCCTACAGCACGAGCAACAAGTTGTTGCTTGTTGCCAGACACATTCTGACAATGGGCCTTCAAAATAGCCTTTAAAGTTAGCAGTGTAAACTTCGCAAATTGACTGTCACCGCCTTCCATTTTGAAGAAAGTACACACCAGAAGTAAAAGTGGCCAAGGGACTTTAGCAATGCCAGGTAAAAGGCAAGGGAGTTAACAACCCCGCCAGAACCGCCCAATACTTCCAGGATAAAAAATAACCTTACATGCATGCAAGTGTCCACAAGTCTATCAACTGTATTCACTAAAATTTATCACAAAACTTTATGCATTCTTTAACTGTTACTGTACACTAATTAACAAAATACATAGGTACATGAAACAGTATACATGCCTAAAGATACATAAATCTCTCAAAGTAAAAAAAAAATTGTGTTGGGCCTGGTTTCTGCTGAGACTGTCACAGTATCAGACACAAGTAGCTGGGGTACCCTAGTACTGTGTTGGTCTGGTTTCCACCAAGACTATCAGACACAAGTAGCTGGGGTACCCTAGTACTGTGTTGGTCTGGTTTCCACCAAGACTAACAGACACAAGTAGCTGGGGTACCCTAGTACTGTGTTGGTCTGGTTTCCACCAAGACTAACAGACACAAGTAGCTGGGGTACCCTAGTACTGTGTTGGTCTGGTTTCCACCAAGACTATCAGACACAAGTAGCTGGGGTACCCTAGTACTGTGTTGGTCTGGTTTCCACCAAGATTAACAGACACAAGTAGCTGGGGTACCCTAGTACTGTGTTGGTCTGGTTTCCACCAAGACTAACAGACACAAGTAGCTGGGGTACCCTAGTACTGTGTTGGTCTGGTTTCCACCAAGATTAACAGACACAAGTAGCTGGGGTACCCTAGTACTGTGTTGGTCTGGTTTCCACCAAGACTATCAGACACAAGTAGCTGGGGTACCCTAGTACTGTGTTGGTCTGGTTTCCACCAAGACTATCAGACACAAGTAGCTGAGGTACCCTAGTACTGTGTTGGTCTGGTTTCCACCAAGACTATCAGACACAAGTAGCTGAGGTACCCTAGTACTGTGTTGGTCTGGTTTCCACCAAGACTATCAGACACAAGTAGCTGAGGTACCCTAGTACTGTGTTGGTCTGGTTTCCACCAAGACTATCAGACACAAGTAGCTGAGGTACACTAGAGCTGTGTTGGGCCTTGTTTCTGCTGAGACTAACAGACACAAGTACCAGAAGTACCCTAGTGCTGTGTTGGGCCTTGTTTCCGCAACAGAAACAAGTAGCTGAGGTACCCTAGTGCTGTGTTGGGCTTGGTTTTGCTGAGACTAACAGACACAAGTAGCTGAGGTACCCTAGAGCTGCGTTGGGCCTGTTTTCCACAACAAAGTACCTGAGGTACCCTAGTGTTGTATCGGGCCTTGTTTCCGCAACAAAGTACCTGAGGTACCCTAGTGCTGTGTTGGGCCTTGTTTCTGTAACAGACACAAGTAGCTGAGGAGCCCTGATACTGTGTTGGGCCTGGTTTCTGCTGTGGCTAACAGAGAGCTAATCCACCATGACAATAGGGCCACAATCAATGTAAACTGCAAACTTATCAGTCTCCGAGGTCCTACCTACAGACCTTTTTGTTGACAAAACTACTTTGGGCCGAGCCGACATTAACACATTAGAACAACTTTAGCCATAGTCTCTGATAGTGATACTAATGTCAGCCCCACGCATATATTGTACTCTGTAGAACACATAGTTAATCATTGTTTCTCTCTCTCTTCCCCCCCCAAAAAAATTAAAAACAAAAATAAAAAATAAATAAATGTTGTTGTCTCTTGTGTTTGTTTCCTGGCACAGGGACAAATGTGTTTGATCACAATTCATGTACTCAGTACATTACATTGTAGCTCTAGTCACTTGTAACTTTAGTGGTATTTATATAATTTCCTCTTGGGCAAGGTAACAATTTTGAGTCACCTCAATTACCCTTCTAAGTTCTAATAAATAAAGTTCTCTCCCTCTCTGTCTCTCTCTCTCACACACACACACACACACACACACACACACACACACACACACACACGCAGGCACACACACACTCTCTCTCTCTCTCTCTTGGAACCCAACTGACAGCAACTCTACTGGAGAATAAAACTGTGCTTCTTTTATACTTGTGGGGTGCCAGCCATCACTAGATAGATCTGCCACAGCTACCAGCAAAGCCCAGTCTTCAGCTACATGTTGGATAACCTAACATCTGCTCATCGTTTACTGCCTCTGGCTTGGTCAAAGATGTTACTAAGGAACATTAACAGAGGCTGCTGTGCCCAAGGCCTCACAAAACTGTGCATCTTAATCTGGCCTACTCTGGAAGTGGAACAGTTGAAGACCAACCTGATTACATTCTGTATACTGCACTCCTGCCTCTACATAAAATAGCAACAATGGGGGGGAATTTAACTTATTCCACTGTTAACCACAGTACAGTGATTTCTATACTAGTTTATTTTTACATACAACTACATACAAGTTCCATGTACATGAACCTTTGACCAAGGATCAGTGCCTATTTCACTCCTGGTTTTGAGGGTGGTCTTATCCAAGAGAGGCTTCACAGTATTGCCATAGACTCACAAAGAACACAAAAGAGCCCCCCCCCCCCCCCCCCCCCCCCCCACCCCCCAAGCCATGGTCCTCCTGTTTTCTGATTCCCTTAGGCAGTTTAGTTTTCACCCCTGATCACACTTGTTACCTGTAGCATGCTATTGCTAGCTGACTGAATGACCTTCTTCTTCATCACACATGAGGCATGACCAAAGGTCCTAGCTAGTGCTCATAAAGCAATTTTCACCCTGTTTAACTTAAGTCATATATAACTGTTCTGTAGACTGAGTATAAAAAAATAACAATGTTTTACGGATTTACACAGTAAATTTCTGCCAGCCGAGTCAGAGGTCTCAGTAATTCAGACAAATAATCCTGACTTTAAGTTTAATGACTTGAGAGATTGTTATTCAATAGCATTAACAAAAGCATGTGGATAAAAAAAAATTGACACACTATTGTTCTAAAATAGTGCTTTGTATAAATTGCAAAATTCAATGCTCTATGCACACCAAATTAGAGAAATAGTACAAAAGTCAAAACAAAATGATGCATAATTTTTTTTTAAATCTTTTATTTCACTGTCTAATAATACTTTACAATGTACAGCATATTCATTTATTATAATACAACAGTAAGCCCTGCAGCTTACAAGTACAAAACTGGGTAAACAATACCCCAAAACCCACACAACTGACTACTGAGACCAGTGTATGGCACTAATGATCAATTGTAGTACAGTACCCTAATATTACAGTACATTACACTGCAATACTAGTGCTGTAGTAGTACAGTGGATTAGAAAGCCCCGCAGCTGATGAAAGACTGCCCTAAAGTATGACTAAGAAACACCCTCAAACATCTACCCCTTACCGCATCTATTTTAAGACCACTTTTCCCTTTTTTTATGGGGCCCCTGGTCTTAAAGCCAAGATCAGGTTCCACTGCAGTAATCAAAGTCACAGTTACAACAATGATACACATACATACATGTATACATACATGCATGCAGTGGAAGACTAGAACCTTTCTAATATTAGTTATTAAATTATAATTTATATTAGTAATAAGATTAAAAACACCATAAAATTAAAATAGTTTTTAAAAATCAAACAAAGAGAGGATCAGAGAAAGAGACAGAGCGAGAGAGGGGGGGCATGCAGCTTACATAATTTATAAACAATGGGCGGGGCAGGGGGTGGGGGATATAAAACCAGTTTTTATTATAAACAGGGGTGACCAGATATATTATTAATTATTAAATAAACTAAAATGTGCCAGCACAAGCTAGGCGTTAAACCAGATACACGCAGAATGTGCTGACTGTGGAATGTGTTACATTTATAACGCTAACACTAACAGAGGTCTGTACGCCGTCGTGAAACTGAAAGAAAACAAGGCACACAAGGGTCGCTCCTCGCTGTTTCCCACTGCTGATCCTAATTTTTTGCCCGAGCGCGAAACGGACTCTACAAAAAATCCTGGACGCAAGAATGAAAATCAGGATTATAAGACTGCACAGAAGTTTACCCCCAACATAAAGAAATCGACGTTAGTCAAATTTCCGACTACCACTAGGCTATGTAAAGACATCCAATCCACGAACAGCATTTCGTCTGCACACACCATTACAAAATAACCCGTTTGCTTCGATACGGGTCACAGCATGTACTCTCAGCGACTGCAAAGCGTTTGGCAAACGCCCGGTACACTAAAAATGAACTGGACAGGATATACTCACCCGAGATTCGTTAACAGCAGCACTTGCTGTTGTTTCTGTGAGGATTCTAAACTAGGTGTGATTTGACCCTCTTCCAGAGTTCTCGTGGGTCGCCATGTTTGTTGCCGTTCGCCACATCGTCAAGAGGGCGCTTAACTCATGTTTTAAGTTGTGTCCCTTGTGACGATTTCGAAAGGAAAAGAAGGAATTACTTGTGAGCTTTAGATCCTGGCCGCAGTGAGATAGTCGTGTGAGTTCCCTTTATGCGTCACAGTTTCGCAGATAACGCGTTCGAGTGCAGCTGCGCGCGGCTGAACGACGCTGCATTGTTTCGTCCATGGAGATGCATGTATAATAATAAATATGTATTGAGCTGTTGTTGTCTGCCCAGGTGTGTGTCTGTGTGTGTGTGTGTGCGCGTGTGCGCTCGTGCGTCAGTGAGCGTGGTAGTTATTTTTCAAATTGGTGTGACGAGTCACAGTAATAGGTCAGACACAGGGCTGCCCATACTGTTACTTGAACTGAACTACGCCCCCCCACACCCATGCACTCTCATTGTACTTGGGGGGGGGGGGGGGGGGGGCAAACAAAATAACATCCAGTACATCTGACCTACTAATTTTATTTCCAGTGTATGTATATTTCCAGTGTATGCTGATCTTAACCGGTAAAATAAATGAAATTGCTGGTTAATGCAAACCATGTGTGTGTGTATGTGCGTGTGTGTGATAAGTTAATATCTTGCTTCAGTTTGAGCAATGATTTTTGTTCTCCTCAAAGGGTAAAAAAAGGGAAAGCAACACAATAAACACCAAATGCTGTGAAGTCGTCTAAAAACAAACAACAACAAAAAAACAATTTGTGTTCTATGGTATTGTATGCTGATGACTGCTCTCAAAGAGTCATAATGATCAGAATAGTTCTCCTAAAAAAGTCCCAAAAGGTTGGTAATACCTTCCTAAACATACCCCCACTGCTTTTTTAGTTAATTAAACATAAGATTCTGCGATGTTAGTTTTGATGGAAATTCACAAATCTGTTACTAAAAGAACACCACCGCCAACAACAAAAATGCCTCTGAAAGAACTCAGTTTGGCACATTTGTTTCTTCTCAAGACAGAATTCTATGGCAGAAAAATCCCTGTCAGTAGTGGTGAATGGAAAGCCGTCATAGCCACACAGGGGTCACTTCAGGACCTTGTATACCAATCACATTGCCTCTGTCATGTGTTTTGCATCTTAGTCATTGCTGGTGCAAGTTAACCGAGTAGTGCTAAATCAAATGATTAGTTTTTATGTACTGAAGTTAACTGAGCAGTGTTAAATCAAATTATTAGTTTTTATGTACTGAAGTGTATAATATTATGTGCATTAGTTCTATATTATATACATATATATAAAACTGTGACTTCAGCAGTGGCACCATAATGTGTAGTTTTATTGCAAAGTGTCACGAGACTGTTCATTCATTAACACAGTGTTCTGAGCTTCTGGATGTTTTATTACTATTAACAAGTATTATTATCTGACAGTTTGTGATTAAATAGTAAAAAGAAAGGCTCACACACACACACACACACACAGAAACGCTTGTTAGACAGTAAGCTCTTCTTCATATTTCTATTCCCCCTCCCCCCCCTCACACACACAAACTGACATTTAATAACATCTTTTTCCTCCCATGCACGCACACACACCACACACACAAACTGACATTTGATAACACCCTTTTCATTACATGCATGCACACACAGCCACTAGTATGGACCCCCCCTAGCCCCCCCCCCCCCCCCCCTCACAAACTGACATTTGATAACATTCTTTAGATTCCCATGCATGCACACACAGCCACTAGTATGTATTCGCCTGAAACACACGCAAATTTACACTTGGTAACAACTAACATCCCTTTCATTCCCATGCACACACACACAGTCACTAATCATCAAATTTGATTCTTTTCCCACTAAATGCGGCAGTTTTCTCCATCAGTTTGCGCTTCCTGTGGGCTTCCCACGATGGGTGAGAGGCATCCTCCTCTTTCGCTGTATTCTTTTGGCTCGTCACCTTCCAGGCTGCAAGAACACAGGGCAAATATATTTAGATTAAACTAAACAAATTTTGTTATTCAAATTTTATTCTGTATAATGGGGCAAAATACAGGAACAAACATTCAGTTAATGCAAGTAGAAAAATAGACACTTTTTTTAAAAACTCTCCTGCAACTTTGGTTTTGAAAGGGAGATGAAATTACTATAAATTTAACTAAGTTTTATACATTCAGAAACAAATTAAAACATTACATATAATCATGTATATTTCCTTGTCTGTATAGCCATATTAATATACCAGTACACCCAAAGCTAAACTTCACTGCATAGCAATCACAAAAACACACCTGTCTGTCTGGCCACATAGCAGTGCTACCCAACGCCAAACTTCACTCATAGCAATCAGTAAAACACACCTGTCTAGCCACATAGCAGTTCTGCCCAAAGCTAAACTTGACTGCATAGCACTTTAGCAGTCACTAAACCACATCTGTCTAGCCAAAAAGCAGTGCTACCCAAAGCTAAATTTCACCATGTAGCAATCACTAAAATACACCTGTCTGTCTAGCCACATAGCAGTGTTACCCAAAGCTAAACTTCACTGCATAGCAATCACTAAAACACACCGTATAGCCATGTACATGATGTAGCAGTGCTACCCAAAGCTAAATGTCACTGCATAGCAATCACTAAACCACACCTGTCTGTGTAGACACATAGGAGTGCTTAGCAGTGCTACCCAAAGCTAAACTTCACCGCATAGCAATAATAATAATAATGTACATTGCTCATCAACACCCACAAGCACTAAACCACACCTGTCTAGCAGCAGTGCTACCCAAAGATAAACTTCACTGCATTGCAATCACTAAACCACACCTGTCTGTCTAACCACATAGCAGTGCTACCCAAAGCTAAACGTCACCGCGTAGCAATCACTAAAACACACCTGACTGCCTCATCTCAGACTGGCCTCCACCTCTTGCACCAAAGCCTCCACGTCCTTGTTTTCTGGGCACTTCCTGGGACTGATGAGAAATGTTCCACTCTTTTGCTGCCTTCTTTTTCTTCCAGTCTGCAAACATACAAGACAGGTTTGTACAGACTTTTTGAAACAAAGTCCAGAACTTTTTTAGGACCTTTGAATGACAAAATACGGTTTCTCAATGACCTTAGCGCATCAGAAATTCAGCCTTCATGAGAATAAGTGCTTCATTTTAGAGGGATTGAAGTCTAAATCAGAAATATTAGCTAGGTCAATTACCCTGTGGACTTTCTAAGTTTTTCAACAATGGCTATCCTCAGAAAATGTATTCATTCCAACATGCACACTCACACATATACATGCATGCACAGGTTTCCGAAAGATTCCCATTTCAAAATTCCATGACTTTACAATTTAAGATATATATATATATATATTCCAAGGCCTTTCTAGGCCTGGCATTTTCATTTCAAATTCCAGGACTTGCCTGTCAGTAAAGTTCAACAAACAATGCTTACTTAGAATACATGTTCATGGACAGCATTAGTAACATTACTAACAAACAGAATTTTTTTAAATCTGTGTTGGCACATGAATTCCACGTTTTTCTCTCTCATCAACAACTCATATTCAGTTAAGAGTGAGTAGGCCTAACCTGTTTCCATGCTCTTTAATACTGTACTGACTTACACTTTTTCCAGAGCCATTTGTGTTCTCAACTAAACCTGTTCATTGGAATGTTTGTTCACAGTTGGATTCGTGAACCTAGTTGGTTCTTCATTGGGCGAACTTTTCTTCGCGAACCTAGTTGGAAGTATTTGTCGAAGCTATATTCGGGGTCCAAAAGCTTTGCTCAACATGTTCTGGGAACATTCGCCCTATTCAATGATCATTGCCTCTGACTGGCTGAGAGCGGAGCTCTCCTGTGGATGAAGAAAAATAAAAATAAAAATGGATGACAGTGTTGCTAGGTTCTTCACTCACTTCGGAGGGAATTTGTTTATTTGTTGACTTGTGGGAGGCGCAGCCTTGTCTCGGAGACCCAGAATGAGATAGTAGTTAGTTGAATTACCCTGTGAGGGATGATGAAAGTATATTGACTTGACTTGACTTTAGCCTACATTTTCGATCATGCTGTCTGCTGCGTGTCTGCTGCAACTTCAGGCCGAAGCTTGCATCTCATTACAAGCCAGTTGAGAACGAAGTAAAGTTTGGACTGTCCGAACCATGTTCGGCGAACTAAAAGTTCAATTAAGAAACGAATCACAGTTCGTCGAACTGTTCAAAGTATGTTCGGTGAACAAACATTCGCCCAGTTAAGAATGGGCTTAAGGGTTACCATGGACATTCTCACACACAATTTGCATTTTGTAGTTTAGCTACAAATATCTGACTACCATAACTTATAGCTGACTTTGATAACCCACTGTAGTGCAGTTAAGTGAGGGGCAAAAGCATTTGGAGTTCAAGTGACTGCCAATGAAAATCAGCACCGCAAAAAAAGAGCACGTGGAAATGAAGACAATTCATAAATGACCATGTTGACAGCTTGTCCATTAAGGATAACACATGATGTGCTCTCATCACCAAACCTCAAGATCTTATAAAGCAACCGCTATAACCCCAGCAAACTGTTCATTCTATTTCGCTTGTCCTGGTTGTATATATATATAAAGACATAGTTCACCTGACTTATTGTAAATGTATTATTTGCCAAGACAAAAACAGAAATCAACAGTTTCCTGCAGTAACATTAACAGCCCTTGTTTTCACACTTTCATTGTGAATCTGAACTGAATGCACATTTCACCACATGCCAGTTGGGCAAGGACAAGAAGCACACACAAATGACAAAATCTTCCTCTGCTCCATGTAAACGTCTGACTGCATGCTCTAGTCTAAACGAAAGAAAAATTTGGTTTTAGTCTTTAGAAGCCTCCAACTGTTGAACTTGGTATGACCAAAGTAATGCTTCTGTTTTCAAGCAGTAGTCATAAAATAAATTCAATTGCAAGTCCACATATGAGAAAAACAAACACCCAACACCCAGTTTATAATCATATAACATGTTTATAAATTATTTAATTTTTTTTACCACTGAATAAACAAACAAACCTGTCTGCACACTTTCAGTCTCAGGGTGATCTCCAAATCTTTGTCCAAAGCCACCACGTCCCCGTGAAGGTTTGTCACCATGGCCATGACCTAGTCCACGGCCTTGACCTCTGAAGGTGTTGAAGCCACCACCACGACTTCTCCAGCTGTCTCCTCGACCTCTTGACGTGCCACCTCTACCTCTCCATGAGTCGCCTCGGCCCCTTGGTGTTTGAAACATAACCAAAAATAGAAACTTTTGTTTCCGTAATCTTATTTGCTGAACATATTAAAACATTATAATCATCTTGCAAAATCCCTTCTTTTCTTTCACTAGCTTTACTTTTAATTCTCCTTTTCCCTTCACTTGTTGTTCTGTGTGAGTTTGTGTGCATGGAACAGGAGCTGATGACTTGTAGAGAAACCATAATTATTTAACAATTCAAAGACACTCTGGTTAACTCAGTCACTAAATGCAATAATCATTTTTACCTTTGACAACACTGTTAACAGCTGCACAAACCTGTGCTTGTACATGTGCAGTTCACAAAGGTACTAGTCAGTATGCTGAACTGCTGTACACAAATTACAGAGAATATACAGGAAGTCTTGACTTTCAATTAAAAAAATTAAATACTACCATAAGATAGAACAGATCTAGGGAAATGTACTCACCAGTGCGACAAAGCACAAAGAAACAGCAATACATGACAATAATTGTCTTCTCCTTTCCATAACAATTTTTGTTTCCTTCTGCTTTGTCACGTTGGTGAGTACATCTCCCTAGGTCTGTTCTATGTTGTCACAACCTCACTAGCAGCTGTTCACTGATTCGTTACCACCATAAGAAGCAAGAAGTGACCCAGATCTACAGCAACCTGGGGTTAAGTCAGTAGTCAGCACACAAGGACTGAGGGCAACCAGAAACTATGTTCCTCTTATTTTGTTTTGTTTCAGTTTACACAACAACTTGAATAAAAAATCTAATGTATTGATTTCCTAATATGTTCACTAATGACGCATTGTGATAATCTAATTTTCATTTAACTGTGAACTCCAAACCAATTTAGCATTAGATCATGTATTTTGTAAGATAATAATTATGTTCTTGTTAAGCCTTAAGGCCTTACAAAACCACCACCACCAACTCAAAATACTGTCATTCTGCCCTCAGCATTTTACAAAATCAGATTCTGAAGACAACCATTTTCAACGTGCAGCTCAAACCATCATGCAGTTTACCAATAACTTACCTCCCTCGCCCTCTGTCTCGGAAGCCTCCGCGAGAGTCTCTGTGGTGCCAGGCGTCGCTCTGGTCCCCTCTCAACCATCTGTCATCCTCTTGCTGCTGCCACGGCTTGCCTTCCCTCCATCCTCCAGTCTTCTCCGGCACACCCAAAGATGTTTTGTCGATCCAGTGACCGGACTTTTCTTCTGATGAAATGCCACTGTCATCCTCAGCTTCCTCTCCGCATATGAAGAATGGATCTTTGATGATGTTGGATTCTGAAGGGAGCTTTGTCAGAACGGCGGTCCCATCAGAATCAGCGTTGCACTTGTTTCCTTTGTTTTTACCAGTTGATTTTTTGGGTTGCTGCTTCGGTGAAGAAATCTGTTTGTTGTGGTCTTCTGTTTCATTTTCATCACTAGTTTCTTCATCGTCGCATTCACGCTCATCACTATCCTCTTCTTCTACACTTTCATCGCCATCACCATTTTCTTCTTCGCTTTCACTGGTGTCAGTGTTCTCTTCTACACTTTCATCACTATCACTGTTTTTCACTTCCTTGTTGTTTCTGTGATCACAATTCTCTTTCTCATCACATTCATACTCATCACTAGCCTCTTCTTTTACACTTTCGCCATCGTCATTGTTTTCTTCTACACTTTCATCACCATCACTGTTTCTCACTTCTTCACCATTGCTATCATCACTATTCTCTTCTTCTGTACTTTCACTATTATCACTCTTCACATTTTCTTTGTTGCTTTTCTTTCTTCTGTTTTTACAGTTACCTGCTGATTTTGTTGGTGCCAAGAGTGATACAGAATTCCAGCCATTGTCATCACTAGCACTCAGACTCTCATCCTCTTGTAACACACCTGTGTCACTATTGTCTTCACAGGGGTTATGTTTGCTGCTTGCTGAGGAGTCGTCTTCACTGGCATCACCTTCACCCTCACTTCCGCTGTCACTGCTGCTTCTCTCCTCTTCATCACTTCCAACAGCAGCATTTTCTCTTCCACGCCGATCCCTCTCATCATCACCACCATCACAAACCTTGGCTGACTCCTCAACTACATCTCCATCATCATCATCATCATCATCACCACTCTCTGACTGCTCATGTTGCTCTGTTTTTTCTACCTTTTCTGTGTCTCGGTCTGATCCAAGAGATCTTTTCACCCCAGCCTTGCCTTGATTAAGTAATGCCGAAGCATCAGGCAAGAACTTGCTCCCTTTCTTTGCTGCTCTCAGCTTCTGCTTTTTGGTCTTGAAACGCCTGCCTGTCTGTTTGAAGTGAAGGTAGGCGGCCAGCTCCTGCCAATCAGGATGCTCCTGGCGGAAAGCCTTGACCTTGGCTGCTAGAGCTTTATGTTCTGAGAGTCGGGCCAGACTCCGTGTTTCAACGCTCGATGAGGGCTGAAGATGACAAAATCAGATAGCAGTCAGCTCTTGGATTTTAACATCCCATCAACCACATAGGGTCATCTCAGGGCAAACTGGACAGCAAGTATACCGTTAGGTAAAGCAGAACAGAAAACAGAAACTACACCGGATTAACAATGTGATGCTAGAAAGGAAACAGGTTACAAATGTTTTAAGGTAACATACATGTGTATTGTTATAATTACATGTACAACCAAACTGTGTTTCGCTAAGTTTATTGAGTAGTTTCAAAATGCTGGCAGAGATTAAGCCATGTTCAAAAACTTTGCAACAGACCAGTGGATATCACACATTTTAACCAGCAAATAACGTGTCAGCTAAAGGGACCTTGAAATAACCACAATATCAAGGTCAGCACACTCACAAGTTTATGTGGGTAATAATAATATACTAATAATCTACTCACAATTGGTCAGTGTTGTATGAATGATACACCAAAATTAATGGCAAGGTTTAAAGTTCTGAAATGAACAACAGCTAATAACAGTGATATAATAAAAGATATTGTTAAACTGACTTACATTGTTAAAAAAGGGGGCCACCAGCTTTAGCTTTCTGTTGTTCTCTCATAGTCATAGTTTCATTTCATCATGCTTCATAGTCATACAGTCATACTCATAGCCATGGAGAGAGAAAAGTAAATATAATAATAATCATATTCAGTTCCTCAAATTCACCATAAACTATGCAAGCAAACAGTAAAAATCAAAGTGTGAAAGATTTAGGAATTCTGCTTTATTAATAATAATACAGCACCAACTACCTGTGAAAATGCCATTTCTGTACAATTTATTATGGTCTGAAGGATGAACACAGAGACAGAGAGAGAACTCAAACTTGAAAACTTTATTTTACAAGAATTGTAGTTTAGGTTCAGTCAAAAACCTGTCTAACAACTGGTCCTTGCTAAGCTACTGATGAGTAGATATAAAATTACAGGCATTATTTATATATATATTAGAGGCATGAATGAGAGAGAGAGAGAGAGAGAGAGAGAGAGAGAGAGAGGGACGATTGCCCAAGGTACTATGAAGACTACAACTAGTACAAGTTATACAAGCACAACTTATAGTTAATATAAGTATAGCATTACAATACATCATGACACAGACTTTTGAGTCCAGGACAAAGCACAGGGACTATCACAGCTAAAATATTAAATAATCTTTGTAGTAAAAGTACTAAAACTCACACTCACACACACACACAGGCTGACCCCTGTCCCAACTCCATTACTGTCTCACCTGCTTACAAACTTCTGCAAAACTGGTTTTATTTGCCAGGGCAAACTTTGAGACCTTGTCTGCATTCACTTCCTGGAAATTTTGAAAAGGGGGACCGTCAGCAGGTAAAAAAGAAGATCACACACACACACACACACACACACACACACACACACACACACACACACACACACACACAAATCAGAAAAATCACATAATATCTACCTGAAATTTAGAAGATAAACTAGCAAACAAGTTCAAGCAAAACAACAAAGCATAACATTCATTTGCAGTTTTATTTTTAATGCTTTTGCACTGGAGCTCATGGCAGAACTGAGAATGAGACCAAACTCTCAGAATAAGTATTATTATAGATAATATATATATATATATATATATATATATATATATATATATATATATATATATATATATATATATATATATAATATGTATATAACATATAATTAATATAATACTAAACTAGCTCTCCTCTGGTCCACCCTCACTTCATTTCATCATCAAGAAATTCACCATGAACTACAAACATGGCAATTAGAATTCATATTTAATGTACTCCCTTGTAAACTTTTGGGTGCTATGATTAGAAACAGCAAGCCTTGAGTGTCTTACTCTCTAAAACTAAAAGGCCAACAACACTTTCTCTTCCCTGTAAACCAGAAATGTTGAACCTGGAGTTGGAGTCCAACTTTATTTGGAGCCACCCTTTACAGTGAATATTTCATCCAGTAGCCTCTGTGCTTTTCTAACCCTGAGTGCTATGATCAGAAACAGCAAGCCCTGAGTATTTTACTATGTAAAAGACTGATAACACTTTCTCTTCCTTGTAATTATACACAAGAAATGTTGAACCTGGGGTTGGACTCCAACGTTAATCAGAGCAACCCAGCAATGACTTGTGTAAACCCCTTCAGCTCATTACTGGGTATCTCAGCTGCAACTCAGGATGGTGAGTCAACCCACAGCAGCTGCAAGAGCAGCACAAAGTACTGTGCCCTGATCCTCGGTATGTTCGCCCCGATATAACCGTAATGGTTGACTGGGCATAAAACGCCAAGTTACTTACTCCTTGGTAATGGTATGTTCAGTGCACACACACAGAGGCTTGTGTTCATCTCTTGCCATCATTATCTACTTGGGTCAGTCTGCAAGGGCACTCTGTAAAACTAAACGGTTTGTTCAAATGCTTCAGAGGAACCTTATTTGGTCTGCTTCAAGTAAAGTTACAGTTTTAAACCTCCCCAGCTGACTCCACTTACCTTTATAGTGAATATTTCTTCCAGTAGCCTCTGTGCTCTTCTCAGATTTTTAACTTTCTGGTCCTCTGTACCCCTGTCACAGAAAACAAAAAACAAAGACAGATGATAAGATTTTTGGATTTTTTATTATGAGGCATAATTATTATACAATATATTATATTCATAATATTGTATTTGTTGTATACCAGTTTATTTGAGCACAGTAACACTATCTGGTACAGCAACAAACCAGAACCATCCCGTACTCGTCTTAGTTTTCATAAATAAAACTATGCTGCAGGAGAGATTATTTTACCATCTGTCCAGCTAATTCATAACATTTATAGAAAGTTCTAGAACTTAGAAGGGTGCAAGAAGGGGAGAAAAGATACAGAAAGTCAGGGCAGAGGAAACTCAAACTCAAACACTTCATTTTACAAGGATCGTAGTTTAGCTTCAGTCAAAACCTTTCTAACAACTAGTCCTTGCTAAGCTACTGATGAGTAAAATTAAAAATTACATGATTTACACAATTACAGGTATCATTTATACATGTATAGGCATGACTGAGTGAGTGAAATCTTATAATACATAAAGCAGGGGGGGGGGGGGGAAGCAAGGGACCCTTTTTCAGTTTCAAGCTCAACATGTTGTGCAGAATAACAATAACAATATACTTTATTAATCCCAGTGGGATCATCAGTATTCAGTGTCATCAGTATTCAGTGTTTAGTATCATCAGTATTCAGTGTTTAGTATCATCAGTATTCAGTGCTTTAGTATCATCAGTATTCAGTATTTAGTATCATCAGTATTCATCATCAGTATTTAATTTAGTATCATCAGTATTCAGTGCTAGTCTTGCATTTATGTGCACAGCAAACATTAAGATTGCTGTGCATATTAAATCTCCCATGTCCATCTTTTTTCTTTAAATTATTAAAAATAAAACAAAACAAAGACTAAAAAAAGGCCTAACCTGGGGCCAATGGCATGGAAACACACACATTATTGATATCATTGTAACACAAAACAGATGACTAGCAGAATAATCAGAATGATAATTCAGTAGTATATAATATGGAAAATAAAATGGCCTGCAATTCTGGGGCATTTTCTCTACTTCAAAAAAGTTGCATCCTCCTGATCCCCTGATGGGGTGGACAAACATCAGTCATCACACTCTCTCCTTTGCTAAATGTTTAGACGAATGGATGCTGTATAGGTGGCATTATTCAGGGGCACTGGTACATTAGTGGTATCACTATCAGTGTACAACTACAAGTACAAGTTAACCACACCATATAAGTTATAACACCGTAGAACACAGACACACACAAAGACAGTTTAGAAAATATCCATCCTGCAAGTGTGTGTCACAAAACTCACATGCACCCGCAAGATGGATATTTTCTAAACTTTCTTTGTATTTTTACCTACACTGGCTACAGCCTCCAGTCTTTTAGCTATAACTTCAGCATCTGTTTTATATAATCAAGGAGAGGGTGCAATACTTGTCTTCCCATCAGGGGATCAGGAGGGTGCAACTCTGTTGCTGTCAGAAATTGCATCCCATTTTATTTCCAAAGAATGAAAGATCATCTATTGTGACCACTCTTACTCTACTCTTACTCTTAGAGTCTTAATCAGTTACTGTTTTAACCTTAATCAATAAATCATGTTAACGGAAGAAAAATACAGAGAGAGATAGTGCAGACAGAGAGGCAGAGAGAGAAAGATTAAGATGACATTACTTTTTTGCCTTCAGCTTTTGAATTGTTCGTGAAAGCTTGTGGATGATCTGAACCTTAGCAGCTTTGACGCTGCTCCTCATGTTGACCACCTGTAGAGCAAAGGCAGATTGAGTACATTTTGCTTTACGTCCACAGAAGCGAGGTGGCTTATTAGGGATGGGGACAGGGGGGGGGGAAGGGGACAAAAGAGTGAAGGCTCGACCGCGGATACTGCCCCAAAAAAACAGGAGAGACTGTGGACCACCGCCAGAACAATGGAAGTGTTAAGGCGGTGTCCCCTTGCCATTGCCCAGCAACTAGTGCACTACGCAATTGCTGTTTCAACTGCCGTGCTTGGGCAGAGTCACAAGGACAGTGTCCATTGCACTGCTGTTGAGGAACAACTCAAAGCAGATCAGCACTATTGACTATTTTAGTATTTACTATCAATTGGTATTACTATTACCATGAAATTTGTTTTTAAATTTTAATTAAAACCTATCTGCATGTTCTCTTCAAACTGTAAGTTACTGTTAATGTTATTGTTTACATTATAACAATAACATGTTGGTGCTCCTCTTTCTTTTTTGTTGTTGTTGCTCAGGTCCTTAGTGCCTCGCTGACTAAGTGGCATCCTCAAGATTTAAGTACCTTCCCAACAACTATCTGAGTCTGAGTGACACACAGTCTGACATCATGTTTGTTTCAGATCCTGTAGAGCTGTGAGTGTCAAACTCAAAGCAAAGTTATCTGGCACATAAGTTCTATAACTATAAGTATAACTAGTATTGTAAGGTCCTACAGTCTCCTACAAAGGTCCTGCAAAGTTCTGCATGTCAGGCAAACTTCTTCTGTCAACTCTTCAAAACTGCTCTGAAAACTTGAACACACACACACCGATTTTGCAGCGACTCCCCAGAGTGACGCAGTGCGCATATATATGTGCACATGATTTTCAGCGTCATGGCAACGCTTTCGGTATGACAGAAAATGCTTGTTTTCGTGCATTTATAACCCTCAGATCACAATGTCACCTACATCATTGTTCTCAGCGAACTTTAACAGAAATTGTGTCAAAAATCACCCCCAACCTTGGACTTGTCCGTTAATGGGTGGTGGCTGCCAATGCCCAATTACTGAATTAGCCAATATCCAAGAAGAGCTAAAAAGTAAGATTTCCTTTTCTTTCTTTCTTCTTTCCTTTTTAAATGAAAGAAGTTGCTTGCCGACTGCCGACAGAGAGAAGTACTGTATTCAGAGTCATTGCATGAAATTTAAAGTGTATCAGACTATCACTATCACTAGTATCACTATCACAGTATCAGTATCCCAGACTATTACAGTATTAGTATTACTGTCCATGCTGCAATAGACAATAGTCTCTGATTCAGTATCACTGATACGATAGTGATAGTACTGATACAGTGATACTGATAGCATTCGCACGTGACATGTAAAGTGCACACAATACATCATTTGCTATTTTGTATAACATAATCTTTAACATACGTCATGATACTTGATAATGATAGTGTGTAGTCAGTAGAAACTAGAATGCCATGTCGTGTACTTTGTACGGTACGATGCTTGCAAGCTGCACCCAGATGGCTTGTATTGGCGCAGCTGCGACTTAGAATATTGCAAATTCTACAGAAAAAGAAAGAAGAAAAATCTGACAGTGACACCGTCCATGCCCCCCCCCCCCCCCTTTTTTTTTTCTTTTCCTTTTCTTTCCATTTCATTATGAGTCAACACATCGCACTTTGCAGTCACTGAGAATGTTGTCCCCCCCGCACCAAGCCCCCTCCCCCCCCCTCCCCCGGCTTCTTTTTGAAAACTTCACACCGTAAAGTAAAAACATTCAGTTCTCACCGTATTATTTAAAGCAACGAGATCGGTTGACGCTTCTTTGGCATTGTCAATGCTTCTTATTTCCTCCAGTGTTGTCGTGTTCTCATCCATCTTGAACCATGTGCTGCCGCAAAGCAATTTTTCTGTTATGTCGTAAGTGAAAGAACTAGGTCAAATTATAATATTAATCTTTTTATGTTAAAAGCAAATATATAAGTAACAAAACTAGCATAATTTATATTATAAAATAAAAAATGGATATTACGACATTAAAAATATGCTCCGAAAAAATCCGGAAAAGGCCGATTGTATCCGATTCAGAACTTCCTCTCGAAGAGGGCGCTATCATCAAAGCATGGAACACAGAATTGGCTTCCTGCTAGATTGCTGAGAAGAGAGGTTTGATGATCGAAGTTGCTTTTTCCATTACTCTAGCTGTAACTTGCTGTGTTTGTCACTCTTCTTAGTCATCACTTTGTCCTCACCGCTGCTCTCAGATTTCCGGTGTGCTCCATTTTGTGCTGTCAAATGTACAGCTCCTAGTACATGAGTCAAGTTGAGCGGAAGCTTGTCAGTTTGTTCTCGAGAGTCAGTTTCTGTTCGGTGGAGATGTTCGTTGTTTGGCCTTGCCCGCTTCTTTTAACAGTTCGTTTACACTTTGTTTGATAATAATGTTCATGCTTTCCGCTTGAGTAATGATAGATGTTTGTGTGCTCATTGATGTTTTTATATAATTTTAGAAACAACTGCAGTTTGCCAAATGTTTCGATTTTCCAACTTCGCCACTTCGGCCATAAACTGATAAAGAGGGCGTAGGCATTCCCAACATCTTTTTCGCTGTGCTAAGGCTTTCTTTGATAAGTTCCTCACTTATGGATATTTTTACAACAAGGAAGTTTGCACAGCAGGAAGGCGTTTGCGCTTGATGATTCAGTGTTGCGCTTGAGAGCATCACTTCCCCATTTCAAGCTTTTAACTAAGTCAGTAACTGAGTAAGTGTTTATTCATCCAGGACCATGAGGGACTGTCGTAAAGTGCCCCTGAGACAGAGCAGTATCAGTGCCGTGTTTGTTTTCTAAATGTTTTAACTGAACTATTTATTGTGTTCAGCATGAAAGGTGTGTTCATTTCATATCATCATGTATGTTTGCTTATAGTTATTGACACTGGCATGATGAAGTTTGTGACTATGAGAGAGTATGACTATGTATTTCAAAAAGGAAAGTTTTATCCTTCACACTCCCAGGCTAAACTTCTTTTGTGCTTGAACTGAGCAGGTTAGAAAAACATGATCCGCAGTAAAAGTTTTGGGGTTGGATGTGCTCTTGATTTTATATGGATTTATAATAAGGTGACTTTTTTGGATACCATCTCTAAACTAGTAAAAGTAACATTGTAACAAGAATGTTTCATTAACTCATTACTCATACTGCGTTGCACACTGTAAAATTAGTATAAAAACACACTTGAAATATAAGTTTTTGTATCACTACCAATGTATATTGATTATTATATGGTTTCACTTCAGTCAAAATGTGGTCTTTCTTTACATGCTAATTAGTCATGCTGTACTTCCACAGTACATTGGATGTGACCAGGGGCCACACAGACATTAAATGATTTATGTCACCTCATTGCAGACCACTTAATTTATCAGTATTTTACAGCTTTATATGGTTATAGACCATTGTCACAGCAGACCTCTGTCACACTTTTATCTCATTATATTTGTACACCAGTATCACAGTTTATATGGTCTGTAGACCTGTGCAAGAAACACATATTTTGTCTTCTCCAGATATTTACACTGTATCAGTGTCTGTCTAGGAACACGACAATATATATTCTGCTTGCAGTGCTTCATCATTGTGTACTATTGTATTAGTATTGTTAGTATGTTATTGTTACTATTGAATAAAAACAGGTTTGCTGACCATAACTGGCTCATCCTTCTGCTGACAGGGTGAATGAATGCTGAGACTGATACAGCAAGACCCCAACCTTTTAAGTCGAACGGACAGAAGCACAGAAGGGGAGGGCTGGTGTGGGGAAGCAGTTGCAGTTGATCACCACTCTGTGCCGACGGCCAGAAGGCCAAGAGTTCACCGCAGTAGCTTTGCTCTGTGAAGATGCCAATGGAGCCAGTAAGTAGCTTTGCTTTGTGTTAAAACTATAATAAAAGTCTGTTGGAGCTGGGAAGTAGTTGTAATGCCCAGTGGAGTGGCCTGAACACCAAGAGTTCACCACAGTAACTTTGCTCTGTGAAGATGCCAATGGAGCCAGTAAGTAGCTTTGCTTTGTGTTAAAACTGTAATAAAAGTCTGTTGGAGCCAGTAGACTGTACTACATTATACTTTTATATAGTGCATAGCTTGATATTGCTCTGTGGATATTCTGTTGGAGCCAGGAAGTAGTTGTAATGCCCAGTGGAGTGGCCTGAAGGCCAAGAGTTCACCGCAGTAGCTTTGCTCTGTGAAGATGCCAATGGAGCCAGTAAGTAGCTTTGCTTTGTGTTAAAACTGTAATAAAAGTCTGTTGGAGCCAGTAGACTGTACATCATACTTTTATATAGTACATAGCTTGATATTGCTCTGTGGATATTCTATTGGAGCCAGGAAGTAGTTGTAATGCCCAGTGGAGTGGCCTGAACACCAAGAGTTCACCGCAGTAGCTTTGCTCTGTGAAGATGCCAATGGAGCCCAGTAAGTAGCTTTGTTTTGTGTTAAAACTGTAATAAAAGTCTGTTGGAGCCAGTAGACTGTACTACATTATACTTTTATATAGTACATAGCTTGATATTGCTCTGTGGATAGTCTATTGGAGCCAGGAAGTAGTTGTAATGCCCTGGAGATGCCAGTGGATCCAGGAAGTCGCTTTGCTGTGTGCATATCCTGTTGGAACCAGGAAGTAGTTGTAACGCCCTCTGGAGACGCCAGTGGAGCCAGGAAGTCACTTTGTTGTGTGGATATTTCATTGGAGCCAGGAAGTAGTTGTAATGCCCAGTGGAGTGGCCTGAACACCAAGAGTTCACCGCAGTAGCGTTTGCTCTGTGAAGATGCCAATGGAGCCAGTAAGTAGCTTTGCTTTGTGAAAAGTCTGTTGGAGCCAGTAAACTGTACTAATTACTATTGAGCTTGATATATTGCTCTGTGAAGATTCCATTGGAGCCAGCAAGTAGTTTATGCCCTGTGGAGATGCTAGTGGAGCCAGCAAGTAGCTTTGCTGTGTGGATATTCCATTGGAGCCAGGAAGTAGTTATAATGGCCTGTGGAGATGCCAGTGGAGCCAGCAAGTAGTGTTCCTATATGAGGAGTCCATTGGCACTGGAACCAGTAAGCAGGTTTGCTTTGTGAAAAGTCCGTTGGAGCCAGTTAACTATACTATGTAGTTTAATATTGCTCTGTGAAGATTCCACTGGAGCCAGCAAGTAGTTACACCATGTGGAGATGCCAGTGGAACCAGCAAGGAGTTTTGCTCTGTTGGGAGTCTCTTGGCTCTTGATATCGCACTGTGAAGATTCCACTAGAGCCAACAAGTAGTTTATACCAGTGCCAGTGGAGCCAGCAAGTAGTTTATGCCAGTGCCAGTGGAGCCAGCAAGTAGTTTATGCCAGTGCCAGTGGAGCCAGCAAGTAGTTTATGACAGTGCCATAGTAGCCAGCTAGTAGTGTTGCTCTGTGCGGAGTCCATTGGCATTGGAGCTAGTAAATAGCTTAATATTGCTCTGTGAAGATTCCATTGGAGCCAGCAAGCAGTTATGCCCTGTGGAGATGCCAGTTGAACCAGCAAGTAGTTTTGCTCTGTTGGGAGTCCACTGGAGCTAGTGAATAGCTTGATATTGCTCTGTGAAGATTCCATTGGAGCCAGCAAGCAGTTACGCCCTGTGGAGATGCCAGTTGAACCAGCAAGTAGTTTTGCTCTGTTGGGAGTCCACTGGAGCTAGTGAATAGCTTGATATTGCTCTGTGAAGATTCCATTGGAGCCAGCAAGCAGTTACGCCCTGTGGAGATGCCAGTTGAACCAGCAAGTAGTTTTGCTCCGTTGGGAGTCCACTGGAGCTAGTGAATAGCTTGATATTGCTCTGTGAAGGTTCCACTGGAGCCCTAAGTAGTTTTGCAAGGGGAAGATGCCAATGGAGCCATCAACTAGAGTAACTTTGCCGTGTGAAGATGCCAGTGGAGCCAGTAGGTAGCTTTTGGTGTGTGAAGATACCAGTGGGGCCAGTGCTTAAGTAAGTAACTTTGCTCTATGAAGATTCCTTTGGAGACAGCAAGTAGTTTTGCCGTGTGATGATTGTAATGGAGCCAGTGACTGAGTAACTGAGTAAGTGTAAGTAGAGTTGCTGTGGGAAGATTCTTTTGAACTGGAAAGCCAGATGTGTTGGTTCAGAAGGTGATGGTGGGGGGGGGGGGGGGGGATTAAGGTATTGACTGCAGGCAGGTTGCTAATGTAGCTGCTGTTGACCTAATTATGTACATAAAATATAGTTATGATTGTATTTCATGTTCTGAGCAACCTGGGTGACATTTTGTGGCCTGTTTTCAGCCGAATGACCAGTGGCATGATGGGACGGAGGTGATAGCGCAGTATAATTTTCAAGGACGTTCAGCAGAGGATCTGCCTTTCCAGAAAGGAGACCTGCTGATCATACGACGTGCCACTTCAGTAAGTTATACAGGTCTAATAGCTCTGCGGTTTGGAACATTAAAGTCTTTCACTGTGACAGTGAGTGGCACCTGCCATGCAGGAAACAGCTGTGAAGAAACTGAAATATCCTTGACTGCAGGACACAACTTGCTAAACAAATGTGGTGTTTAGTTAAGAAGTATACAGAGGGGGATGGGGGGGATACCACCACAAAAGGCACCGTGCTTGAGGTAATGAAACTGGGCCATACATCTAACTCACTGTGTTTGCTGGGAAGACTTCTCTAGTGCATTGAGGTTGAATGTAAACCTGGTCTGTAGGTGTGATTAGTTGTTTCTGATGGAGTTTATTTTGTATAGCACCTAGTGCATTTTATGGATCTATGAGTTTAGCAAGACTTAGTCTTAAATTGTATTATTTCTCTAAATCTGTTGCAGCCGCTATGGTTCTTTGATTCAGCTTTTGGTAGATTCACCCTGATGATATGTATTGTTCTTCTTCAAAGTTCAAGTGTTCTTGTTGTGGGATAAAGACTTTATGTCGTATGAATGATTTTTTCAGGACCGTATGTGGTACAAAGCTTGTGATACCAATGGGAGAGAAGGCATGATCCCAGCCAACTATGTCCAGCCTCGCAAGGTTGTCACTCTCCATGCCATGCCGTGAGTCTGATCCATATCATTTCATTACTGCACATGATTTACACAATTGTTGCTGTGCACTGTGGACATTTTCAAACAGTTTATTTCAGAAGATAATAGT
The DNA here is from genome assembly GCA_018857735.1 of Alviniconcha marisindica. Taxonomy (NCBI): domain Eukaryota; kingdom Metazoa; phylum Mollusca; class Gastropoda; family Provannidae; genus Alviniconcha; species Alviniconcha marisindica. The sequence continues at coordinate 1,166,743 of JABMCL010000145.1, forward strand.
GGCAGATGCAGGGTAGCCAAATGTCCTTACTCATGAAGCGAACTTACTGTTTCATTGTTAGTTTTTATGGTGGTTAAATAATCTGTGTTGTAACCTGGAGAATTGTTTGATTCCCTTAGATGGTACCATGGGCGCATTTCACGCGAGGAAACAGAGGCTCTGCTGCGTTACTGTGAGGACGGTGTGTTTTTAGTGCGCGACAGCATTCACTTCCAGGGTGACTGTACTCTCTCCGTGGCCATCCAGGGGCGCATCGATCATTATCGCATACTGCGTCACGACGGCCTTCTGGAGGTGGATGGTGGTGACTGCAGTTTCCCCTCACTCATTGATCTTGTGCAGGTATTCTGGTGTGTCCCACACTGCCGTGGCCTGCATGACACGGGTTAACTGCAGTTAATAAGCTGCATGTTTGGAAGACCTGTGCTGCAGCTGCAGTTAATATGATGCATGTATGAAGGAGTGATTTGAAGACTGCAGGTTTACATGCAGCATGCATGCGGAGGACCTCTTTCAGGGCCCAGGTGACATGCTGCATGGTGTAAAAAGGACTTATGTAGCTGTGTTTTCCCCCCCACCAGAGCCTTATACTCCTAGTTCCCTGTCTGCAAGTCTTCTACCAGGCATCTTGTTATTATTTTCATAACTCATTGTTTTAACAACTGTTGTATAGTATTCATTTCTTCTCAAAGACTGTGCAGATGGTTTGATACAATACCCATGTATACAAAAAACATGTGTGCTGTGTGACCCACCTCATCACTTCCTCATTTTCCTTTTTCCCTGGCATTTGTGTGGTTTGTTGCATTGTGATATGACACCACGCTTAAATTCTGAGAACCATATGATGATGCAGATGATTTTGGCAATTTTAAGCCATTTAAAAAACCAGAAGAAACAATGCAGGTAGTGTTCCAAATAAAAAGGCTAAGTTTTAACCTTAAACAAAAAGAACACTCTCTTACAAACAACAGAAAAATAAACATATATGTCAGTATATGCTGTATACAGTAGATAGTAGGGTAGTAATTTGCACATTATGTAGCATCCATTGCCATTGTCAGTCAGGCTTCAGGGCTTCCGGCTGTGTGATGACATTTATTTTTAGAACTTTGCTGTACCAGTCAGAAAGCTAACCAGAAACATTCATTTCAAGAGCTTTACTGTTTCACAGTGAGAGAGTGAATCAGAAACATTCATTCCGAGAACTTTGCTGCAGCTAAAGTAAGAATGCATGAACAGTTGAACTTCAAGCAGGAGGTCACATGCTGGCCTGTATATTTAAAGAATGCAGTTAAAAAGTTACTGAAGGTATCATGTGACTTAAAAAAAAAAAAAAAAATTACATTTCTATTCAGTCAGAAACTTGCTATGTTGCAGTTTCAGTTTAAATCAGTAGAAGTTTACTTGTTGAAGTGCCAAAGGTAAAATATCCTTGAGCAGACTTAATTCATTATATTTATAAACATACCGAAAGAACTAGAATTGTTAGGTGGTCTTTTCATTTCAGTTTCAGGCAATCTTTATGTTAATTAAGTTGATGCCTCCCAGGCTGGCATGGAATGCAACTTGGAGTAGACTTAAGGAAGCAGGACAACTAATTCTGATGTTTGACTAATTTTAAGTCTGCCATTCATCGTAAAGGTCTAAAGCGTCATGGCTTGAGGGTTGCTGCTGTTGGTGGTTTTCCAGTACTTTTTCTCCTTTTTTTCTTTTTTCTCTCTCTTCTCTTTTGGGGGTGGGGTGGCTGTGAATATGGGAGTTTTTTTATATTTTCCTTTCTGGGCAGGGGTACCCTTCTGGTGGACAGTGGTATGCATATTTCACCATCTAAGTGAGCACTCAGCTTGGTTACTGGGACTAGTTCCCCCTGTACCTGCATGGCAGCGATGTGTACACGTCTGGTGCGTTAATTTTGTTGTAGATGGTTTCATGGTAAGATCACAAGACAACAGGCAGAGGAGCTACTGAAGCCCCGTGAAGACGGCCTCTTTCTGATCCGTGAGAGCAGCAACTACCCGGGGGACTACACACTGTGCGTGTGCCATGGCGGGAAAGTGGAGCACTACCGAATTCTCTACCGGGACAACCAGCTTACCATCGACGAGGAAGGCTTCTTTAGGAACCTTGATGAGCTTGTCAAGGTAAAAGAAACGAAGCAGGTCGTGGTAAATGGGGGCCTTTCTCTCTGTTCTAGATGGTTGCATGTTAAAATTTCGCGTGTGGAAACGGAGAAGCTTCTGCAGCCCCCGATGGATGGTTTGTTCCTCATTCGACCCAGTATCCGACACCCTGGAGACTACACTCTGTCCGTCAGCTACAGCTCTGGAGTCGAGCACTACCGTATAAAATACAAAGGCAACCGATTCACAATCGATGATGACATTTTCTTTTGCAATCTTGAAGAGCTTGTAAAGGTAAAGCCACGTTTATCACGTCGCTTTTTCTTTCTATATCGTCGCTTTGCCATCGCTGCTTTTTTTTCTTTCTCTCCTGATATCTCACCTGCTGCAAGCTGTCCAAAGACTGCCTCAGCCTCAATTTCAGTGACTGCGTTTCTTGGTGGTGCGTTGCAACTTGTGGATGTTCCATGTCAGGCTTTGGGGTGTTTACATTGGTGCTGTTGTCAGGATTGCTTTTCTGTTCTGCAGGATTCACTTGCTTCTGTCTGAATATCACCTGTTCGACAGTAATCAACCAGTTTGCTATGGAGTTAGATCTTCTTGCTCACAAGTTGGTACTTTTTTGTGTGTGTATGGGGGGGAGGGGGGGGAGGGGTACTGTCTGCCGATTTTGGAACGGGTGAGATTTTTTGTTCCGAATGTTCATGACCGTTTAGTTCAACAACTAAAAAGAAAATTTGTGGGTCAGTTTCTATTGTGTTTTCTTTGTGCTGAATTTTGGTTCAAAACGCACCAGACTAAAAAAAAAAATCGGAACTTTTCAGCTCTGGGCTGTGGGTTACAGTCATTGATGAAACTGAAAGGCATGCAAAGAGACACCAGACAGTTCAGCTTTGAAGTATTCTGCGTAAAATAGACTCTTGAATTCCATCCTAACAGCTGCTGAGAGAGTCCAGGGTTTTCCACATAGCTTTTGGAAATTGTTTCAGGCTGCAGAGCACACTCCTTTTCAGGTGTCAGGTCATTCATTGAAGTATCCTCCATTTTCTGTTTTTTCTCCAACTCAGCATCTTTTTTTCTTTTTTTTAACAAAGAGATGTATATATATTTGCTTCATATTTACTGTGAGCATGACTAAAAAAAGAAAAGAAAAAAGAAGTGGGGGTGGGGGGAGTGCCAAACCTTTTTTTAAATTTTTTTATGCAAGTTATTTTTTCACCATCACCTAGCTCAAGGAACCTGTGTGCAGACTTTTGGGATTTTGCTTTGCTGATTTATTAGGTCACTGCCATGCCATCTAGGCACTCTCCTTTATCTGCGCCAATGGAGTGTCATGCTAGCTGTGTTCACTGAATGTTTACCTGCCCTCCAGGCTCAGGATCCCCCCTGCAACCCCTCCTCATAACAAAAGAAGAAGCACCCTCTGCCAGCCACCCTTTTGTGCCCACGAGTGCTGCAAATAAAAAAAAATATTCCTTCTCCTCGCTACATCTTGGATGCGATTCATGAATTGTGTTTATGCTGTGGGGGTGGGGGGTGGACAGGTTTGCATTTTTGATTGTTGTGTGAAATTTTTGTTGGTCGTGTTATCAGTTCAGCGTGCTGCTTCATGGCGAGAACTTGCCTGCTTTGATGCATTAGATCGTCTGCTGTTTCTGCAAAGCACACGGCAGTCACAGCATCTGTCATTGTTTGAAACCGGTCTTTCTACACCAGTGCTTTATGGGACTGTATGCCATCTCAGCAGAGCACAGCTCTCACAGCATCTGTCATTGTTTTAAAACTGTCTTCACATATCAGTGCTTTGTGAGATTGTTCACTGTTTCTGCTGAGCACAGCTCTCACAGCATCTGTCATAGTTTTAAACCCATCTTCATACGTCAGTGCTTCGTGAGATTGTCTGTTGTTTTTGTGGAGCACAGCTGTCACAACATCTGTCATTGTTTTAAATCTCTCCTAGCAGACATTCATGAGATTGTCTGTTGTTTCTGCAGAGCACACAGCAGTCACAGCATCTGTCATTGTTTGAAATCTGTCTTCTTACGCCAGTGCTTCATGAGATTGTTGTTTCTGCGGAGCAGAGCTGTCACAGCGTCTTTTTTTTTTTTTAAACCTGTCTTACTACATCAGTGCTTCATCACCAAGTCCAGTCCCAGTTTATGTCAGAGGGGAACAAAAGCGAAGAAGCCTCATGGGGTTTTATTGATGGGAAGGGAAAGGAAAAAAAATGCGCACAACAGTAATTTTTTTAAAGCTTGGTTTGTTATCCTGTTTGTTAGAAATCAGTGTTTGAAAGTCACAAACACATGACCTTGGGCACTGCCTGTCTTTATGAGAGAAATCAGTGTTTGAAAGTCATGAACACACGACTGCCTGTTTTTGTGAGTGACGTCATAAATATGGCCGGCAGATATGGCAAAAGTGGCAAATACGTCATGAGCCGACCGTTTTTGGTTCTTCATCAGTAAAGAGAGAGCCAACATGCTGAAGGTCTGTCAGATCTGGAACTGAGCTGTGCAGTGGGTAAAGCTGAACAAGTCTGTCACACAGCATGTGCTGGTTGTCAAACTTGTGAGATTTTTCACTGGGGTATCGATCACAGCCGTATGCCATGGTTACGGTCGAGTACCTTTTCCCTCCACAATCAGTAGCACAGAAAGATCGGCTGATCCCTGATGAAACCTTCAAAATAAGTAAGGGCAAACGTTCAGTGATGCTGAGAGATATCAGCTGCAGACAAAGCTGACTGCTGTCCAGGCATTTTGTGGGAACCTGTCGGTGGGGGTGTCAGGGTGGGGGTGGGGGGGATGCACTCACACACAGCTTAGCAGGGTATGCTTGTCCACAGTTGTTTCAGCTCGCTGAGCCCTTCTTGACTGATCCATGATGTAAATCAGTGGAGTTGGTGCACACAAGAAAGAAGAAAAGGGGGGGGGGGGGGGGCACAAGACCGGGAATGGCACAGTCCTTGCGTGCAAGGAGAAAGCTGCCTCTTGCACCAGTCTGGGATTGTTGTTATTGATCGTTTTTATATAGTGCTGTTCTCCGTTTTTATATAGCGCTGTTCTCCGTTTTTATATAGCACTGTTCTCGGCTGTTGAGTAGACTCATTGTGCTCTTGTTACATGTGATTCTCAGTCAGTGACTAGGTTTTTACAGCGTGCTGTGAATATAAATAATAATAATACAGCATTAATTTTCTAAAGCGCTCTTCTCCGCTGAGCGAGCTCAACGCGCTTGTTCACATGCATGTACATAATATATATATATATATATATATATATATATATATATACCATTTTCATTTACTGACATACCATACAAGCAATACATACTTAATAAGTTGCACTAATATAAAACAGGTACAAAATTTTATAAAAAATATCCACAGAAGTAGTGTACTTACAGCTCTGTTTGGTTGTTACATGGCTGGTGCTGTCATCCCCATACTAACTTGCACCAGGACTTAGTGTTAAGTCTACAGACCATCACCAAATTGAACATGGCGGATGGAAAGTCAGATCTGTTTAGCAAAATGACCAAGTTGCATTCACAACCTGTTCCGATTCCATGTCTCCATGCACGAGCACTACTCTCTGTGGCCTTAGTTGATCAACAGCAGTGTTGTACTGACTTGTTTCACACATTCCCAGAAATGTAAAAAGCTGAAAGACTCACCCAGATTCCAGCATTGTTTGAGGCAATGCTTTGTTCAGAGTCGTGGGACAGGACATTGTGAATTGCACGAGATACTGTTACAAAGATTGTATGCCTGATAGATTGTTCTGATGGCTTTATGCAAGAATTTGTGTGGCGAAACAAGCGGTTCCTTTGCATTAATTTTGTCTTGCTGTTGTGATATATTTGTTTTCAATGCATATGCTGATCAGTGCATGTGGCACACTTGCTCCACAGTGTTTTTTTATTAGCAGTGGACTGAGCAGCTCTCAGTTGCATGCGCTGCCTGTTTTGTGACTTAGCCATGAGCATATTGTGCATCTTGTTTTGTTTGGAAACCTGTATAAGCACTGGTCGTGTGCACTGAACACCGTGTTCTGGAAAATTACAGAGTGCTTTTCTTTATGTGTTGGACAGGTATGCCTAATTTATGGTCATCACTGCCACTTGCAGACAGTAGCAGTGTGCCTGTTGTGTTGGCTGAAGGCGTGGGTGGAGGGAGGGGGGGGGGATGAGTGAACATACTAGCATGCTGAAGTCCAGTGTACTGAGTGTAGATTTGTTCAGAGCTGTGCTATGCATAATGCATAGGAGTTGTGCTGTGCATAGCGCATAGGAAAGAAGAATGTCACTTGCTCATAGTTGTAGCAGAATAAGAATTGAAGTTGTATGATGCAAGATTACATTTTGCCATTTCTCACTTGTAATGAATCTCTAGACCACTTAGTGTTGTTCATAAACATAGTGCATAGGAGGAAAGACTGTCGCTTGCTCATAGTCATAGCAGAATTGAAGTTGTATGATGCAAGATTATATTTGCCATCTGTCACTTGTAATGAATCTCTAAACCACTTAGTGTTGTTCATAAACATTGGTTGCAACACCTTGGTAGTTCTATTTCTGTGGTCTTCTAGTTTTTTGTTGTTGTTTTTTAAGTGGATAAAAATGATGGCTATTTTTCTTAGCAGTAATGATAATTGTGGACATTATTTTCTGTAGCATGCTTTCTCTAGCCAGTCAGTCAAATCTAGCTTGCAGTGCCTTTCTTAGCGATGATGAAAATTGTGGACGTCATTTTCTGTAGCTTGCTTTCTCTAGCCAGTCAGCCAAATCATTTTGCAGTGCCTTGATAGCACTTTCTGTGCTCCAGTTTTTTGGGGTGTGTTTTTCTTCTTTTTTCATTTTCTGTTGTTCATTTTGATGGTGGCTTTGTTGTAGCTGCTGCTGTTGTTGTTGTTTGGTGGCTGTGTGACTGATACTGATAGTGCCTGATGTGCAACAGCATTACCTGGAGGATGCAGATGGGTTGTGCACCCGCCTGACCCGACCGGTCACCAAACAAGGGGGCAGCTTTGGAACAGTCAGCCTCCAGGAGTTCAAGTCCGGAGGGTGGGTCATATCCAGGCAGGACCTGGAAATCGGAGAGGCCATTGGCAAAGGAGACTTTGGAGGTGTGTTGGCATGCAGGTCGTGTTACTGTTGTGGTATTGGATGGTGGGTTTTGTTGATGGGTTGTTTTGTTGTTGTTGTTTTTTGGGGTGGGTGGGGTAAAGAGGTCATATCCAGGCAGGACCTGGAAATCGGAGAGGCCATCGGCAAAGGAGACTTTGGAGGTGAGTTGGCATGGAGGTCGTGTTACTGTTGTGGTATTGGATGGTGGGTTTTGTTGTTGGGTGTGTTTCTTTTGGGGGGGGGGCAGGGGTAAAGAGGTCATCTCCAGGCAGGACCTGGAAAGCAGAGAGGCCATCGGCAAAGGAGACTTTGGAGGTGAGTTGAAGTGGAGGTCGTGTTACTGTTGCAGTATTGGATGGTGGGTTTTGTTGGGGGGAGGGGGGTTAGAGGTCATATTGAGGCAAGTCCTGCAAATCAGAGAGGCCATTGGCAAAGGAGACTTCGGAGGTCAGTTGGCATGGAGGTCGTGTTACTGTTGCAGTATGGGATGGTGGTTTTTGTTGTTGTTGTTTTTGGGGGGTGGGGGTGAAGGGGTCATATCCAGGCAAGACCTGGAAATTGGATAGGCCATCAGCAAAGGAGACTTTGGAGGTGACTTGGTGTACAGGTCATGTTACTATTGCAGTATTGAGTGGTGGGTATTTTGTTGGTGATCGGGGGGGGGGGGGGGGTCCTTCAGAAGAAGGTGTGAAGAAATCATATCCAGGCAGGACTTGGATATTGGAGAGGCCATCAACAGAGGAGACATCTTTTGTTGGGTAATATCTTTGCAAATGTCCATAAAAACGGACATTTGAGAATCTGAGCTGTGAACAGAGCTGCCCAAAACTGCATCTCTTGTTGTAGAAGTGTGCATTACTTGTCTGTCTCTGTGTTGCAGATGTGTACAAGGGGAGGTACAAGGGACAGGCTGTGGCCATCAAACAGTTGAAAGACAAGGACAGGGGAGAGCAGTCATTTCTTCAAGAAGCCTCTGTTATGACGTGAGTTTGGAATGGGGTAGGGGAGGGAGGATTTTTTTTGTTTGGTTGGCTGGTTGGTTTGTTGCTTGTTTGTTCGAGGAGTTAGTATTTATTGATCAGAAGTTGTAGAAGGGATGGTTCATTTACGCTGAATATGAAGGGAAAGGTTTTAGTTGTGGTTAAAGAGGGGTGGTCTCTTCAGGGTGTGTCTCAGGGTGGTTTCTCTCTCTTCAGAGTGATCAATCTCCAGAGTTCTTGTGTGCAAAATGCTTGAGACTTGTCTCCGTGGTATGTGAGTTTTGTTAGTAGCCTGCGACTGAAATGCTCTTTGTTGCAGGACCTTGCGACATGACAACCTAGTGAGGCTAATCGGGGTTGTGCTAGGGGAGACGATATTCCTAGTGACAGAATTCATGGGCAAAGGCAACCTTGTCGAGTACCTCAGATCTCGTGGACGCAGCGTCATCACCAAAAAGGACCAGATAAACTTTGCAACGTGAGTATTATTTTAGATGCTGCAGCAGCTGTAGTTTTGTGAGGCTTTGAACCAGGCACCCCCTTCTCTGGACCCCCTGTTCAGTGACTGACCCATTTGTCAGACAGATTTTTCTGTCGAGACAGAATTTGGTCAATCTGGAGCAGCAGGGGTCATTCTTGGGAAGAGAGAACTGTACAAAAGTGTATTTGCGCGCTTCCTGTGGCATGTTTTTTTGTTGTTGTTGTGTTTGTGTGTGTGGTTGTTTTGTGGTTGTTTCGGGGGTGACAGATTTACATCAAAACATATTTTGGAGTCTGATGTCTGACAGTCCACTGGACTTTATCTTGCTGTCTTCATGCTGTCTTGAAAATGTTTAAGGCAAGTATACATGTGCACACACACACACACACACACACACACACACACACACACCACACACACACACACACTCCTGCTGCAATTAACACAAACGTGCACACAGACAACAAAACATGCAGGTGCATGCGCACACACACACATGAGTGCACATGCACGCACATGGTAACACATGGTGTATCAGGGTGAAACGGGGGGTGTATCAGGGCAAAACAGGGTGTATCAGTGCGAAACCAGGGGTCTATCAGGGCAAAACAGGGTGTATCAGGGCGAAACAGGGGGTGTATCAGGGCGAAACAGGGTCTATCAGGGCGAAACGGGGGTATATCAAGGCGAAACGGTGTATCATGGCAAAAAAAGGGTGTATCAGGGCGAAACGGGGGGTGTATCAGGGCGATATGCTTTTTGTGGGGTGGGGTGCCCAAAGGGGTGGGGTGAGGGGCAGAAAAGAAAGAATGAATTTAAGACCCGAGCTAATACTGATTTAGTCCAGTTTTTTGTTTTCTCTCGAAGGCTTATCTCAATAGATTTGATGTCATCTGTTATTTGATTTAATTTTGTTTTTGCAACCGTCTGAGAAGCAACATATCAGCTTGCTATCGCCAGAGTACAGAAAGTATGTATCTGCTAAACTTACAGTGAATGAGGCCTGCTTTTCTGTGGGGGAGAGATGGAGTGAGGGTTAGGAGATGGGTGGGGTGGGGTGGAAGGAATGATGTGTGCATGTGAGAGAGAGAAAAGCGGGGCAGGGAATGGAGTGTATGTTTAGAGTCTGATCTGATGTCTTCTCCATTTCACAGCAGACACTACTATCTGCTCAGTCGAGTTTGAAGGCTCATGCGTGTCATTTACAATTGCAGAGACACGTGTGCAGCCATGGAGTACTTGGAAAGTAAAAACCTGGTGCACAGAGACCTGGCAGCCAGGAATGTTCTTGTTCATGATGACGGAAAAGCCAAGGTTTGTATATACACCCAGGAGCATGCTTGTTGTGGATGATGAAAAAGCTTTGATCATACAGGATCCATGGTTGCTGGCTAGTTCATGGTGGCAGAAAGGGAAAGGCTAGGCTGTTCTAGTGCATGATAATAATTAAAAAATGCATTTCTAATGTGTCAGATCCCTCTGTGACTATACATGTGTGAGGCTCAAAGCACTATGCATGAAACCGTACAACAATACACAACCTAATTTAATAATGCATAACATATCTCATTCAATCCCTCCTCCTCTCCTGCATCCGCACATGCACACACATCCACCCCCCCACCCCACCCCCTCCCCAACACACACACACACATGCCCCATCCACCCAACACACACACACATGATGATGGAAAAGCCAGGACTTGTACACTGGAACAAGCTTGTTCTTGGTATTGGAAAAGCCAGGACTTGTACACTAGAACAAGACTCTTCATGATGGTGGAAAAGCCAAGACTTGTACCCTGGAACAAGCTTGTTCTTGATGGTGAAAAGCCTTGATTTGTACCCTGGAACAAGCTTGTTTTTGGTGGTGGAAAAACTGGGACTTGTACACTGGAACAAGCTTGTTCTTGATGGTGAAAAGCCTTGATTTGTACCCTGGAACAAGCTTGTTCTTGATGGTGGAAAAACCTTGATTTGTACCCTGGAACAAGCTAGTTTTTGATGGTGGAAAAGCCTTGATTTATACCCTGGAACAAACTTGCTTTTGATGGTGGAAAAGCCAGGATTTGTACACTGGAACAAGCTTGTTCTTGGGGTGGAAAAGTCTTAGACTACAGTGCCTTGGCTACTAGTTTATAATGGTGCAAAAGGAAGGGCTGTTAGCCAAGAATGTTCTGCTTGATGGTGATGTTTGAATAGCTACATTGTGTATCCTTAAAGGTGAACATGCTTTTTTCCTGCTGGTGGAAAAATCTCTAGCCCTGGCCGTTATTTCTTGATGAATACTAAAGTAAATGATGGAATGTGCTTGTTATGATAAGAAAGCCATTTTGTACCCTGGAACATGCCTGTGTTATGTATTACATGTTTCTTTGTTGTGACAAAGAAGCATGTACTGTAGTACACACAGGCGTTGTGATCCTTTGTAGGCTGTACGTCCGCTGTGTTCCAATTTGGATTTTGCACTGACCCAGTGGGGACAAAAGTTTTACCTCACCGTTTGTGATGTTAGATTTGTTGATGAAGGGTTTGTTTGTCAGGCTGAACTCTGGTCTGACCACGTTAGGGTATGTCAAACAGATAGGCTTTCCTGCATGTCATGTATCAATGATCGTTACATTGTTTGGCAGTTGTCTGACTTTGGTCTGGCTAAATTTGAAGACTTCAGCAAGTTAAACTTTTTAGCATGTCATATATCATTGGCTGACAATTTGCTGGGCAGGGGTCCCATTTTGGTCTGGCTAAATTTGGAGACTTCTGCAAGTTAGGTAGGTAGGTAGGTAGTGTTGCTTAATGTCCTCGGATGTCACTTGACATATTAGGGACAAGCTGAGACCAATGCTGAAGCATGGTTCAGTATAGCTTTACGTCCACGGAAACCAGAAGGCTCGTTAGGACGGACAGCCCAGGACGGCCACCTCGACACACACACAGCTCCTGAACTATGTCTGCAAGTTAAACTTTCCCACACATCATGTATCATTGAATGACTGTTTGTCTGGCAGGTGTCCGACTTTGGTTTGGCTAAATTTGGAGACTTCTTAAAGTTAAACTTTCCCACATGTCATGTATCATTGAATGACTGTTTGTCTGTCTGGCAGGTGTCTGACTTTGGTCTGGCTAAATTTGGTGACTTCAGCCAGACTGGAATGAAGTTTCCCATCAAGTGGACAGCACCGGAAGCTCTTAGAGAGAACGTGAGGGTTGAACATAACAGTAGATGTTGGATTAAAGACTGTTTTGTTTTTGACTAAGAGAGAAGGAAAAATGGTGAAAATGTACACCCCAGTATACAAAGCTGAATGCTGAATGGCCACAAAAACGAATAGAACCGCTCTAGAGAAATATACTCACCTATACAATGACACACAAGGCCCAATTAAACACAAGTGCTTTCGACAGAGTCTTCATGGGGTGTAAGAAGAGAGATAGAAAATAATAAGCAGGAAGTGAAGAAGGTAGACAAGGAGCTGAAGTAAAATAATGTTAAGAATGTATATGTAGCAAAAGAAAAGAAAAAGGATTTTGAACAGTACATGTCATCAGCAGACCTGTGTGAACAATAACAGAAATAGAAGAAACAGGAAAGGTGGATAAAGGGGATTATCTCCCCTTAATACGAAGTTGCGACTGTATAAACTTTTTTACTTTATGTGTCCTGCCCCCCAAACCCCATGTATGTTGCTTGTTAAACATGAATTTGTACTGACATGATGATATCCTATGTGCAGAAATTCACGAGCAAGTCGGACATGTGGAGCTTTGGGATATTATTATGGGAGATCTACTCCTTCGGGCGAGTCCCTTATCCAAGAATTGTGAGTTCATCGCTTCCTTTGTTTTGGTTTTGACTCCTTTGAAATGTTCATCATCCATGTAGTAGAGGGTCACTGGCCACCAGTCACTCAGCCAATCAGAATGTCGCAGTTAACTCCTTCACTGCCTGGCTTGGAAGATTTTCGGGCCACACAGTGCAAGCTATATGCCCAGACCTGGAAAATATCTGGGCTCTTGGTAAGTGTACTTTCGGTTTTGTAGTTAAGGGAAATGACCCTTGCAGGCGTATACACGGCAGCCAGACTTACCTCCCTTATATCCTCTTCCACTATGGCCGCCTGAGAACATCAGATTTTGTCTGAGGATGAAGTTAGGTAGGCTTTTCAGGGGAACAGACTGTTCATACCTGTTTTGATGACCTTGACTTATTTTCAGGGTTTTTGCAATAGATGTGTATGTGCATCAATCAAATGAACATATTTTTTAAAATTTATGATAATTCTACACACACACACTACACATGTGCGTGCACACACACACACACACATACTCAGGAGTTGGTTATTTGGAGTTGGACAATTTTGAGAATAAATGGTCTGAAATTACACTGTTCCTAAAGTAAAGTGTCTGAAATTAGACCATTGTTAGTATCTCAAAGGAGACAATTTTGAAGATGGTCTGTCTCGAATAAGACCATTTTGTGGGGATGCAACCTGCAAGTTCTCATGTTACAGTCAGTCCGGATGGGATTTTAGGCCAGGTTAGACTTGTGCATGCTTGCAGCAGTCTGACTTCCGCCTCTGTTGGTGTTTGCAGCCTTTGACGGACGTTGTGATGCACGTGGAGCGCGGCTACCGCATGGAGGCCCCGGAGGGCTGCCCCCCAGAGATCTACTCCATCATGAAGCAGGCCTGGGAGCTGAAGCCCGAGGATCGGCCCACCTTCCACTCCGTGCTGGGCAAGCTCAATAATCACCGGGCTGTCACAGTCTAACCCCCCACCCCCACCCCACTGCCCCTCCCCCCCACACCTCCCCCTGCATCCACTCACATACTGCCTTTGCCTTCCATTTCTGCTGTTTCATCGTCACCATGCCATCCTCATCATCATCTTGTGCTGTACCACGGCTCTGATCACATTGCAAGCAGTATTGTCCGGCGAGGGACTAGTCTGGCTTGTTGAAGCCGCACGACAACACTACACAACGCTATGCCTTGCCCTCGGGGCCAGCCTGCCTTTGGTGGCTTAGGTAGACGGGGCTGGAAGAGGACTTTGCTGCCTGCCTGCAGAGTTTTGTTTTTTTACCTTGTCTGAAACCGGTTTCTGATTCCGATGTGCACATACAAGAGTATGTTAAGAGGCCTGGTGTTCCCCCCACCCCAGCCCCCCAAAAGGGGGGGGGGGGGGGGTATGATGATCAAACATTTGCTGGGGTCAGGAAACATCTTACAATGATGTGCAAGACAAAGGGGATTGATGGGGGTGGGGGGGGGGGGTGCACTATGAGCAGTTGTGTGTGTGGGGGGGGGGGGGGGGGGGCTCAGTCCTTTCATGTTTATGAGCGTAAAGTGTGTTTTGTTTCGCTCAGCTTGAGCAGACCTCACCTGGCGCGCATGCATCTGCAGCCCTTTGAGAGACTTTAGTATGCTTCTGCAACACCATATTGTACCATGTGTAGACTTGTTCAGTGCCACCAAGTTTGAAGAATGCGGCAAGTGTGGACAACACTGCCCGTTTGAGAGCCAACACTGTCCGTCTGTGTCCGTGTTCTCAAGAATTATTGCTTTGCCTCTGAGGACCAGACACAGACTTGTTAAAAGGATGAACTGCCAGCTGAGAATGGTTACAAACACTCTATCTTTGCCTCGGAAATCTGCACATGGATGCGCTGAGCATGAACTAACCAGCAGCTGACAGCGTTCACAGTCTTCACCACACAGTGGTCCATTCATAGCATCTGAAGAGTGGATATGGGTGTATTGAGAGGATCGGCCAACAGTTGTTAGCGAACAGGGTGGCACTGCTGTGGCAGGCAGTGAGTCTGCACATGGGTGTGCTGAGCATGAACTGACAGCTGATTGAGAGAATGTCCTGACAGCTGCTAGTGTTAACAAGCTTAATGGCATTGCCTCAGATGACCTGACAGCTGTTGGGGTTAACAAGCTTAATGGCATTGCCTCAGATGACCTGACAGCTGTTGGGGTTAACAAGCTTAATGGCATTGCCTCAGATGACCTGACAGCTGTTGGGGTTAACAAGCTTAATGGCATTGCCTCAGATGACCTGACAGCTGTTGGGGTTAACAAGCTTAATGGCATTGCCTCAGATGACCTGACAGCTGTTGGGGTTAACAAGGTTAATGGCATTGCCTCAGATGACCTGACAGCTGTTGGGGTTAACAAGCTTAATGGCATTGCCTCAGATGACCTGACAGCTGTTGGGGTTAACAAGGTTAATGGCATTGCCTCAGATGACCTGACAGCTGTTGGGGTTAACAAGCTTAATGGGATTATCTCAGACGACTGGAGGTAGATATTTTCACTCTAAATTAAATAACAGCTGATGGCATTTGCCAAGGATCATGGAATGACAAATCTATGGAGTACATTTTTGTTGTTGTTTGGTTGGTTTTTTCTTTCTGGGTCAGTGTTCTCTTTGATAGTTACAACACTACCCTTTGATAGTAAAGGAGGGCGTTTTCCTGAAAGGTTGCTGTTTGTTGGCCAGGTCTGCCTGTGCGCTTGCTTGCTTGACTGATTGCTTGGTTTGTCGATCACTCAACTGATATTCCTCACAAGCAAGAAGGACCAGACTTTGATTACGCATGCACGCCTCGGTGGCAGTCTTGACTAGTGTGCACGTACAAAATGTGCACATGACTGGAGTCAGTTGTGAAACCCATGATGAGAGACCACGCCACTTTTTCAGAAACCTCCCCCTCCATAGTTCCGTGTAAATGAACCCCTGGTGGTAAGCAACCCCACCCCTCTTCAAGACCTTTTAAGCTTGGTTCTCAGGATTATGGTCAAAGAGGAGTTCCACCGTACTGTAATTTCGTGAACGTTTCAGTTTGCTGGTTAAGGGTTGTCATCGGTGAAGACAGTCTTGATTTTGGGGTGGAACGAAACGGACCTTGAGCAGCATTCAGTCAGGTTCATCCTCACAGAGACTGGTGCATGATCAAGCCCTAGGTAGCTTCCCATGCAGTGATTATGCAACTATATGTCGGCAAAGCAGATGACTGCTTGTGAACATGAACGGTATTTTTGTCCGTGAAGTAATTCCATGTGTGCGTATGTTGGAGTGACTCGTACATGTTGTTGGCCTTTTTCTTGGGGATGGTGGGAGTGGGGGCCAAAAGGTTTGTGTGCTGCCATTTATGACAACATATTGGTTGGAATATGTTGTGTGTTATGATAGTATTATAATACAACTTGCATGATCATGGTGGCACCATCCATGATCATGGTGTGTTGAATTTGCCATTTTCATGTATCTCAGATCATGTTTAGGCTGCCTTTGTTGCTTTGTTTCAGACGAATAGATAATAATTACACAAGGAAACAAGTCACACACTTTAATTAGGTTTTTCTAATTGAAAAACTAAAACACAAAAAGAGGATGCCACAGACATTTAATAAAAATTTAAAAATATGGTGACTTCTGAGGGAAATAATTTAGAGAAGGAGGGAGAAAATAAGTATTTGGTGTTGAATTTATATTACCTGTGGAACACAAAGCAAAATGGAGACCTGATTTGACTAGAATAACCATGATAGGCATGATATATCAAGCGCTAGTAATTCCCTCTGTCAGGTCTATTTCTAAATGACCAGAATGTGGACTGTGCATACGTGTGTCATGTACGTGAATATGTATATTTTTTATACATATGTGTGTGAACTGTGGTATTTTTTTCAACCGGAATCACTGTGTTTGAGCTTTCGTCAGCAATGGGAGTCTGTTTGCCTGAGCATCTGCTACAGGACTAGAAACAGGGCTTTAGCGGCAATGCCCAAGTGCTCATGTCCATGTGCTTTTGCACTGAAGTCGGAAAACAAAGCTGCCTACCTGACACCGGTCAGTGTCCTTTTTACTATGCGCATGGTGACTAGAGCTTAATAATATTCACCTTGGTATTCGCTGCTGTGAATGGTTGTGTATGCCTCCTGCTGTATATATTATACAAATTATGTAAATGGATCTGCACGTGTATGTGATGCTTTCAGTGCTAGGGTGCTTTGTGAATTGTATAGAGTTGTTTTGCCCATGTTGTGATTTCGCTGCTCGCCAGATAGTAAGTCAAGTTTACCTTGAGTTAGGTGAGATTTTGTGTGTGTGGAGCTTTTCTGTATTTTATTTTTATCTGCACTACATTTGCTGGGGCTTTGAGGATCTGTTTGATCATTGATTTGTGCTGCCTCGTGTGTGGGTGTTTTGTTTGGGTGAGTGTTGTGTTTTGTTTGGAGGGGAGGGAATCTTCGCTTTGAAATTTGCTGCTCAGATCAGAACATTGCATATTGTTTCCAGAATGATGTGTTTGAGATTTAGTGTGTGCAGCAGTTGTCGTGTGTATAATCGTACCACTGATGTTGTCCAGGTATCAATGCTACCTTGATTTCTCTGATTGCATCTTGTTTGTGTTTTGACAGGATGAGCGCTTATTATGATCCAACCTGTGCGTGATTGCGTGTTGACTGAAGATCCGGTTGAAACATTGGCACAATTTATATCATGAAGAATAATTCAGTTGTCACAGCATGTTTTGACATTGGCCTCTGCATCAGTATGTTTGTGTGGTGTGTTTGAAATGCGTGTGACTTCATACTTCTATTATGCAAAAGGTGTGTTTATGTCAAACAAAAATGGGTGAAATTAAGTTCACACAACTCCAGCAGAGGTCTGGACAGCCAAGTATGTCATTGTACACGTAGTGTTGTTGTCACAGCTTGCTATTTGGATCCAGTTAGCTCTGGTTCAGATAGAATAATTAAAATAACATTGGAGATGTCAGGCTGATGTCAATGCCATGACTGAGCAAAACAAAAACATGTAATAAAGAGAGAGAAAAGTATTTAAAAATTTTTTTTATAGAATAAATTCTTGAAAGGCCCTTTGCCAATGTTGAAGATGCCTGTTGCAGTACATGTGTGGGTCTGCAAGGAGAATGAGTGGTCCTCAGAACGATATATGGTCTTAGCAGCATGTGCTTAAGGCCTACCACTAGTACCAGTCATAATCATGTTCACTTCAATTATGTACGCTTAAGCCAGTTAAAGAGAGAGAGAGAATCACCTGTTCAGGGTGCAGTAAGACTGGGCAGCTGCCACCAAAATAAAAAGAGTATGGTACAAACACAAGGTATGATAATTAGCTGTGATGATGGTCCACCAGTAGACATCTGAAGAACAGGAGCGTCTTCAGCTCAGCGGTTCAGGTCCTCACTTATGCCAGTTAAAAAATAAAATTAAAAAAGGAAAAAAGTTACCAGTTCAAAGTGCAGTAAGACTTGGCAGCTTCCGCCAAAACAAAAAGTATGGTATGAGCACAAGATATAATTAACTGTGATGTTGGTCCACCAATTGACATCTGAAGAACAGGAGTGTGGTTTTAGCACTTCAGTGTCGTCAGCTCAGCGGTTGAGGTCCTCACTTATTACAGTTTAAAAAAAAAAAAAAAAGAGAGAGAGAGAGAAAAAGTAACCAGTTCGAGGTGTGGTGGTAAGATTTTGCAGCTTTCACCAAAACAAAAAGTATGATACAATTACAAGATACAGTTAGCTGTGATGATGGTCCACCAATCAACATCTGAAGAACAAGAGTGTGGTTTTAGCACTTCAATGTCTTCAGCAGTTGAGGTCCACAGAGCTGTCTCCGATCTTTGTGTGTAACATCTGTCAGTTTATGGTTGTAGCATTACTCTGCTGTATGTGTAGTAAGGGTCACAAGTTGACCAGTAGACTTTGACTGTTCATCAGCAGAACAGGAGTACGGCATCAGCTGTGTTATTGGTCCGCCACTAGACCTTTTTGAGTATCTATCTAGGTCCGCCACTAGACCTTTTTGAGTATCTATCAGAAGAACAAGAGCAGCCAATAATAGTGGTGTTATAGGTCCAGCAGTAAACTTTAAGTATCTGTCTAGGTCCGCCACTAGACCTTTTTGAGTATCTATCAGAAGAACAAGGGCAGCCAATAATAGTGGTGTTATAGGTCCACCAGTAAACTTTGCATATGTGTCTAGGTCCACCAGTAGACTTTGAGTATCTGTCTAGGTCCACCAGTAGACTTTGAGTATGTGTCTAGGTCCACCAATAGACTGAATAGCTGTGAAAAGAAGAAGAGTGGCTTTGAGTATCTGTCTAGGTCCACCAGTAGACTGAGTATCTGTCTAGGTCCACCAGTAGACTGAGTATCTGTGAAAAGAAGAGTGGCCTGTATTAGTGATGTTGCAGGTCCACTAGTAGACGTTTGAGTACCTGTCAGAAGGAGAAGAACAAACTGTATTAGTGGTGTTACAGGTCCACCAGTAGACGTTTGAGTACCTGTCAGAAGAAGAAGAAGAAACTGTATTAGTGGTGTTACAGGTCCACCAGTAGACTTTTGAGTACCTGTCAGAAGGAGAAGAACAAACTGTATTAGTGGTGTTACAGGTCCACCAGTAGACATTTGAGTACCTGTCAGAAGGAGAAGAACAAACTGTATTAGTGGTGTTACAGATCCACCAGTAGACGTTTGAGTACCTGTCAGAAGGAGAAGAACAAACTGTATTAGTGGTGTTACAGGTCCACCAGTAGACGTTTGAGTACCTGTCAGAAGGAGAAGAGCAAACTATTAGTGGTGTTACAGGTCCACCAGTAGACTTTTGAGTACCTGTCAGAAGGAGAAGAACAAACTGTATTAGTGGTGTTACAGGTCCACCAGTAGACATTTGAGTACCTGTCGGAAGGAGAAGAACAAACTGTATTAGTGGTGTTACAAGTCCACCAGTAGACGTTTGAGTACCTGTCAGAAGGAGAAGAACAAACTATTAGTGGTGTTACAGGTCCACCAGTAGACGTTTGAGTACCTGTCAGAAGGAGAAGAACAAACTGTATTAGTGGTGTTACAGGTCCACCAGTAGACGTTTGAGTACCTGTCAGAAGGAGAAGAGCAAACTATTAGTGGTGTTACAGGTCCACCAGTAGACCTTTGAGTACCTGTCAGAAGGAGAAGAACAAGCTGTATTAGTGGTGTTACAGGTCCACCAGTAGACGTTTGAGTACCTGTCAGAAGGAGAAGAGCAAACTATTAGTGATGTTACAGGTCCACCAGTAAACTTTTGAGTACCTGTCAGAAGGAGAAGAGCAAACTATTAGTGATGTTACAGGTCCACCAGTAGACGTTTGAGTACCTGTCAGAAGGAGAAGAACAAACTGTATTAGTGGTGTTACAGGTCCACCAGTAGACGTTTGAGTACCTATCAGAAGGAGAAGAACAAACTGTATTAGTGGTGTTACAGGTCCACCAGTAGTCATTTGAGTACCTGTCGGAAGGAGAAGAACAAACTGTATTAGTGGTGTTACAGGTGCACCAGTAGACGTTTGAGTACCTGTCAGAAGGAGAAGAACAAACTATTAGTGGTGTTACAGGTCCACCAGTAGACGTTTGAGTACCTGTCAGAAGGAGAAGAGCAAACTATTAGTGGTGTTACAGGTCCACCAGTAGACCTTTGAGTACCTGTCAGAAGGAGAAGAACAAACTGTATTAGTGGTGTTACAGGTCCACCAGTAGACGTTTGAGTACCGGTCAGAAGGAGAAGAGCAAACTATTAGTGGTGTTACAGGTCCACCAGTAGACTTTTGAGTACCTGTCAGAAGGAGAAGAACAAACTATTAGTGGTGTTACAGGTCCACCAGTAGACGTTTGAGTACCTGTCAGAAGGAGAAGAACAAACTGTATTAGTGGTGTTACAGGTCCACCAGTAGACGTTTGAGTACCTGTCAGAAGGAGAAGAACAAACTGTATTAGTGGTGTTACAGGTCCACCAGTAGACGTTTGAGTACCTGTCAGAAGGAGAAGAGCAAACTATTAGTGGTGTTACAGGTCCACCAGTAGACTTTTGAGTACCTGTCAGAAGGAGAAGAAGAAACTATTAGTGGTGTTACAGGTCCACCAGTAGACTTTTGAGTACCTGTCAGAAGAAGAAGAGTGGTCTGTATTAGTCAATAGTGGCGTTACAGGTCCACCAGTAGATAAACTTTTGAGTATCTGTTACAGGTCCACCAGTAAACCTTTCAGTATGTGGCAGAAGAACAAGAGCAGCCTGTGCAGCAGTTAAAGTGGAGTGTCATGTCGGGTTGCCCATGTGCTGTTTTCATTAAGTTTAACAAACCCCAGTGTTGTTTTCTGTTCCTTACAAGTGCTGGTCAGTTGTTTATTTGTATGTCAACTCCTTTGTTGTTGTTGTTTTTAAAGTAATTTTTGGTTGTTTTATCAACAGCCTTCTTCTGAAACCTTAAATAATGGTATTGTGGCAGTGGTCTTGCGAAAGCCTATGTAAACTTCCTTTTTTATGAATATTTTGTTTTTTGTGTTGTTTGTTGGCTGGTTGATTTGTAGATTTTTTGTATGTATATATCAGCATGTACAATTTGAACATTTCAGACTTAGGCTAGAATCAAAGGCATACTTACACACACTCGATGACATGGGGTTTGTACCTCAGTGACAGTCTTCTGATTTCTGCTCTGAAAAGAATGGAGTGAGGTCTTGGTTTGTACACCAGGGACAGTCTTCTGATTTCTGGTCTGAAAAGAATGGAGAGAAGTCTTGGCTTTGCAAGAGAAGCGTAATGTGTTTTTGTCTCATTTGTCGTCTTCATATCTTTCAATTTACTTAAGCCCACATTGCCAATGTCACATCTTTTCACTTTTTTTCTGCTGGTCTCATCCATTATTATTTGTTGGAACTGTTTTTGTTCAATCCATTCAGTCATTGGCATGGTTTGTATTGATATGTGTATAATACAAATATTATATTCTTGGTTTCAAAACATATGCAATAAGCTATACATTATTGCTATTGCATGGTCAAAGTCTTTCTGGAACATATCCTCTTTTATTTAATTTTTATTTCTCTCTCTCACTCTGTCTCTCTCTCTTTTTATTTTTTTCTCTCTCTTTTTTCTTCTTCTTTTCTTCCCTATTTTTTATTTTTATTATAAATATATATATATATATATCAATATGAAAAAGAAAAACATTCACTAAAAAGGCGTGAGAGTGAACTATATCGAGCTGTTTTGTGATCGGTTTGTTGTTTGAAATCCCACGTATCTCTGTTTAACTCATTGAATCAATAATAATAAGACTTCTGCCTTCCTGGTGTTTTCAGCGTAGTTGCTGATGTATTGGGTTCACCATAGAAAGGTAGATTGCATGCTAGTTTGGGGGTAATGTTTATTGGTAGTAGTAAAGATGTGTAAAATTAGTTTTTCTTAAAATTATGTGTTCTTGCCCTCAGTGCCCCCCCCCCCCCCACAACCCCTCCACCCCCACCCCCTTATCTACACATAATGATCAGTATTATCATTATGTTAACTGTCATGTTATAATAACATGGGAATTGTAGTAATTGTGTTTTGTTTCAAAAGCGAGGTTGTGTTTAGTTCACATGTGGAATTCTGGAGTTCTGGAGTTCATGTGTGGGTGAATTCTGTGTAGCCAAGTTTCTCAGTAGCGGAGATGAAAAAGAAAAGCAAAGGTGTGGTTGTTACTGACTGTGGGAATAGAATTACTGGTCTGGTTGTGTGAGACTTGCTTTGGTTTGCCAGTTCAGTGGGTGTTTCAGAACCAGAAGGTTAGATGTAGTGAGGGAAGTTTGCCTGTGGAGCACATCAGAATGGAATACAATGGCTAACTAACACAAAGGCGCACACACGTGCACGCAAGCACACACACATGCCCACGCACACACACACACACACACACACACACACATGCATGCTCTCTCTCACACACACACACACACATGCATGTTTAAAAAGCATCAGAATGGAATACAAGGGCTAACACACACACACACGCATACACATCAAAATGGAATACAAGGGCTAACACAAAGGCACACACACATGCACGCAAGCACACACATGCACACGCACACACACACACTGGCACACACATGCATGCTCTCTCTCACATGCACACACACTCACACACACACACATGCATGTGTATACACACACACACACACACACACACACACACATACATCAGAATGGAATACAAGGGCTAACACACACACACACATACACATCAAAATGGAATACAAGGGCTAACATACACACACGTGCACACATGCATGTCATATTTTAGCCGGCAGATGTGTTGCAGAAATTGTGAGCAGCCCAAGTATTTGTAGTAATGTTTTTCTTTGTGAATGCTCGTAGTGGAGAGTTTAAGTTTTGTTGTTGTTGTGGTGAAAATACTTTAGGGAAAACAGTCTGAGGAGTCCATAGTATATTTCACCATTGGAGAAACACTACAGCAATGAAAGTGCCTCAGAAAGTATTTATTAATTCAGCATATTGGTTACATTGGTGAATTAAGTTTGGATGTTTATGTGATTTTTCTGGTGTTTGGGTGTGTTTATGGGTAGATTCCCTTTCTTGGCTGGGCATTAATAGTCCCCTCCCTCTCTCTCTCTCTCTCTCTCTCTCTCTCTCTCTCTCTCTCTCTCTTCCTTTGTGCGCTTGACATTTTTATTCCTCAGGTGAATTGTTTCAAAATTCCAAAGTTACCCATCAGAGATATAAGCACAAAGATTTCTTTGAGCTCAGTGGCATAAACTATATTAGCACGCTTGTAAAATGTAGTGTAACGGCATGGTGTCAAGTGACTCCTGATCTTTTCCAGCCTTAAAAGGAACTGATTATTCAAGTTCTGCAACAGCAAATAAATGATTTTTTTTTTTTTTTTTAATGAAATCAATTTTTGTTATTTAGTCTGTTGCTCTCTTTTTTTCTTTTCTTTTTTTGCATTTGCTTGTGTATTTTTACCCCCCAAAGTGACGAATTATAATGAGCTACAAATACCCAGTAGGTTAGTCCTTTTTTCTAGAATACTGCAATACCTTACCGGAAGTTCACTTCATAGAGTTGGACACCAAAACAAAATTGATGACAACAATTCAAACCAAAGATTTTTATATTTTTTCCTCTGTCACCTGTATATCGAACTGAGAGCTCTTTCTGCTCAGTCTGTGACATCAAAGACACTTTGGTGAAGGATGTTAAACTGGATCATGTTCTTTTCATCTGCTCTAAGCATTTTTTTTGGGGGGGAGGGGGTATTTTCGAATTGAACCTAAAAAAGCTAGCTATCTCCTTTAACAAAGCTTTCAGCTCTCTCATTTCTTCTTCTTTCTTCCTTCCTTTGTTGTTGTTGTTGTCATCTTTTTTCTTGCTGTTCGTTATGTAAGGCTCCTTTTTGCTGTTGGATTTTGCTATCTGAGGAAAGCCTGTGTGGACCACAGCTCAAGATTTCTTATACACATAAAACTGTATGTCTCTGTTGCGCCAGCCAACTGCTTTTTTCTTTTCTTTTCTTTTTTCTCTCTCTCCCTGGGATAGGCCATAATACAGCTTTGTGTGCTTCACCCACTGTCAGGACTTATGCCTTGATGATTTCAGCCTCCCTGATTCATTCAACCTCATTTTCCCCCCAGCCCTCTTTAAACGTATAATGGTGTGTGTCATGGACGGTGATTCAGACTTTGACTTGTGATTTGGTGAATTCCGTTTCATTCTGATCTGACTTTCTGGGTTGACTGGAACTAAAATATCAGGTAACTGACTGCATTTTTTGTTTTGTTTGTTTTTTCTCTCGGTAAAAAATAAAAATAAAATCATAAGTAAATAAAGTGTTTTTTTTAACATATTTTTTATTGTGTATAATAAGCTGGATCATGTGTTTCAAGCATTGTGTTATATTGAAATGACTTTTTGGCCGATGCTGCACTTTTTCTGTCAGTGTACATGTGATTTTTGTTTGGTTTTTAACAGCCGTTGGATGCTGCGAAGTTGTTGTTTTTTGTTGTTGTTGTTGTTTTTGTTTTGGTGTTGTTTTTATGAAGCGGCACGTGTGGGTGGGGGAGTCTGTGAGAACTACACAGTGCTGAACTCAGAGGAAATTTTGTGAAACACTAGTATGAATTCTTCCTTTATTATCATTTGTAGATCTTGGCCTCTTTTTCTTTCTTTTTTTCATTTTCTTAGGATTTTGTTCTTTACTTGCGTGCAACATAGCCTGAGCTGAGCTGTCTGAGACAGGAGGAAAAACAGAAAACAGACTGAGAGAGAGTGGCCCATGATAGGAGTGTGTGCCATGCGAAATGGCCAGCCGAGCTGACATATGATCAGGTGATGACATCCAAAGAACCAGCACGCTCCTAGATCCGGTTTCTGGCCCACACACCCTACCCTTCCTCGCATCTCCGCGATAGGTGGTTGCGCGGTGACAGCCTGAGAAAACTGGGAGGCGATCGAGAGTTGATCCAGCTTTCCTCGGGGGATAGTTTAGAAGGGGGTTTCCACTGGCTGTGGCAGAACCAACTGTCACAGAGATCAGGGACCAAAGTGCAGGCCAGTAGTCGCTGCTGGGCGTGTGCTGCACAGCATGACCTTTTCGTTTTTGTTTCTGTGCTTTGTTGCTGTTGTTTCTTTTGGTCTTACGTGACCACAGTGTCTTTGCTGTTCGTCAACTTGCACACAGCGTTTCTTTATTTTTTAAACAGACCCACAGCTGTAGGTTAAACAGCTGGAAATGTTGAACTATTGTAAAATAGTGGGTCTGTCCTCAGAGGCATCATGACATAAGCTGATGAAATGTTCATCCATTTGGCAAAAAGGAAAAATGTTCACTTTGTATGAGTGTGTAAACTTAGGTTATGTGTGTGTGTGTGTGGTTATTTTTTGGTATGTATATGTGTGTTTTGTTTCTTCTTCTTTAAAAAAAAAATCTGTTTTATCTCTCTGTCCCTTCCCCCTTCTCTCTTGGTTTTTTTTTCAAGAGTGGCCACAATCATTATACTGATTGCCATGCTACTTGTGTGCGGTATGTGTGTGTTCCGTGCCGCTGGGCAACCACTAGTGGAAACTAGAAGCGAGGTCTTTACCATTTTGCACTGATGTTGTGGAAGCTGATACCGTGGGCCTTTCTGACGTCTATATTAGATAACCGGGGTCACTTGCATGCCCACGTCCACAGATGTGCGAATGAGGTTGCAGTCGTGCGATATTTTTACAAGCCAGTTAAAAAAGTTTTGTTTTGTTTGTTTGTTATAGATGTGTTTGTTTTGATTCAACCAGTGCTTTTTTTCTTTCTTTTTTTTTCCCCCCCCCCCCAACACAGTGGTTTGGGGTATAATGGGGTCACTGTCCATGCGTCCTATTCTTCTGCTTCTTTATGTATTTTTCATCAGATTGAGTGGTTTATAACTAAAAACTGTCCAGTTGACAAATAAAGATAAGCGCCAGTTAAGTCCTTTCCCCTCTCAGCTGTTTAATTTTGCACCAAGAACAGTGGCTTGCAGCTTGCTGTGTGTTTTCTTGCTGTCAGTTTAAGTGACGAGATTTCTGTTCATGCTCGTGCAGTCGGTTATTTTTTCTCTGAAACGAAATGAAAATGGTTTGTTTTACTTTGGTGCTCATAAGCTGTGTGGCAGTTCTTGCGCAGTCTGCAGACTTAAATGTGGCTGATTAGAGAGTGTTCCGTGTGTTGAGTAATGCTGAAGTGGCGTGAACAGGTTAGTTTTACCACAGGTCTTCTGAATACATTACCCCCCCCCCCCCCCCCCCCGCACACCCACATACACACACACCACCACCACCACCCCGTCAACTCTTCGTAGACTAATATATTTAGCAATGTTTTGTTGAAGTGCCTGGTTTAGTTTTGTGTTCGAAAAATTCAAATGGCAGAGAATGTTCGTTAATTTTTTCTTCTTCTTTTTTTGCACATAAGTAATGATTATGGAATGCTTTAAATTCATTTAAACTTTAAACATTTTGTAAAACCGTTGACGGTGAATTTCTTGATTGATTTTCTTTTTACTTTTGCCCCTCTCTCACACCCCCCCCCCCCCATAACCACCCCTGCTCTTCCCCAACCCCGTTAAGTTAATATTGTGTGGCTTGCGATGTTTTGAGGAAATGTTTTATGTTCATGACCAGTATTTAATATCGATGAAAGTGCGTTAGGGTTTTCACATAATAATTATTGTAATAATGTCATGCATATGTACCACTGAATATTAAATTATTCATGGGAACAGATCTTTGTTTGTATGTGTGTGTGTGTGTGTACCATACCGCTAGGTCAAACCAGCTCACAAGAGAACCCTGCCAAAAGTTCCCGCTTTTATTCGCCCAGATATGACCGTCAAAAAACAGTTATCTATCTTTCTCTTCTTTTTCCTATCTCCCCCTTTTTTCTTCTTTTTTCTCCCCTTCTCTTTTTTCTTCTTCTTTTTTCTTTCTTTTTCTTTCTCCTCTTCTCTCTCTTTTTTTCTTTTTTCTTTTTTCTCTTCTCTTTTCTTTTTTTAAGCCTAAGTGGGTCACATAAGCACAGCTTTGTCTGCTGACAGGAATTTTTCTTTCTATCTTCGTCTTGGTACATTCCGGGTCATATCCACCCCAACACACATACCTTTTTTTTCTTTTTTCTTCTTCGTTTTTTTTTCTTTCTTTTTTCTTTTTAAATTTAAAGTCTGTTCACGCAAGTGGTATTACTGTTCTTACAATTGTCAAGCTCTAAACATATGTCGGCAAGTTACCCCAAAACAACAGACCGCAAGAAATTTAACCACCACCCCACCCACCACCTTGCCAAGTTCTCCACATCAGTCAAAAACTTTTTTTACTCTTGATTTGACTAATAATATTTCGTTCGCCCTGTTTATCTATATCTTCGTGGTTGACTGGGGCAACTATCATCCTCAAGTATCTACCATAATCAAGGTTCTTTCCTGAATAATAATAGTAACACCACCACCAACAACAACAATAATAATAATAATAAA
This sequence comes from Alviniconcha marisindica, assembly GCA_018857735.1. NCBI lineage: Eukaryota > Metazoa > Mollusca > Gastropoda > Provannidae > Alviniconcha > Alviniconcha marisindica. Next base: position 1,194,298 of record JABMCL010000145.1, read on the forward strand.
GAGGATTTCTATAGCGCCCATCTACCGCACAAGGTGGGAGCACAGGGTGCTTTACAATAACACCCACACACGCACGCATGCACGCACACACACAACAGAACATAACAACACACACACAGTCGGGGGGGGGGGGGGGGGGGGCGGGGAGCATAGGCTCGGCTGTGAACAACAAAAACGGCTTTTTCCATGGCAGCAACGGAAACACAAGTCACGTACCGTATGTATGTATATATATATATATATGTACACATCTTTTATTTCATTTTCAAGTGGAGTTAGTCATCATATACACAACTTCTGTGTGGTTTTGTCACACATTGTCAAACACAACATTCTCAGCAAAAACAAAACAACAACAAAGTAAAAAAAGTCACATCACAATACAAACGACCACAAAATACATATTGCATAACACCGTAGTTGTGTATATAGATATCGCTGAGCATGAACAAGACGTCCGATCCAACAGCAAGACGGTTCTTGTCTGGTCTCAATGACTAACTGATTTTCGAATAATAATTGTTACAAGTAAAGCTGGTATCATTGTTCGTTACCGCTGGATTACTGTGCACTGTGTAACTGAATGAAATGATGATGCTGGTAGTAATAAAATATATTTAAAAAAAGACGAAGAAGAAGAAGAAAGAGGAAAAAAGAAGAACAAATGGCTCTTATAGCGCAAATCTTTCCGCGCAACAAAAACTGAGGCGCTAAAAACAGTAGTACACGAAAAATTGGGGAATGGGGATTAGCAATCAGAAATTTCAATTTTACTGAAATTTTATTTTTTATTGTGAGGTAGCCTTATTCAGAAAGATAAAGCCCAATGTAAAAACTAAATTTTTAGGGAATTAACTTTAATCTCTCTCTCTCTCTCTCTCTCTCTCTCTCTCTCTCTCTCTCTCTCTCTCTCTCTCTCTCTCTCTCTCTCTCTCTCTCTCTCTCTCTCTCTCTCTCTCTCTCTCTCTCTCTCTCTCTCATAGTACAGGTAGCCTTTGTTTCTCGACGTATTAAATCAGTAATCCACCAGAATATTACATTGTGAATTAAATCTTGGGTCAGCATGTGTGCAACGGCAGCCGATAGCATTAAGTCAGAGGAAGTTTAAATTTATACTATAAAGTTGCCGAACACGATAAATTGCAAACATCTCACTATGCTCGAAAGTGCTTTCATTTGGCCAAAGTGATGCTGCTATGACCATGTGATGCCACTGACCAAAGTGATGCTATTTGACCAAAGTGATGTGACTAGTCTGTTTAACCAATTTCAGTTTGATTTCAGGGAATCAGCACACTAAATGTCACCTTTGCAAAGACAACACAGACCGACACTTCCGTCATCAATTGTACACTGAAAATAATCTTGAACTGGAATTTTAGTGCACAGCACTGTAATAGTTGTTTTGTTGTTGTTGTAGGGTTTTTTGTTTTGGTTTTTCTGTCGTTTTCTTTATTCTTTTTTCTTTTCTCTGCCGCTTTTTTTTTGGGGGGGGGGGGGGATGGTAAATAATCGGATGTTGATGGAATATCTGCTAATTTGCACTCCTTCATTTTCGTTCACTGATTACTTTTTAATTGAAGTGTTTATGTATATAAAAACGGCGGACGGGGGGAGGGGGCGGGATGATACAAGAAACTGTACAAGGTGTGATATAAACAAACAACAATAACACCACCAGCTGATTCGAAAAGATGATCACAGTTTGTTATTTTACAACCGTTGTCAGGTTTAGATCATACGGTATGTAAAGAGGACCCAGCAAGCCACGAACGAACGTTCTTCGTTGAGTCAAACGAAGTGGGTCAACGGCCTAAATAAGTTAAAGCTCTATGTTTAGTGTTAAACCGTGGACCTGTATACCTATAATTATAGGTCCATGGTTGAACCGTAGGTCTTAACGCGGGATTCGATCCCATGTCCTCATGCTAACCAGCTGAGCGTTTCACCGGTGGGGCAGATTAACGGTTCACACTTTCGGGATCGTGAATCAAAGACAACACCGGACTGTTTGTAACGCACAGTATAATGTACACCATACCTTTTCTTAACACGCAGTAAAAGTAGACATACGTATATATTCACAAGAGTTTTCCATAATCTCCTGAAAAAAAGGCGCGCCAGACACATCCATAACAAGCATCTAAGATGTACAAGACGTTTCCAAAGCATGCAACAAAAGCTATACAAGGCGTTTCCATAACGAGCAGCAAAAAATATACCAGACGGTTTCCATTAACGAGTAGCAATTGGTTACCAGACGTTTCCATAATGCGCAACAAAAGATACACCGGACGTTTCCATGACGAGCAGCAAAAGACATACCAGACGTTTCCATAATGCGCAACAAAAGACATACCTGACGTTTCCTTAACAAGCAATAAAAGATACACCGGATTTTTCCATAATGAGCAGCAAAAGATACACCAGATGTTTCCGTAACGCGCGACAAATTATATACCATAACAAGCAGCAAAAGAGAACACCAGAAGTTTCCATAACAAGCAGCAAAAGAGAACACCAGAGGTTTCCATAACAAGCAGAGGGACGTTGATGCGATTTCGTACTGATGGACAAGACCCAGGCTAAACTTTCACATACAAATTTGATTCGTTCTACCGTGAGCGATCACATCATTGTCCATGAATTGATACATACATGAAAATGATGAGAAAAAAATTGTTTTATATATATATTGAAGGGAAAAGGCACTCTGTGTAGCTTCTCAATGTCAAAAGCATGGTGTGCTTTTATAAATAATGTGCTTTTGAATATAATTATATATCAAATAGAAATACATGTCGGCTTCTTCGTTGTTTTTATTTCTAACAACTGATGGAGGTTAAAAAACACAACACTTCTCAAATATTTTGGGTGACTAACACTCGATGATCATTAAAAACAACAACAACATGGACTGTGGTGCTAATATTATTCACAAAATCTTTATCTCGGTCTCTGTCCCCCCCCCCCCCCCCCCCCAACCCACCCCACGTTTTCTTCACCAACTCCAATTACCTCTCTCTATCGTCCTCTCTATCTCTCTATATACGATACTAAAACGGGGGTTTGGGTTTGATTATAGACTTGTTTAATGCCAAGTTCACACTCAACAGCGACCACCGGCGTGGTGGAAGGGATGTACGGGCCGACAGTCGATCTTTGCACACTCCAAGACCCCAAGTTGTCTCCGAAGGGGTACTGGCAGAAACTTGAACTCCCAAGAAATTGGAGAGAGAGGCGGGTGGGTGGGGAGGTGGGGTGAGAGCCGGCATACAGTATGCTGCATCGTCATTGGGCTGTTTTGCAGACGTCAGAAAACACGGTGTGTGTTTTTTTTTTTTTTTTTTTTTTTTTTTTTGGTGGAGCGGGGGTGTGGGGAGGTGGGGTGAGAGCCGGCATACTTTATGTTGAATGATCGTCACTGGGCTGTTTCGGAGACGTCAGAAAACACCGTGTTTTTTTGTTTGTTTTGTTTGTTGTTTTGTTTTTTAACTGCTTTTCTTTTCGGTGTTTATTGGACTCGCTGTGCACAGTACGTGTCAGTATCTTTTCCATGTCTTGCCGTGTCCTTCTCTGCCTAGTTCAGTTCAGTTCTCTTTCAACAACAACAAAACATCTCCTTCAGTGCACTCTACATGAGCATTCAAGTCAATGGAATCATGCAATGCAGAAAATTAATGGAAAGCATCATCGTCATTGCATAACCATCATCACCACCAGAAGGGATCTTTGCAGCGATGTCAATTTGTCGTTGTTGTTAGACTAATTACGGGAAGCAAATTCACTAAACACTGTCCGTCAAACACACAACAACAAAAATACTCATGACAAAAGCAATCTGAACAACAACCACAGTTCTCATTGACATGCTTATTAAGTTACGAACTTGAGTCTAGGTAAAAACTGAAGTTCGCATTGCAGTACTCACTTATAAATGCATAGTTTTCAAACAGAAAATTGGCACGAAATACTACCTTTTTATACAACGTAGCTAATCTCTTGTTCGTGGTGTAATAGAAAAGGCTAAACTGGGTGAGAGAGGAAGAAAGCAGCTCACAATATTATTGTATCACCGAATTTCACTCTCTCGTCGCAATGCACGAACAGTTGGTTTAAACAAAATGTATTCATTCATCGTAATCATAAGTTCAGCAAATACGTACAGGAAACACAAAAGCACGAACAGTTAAGCCAGTCACAGACGCTCATGCACCAAGAATACTTTGTTATAGTAAGTAAGTAAACATGGTGCTTAACGTCCACAGAAACCATAAGGCTTATTAGGGACGGGGGGAAGGGGGTATGGAGGTGTGGGAAGAGGGAGAGTATATACCTATCGCTACACTGTCACCACCAGAATGATCTGCATTAAGATGGGCAGCGATGAGAGCCATTTTAATGTTTCATTAATTGTGAGGGACAAAGTCACAAGACCATGTCCACAAACCACAACTTTTGAAGAGAAAGGAGAGCCGAAGCGGTATCGAACCGAGGTCCTTCCGTTTACCAGCCTACCGCCTTACCGCTAGACCAAACCGGCTCTCAATACTTTGTTATTTTTTTCCTTTTTCACTTTGTAGTATCTCGCACGAAATGCATTTTTAGCTTGACGAGAAAGAGTATTATTTCATCGCGTTAAAATATAGATTTCTGACAAAAACACCACGGCGTCTGTTGTAAACAATACATAGCTTTAGTCTTATCGAATAACTGTGTCCAAAAGTCAGACAAAAGAACATAGTCGTTATAGATGATACGCCAAATCTGCCCCCTCTCAACCCCCTCTTCATGTGTTGCATTAACAAAATAGATATCTTATGTACCCTTCATTTCACTAGAACACAGGTATGGGGGGTGGGGGGTGGGGTGGGGAAGGGTCAGGGTCGGGGGCACTGTGCTGATATGTTTGGGCAAAAAATGTTAATTCTCACGAAGAAAGATATTTCTTGGTCTCCTGAAAAGATCAAAAATACACGCTAGTTGATTGTGTTCGTGGTCAGGATATTATGATTATATGATATAACGTGACCAGTCTTCCGAAATGCTGAATATGTTTGAAAGTGAACTTTTCTAGTCATTATTACTGTGAAAGTGGACCTTTCTAGTCACTATTACTGTGAAAAGGGACTTTTCCATTCACTATTACTGTGACTATCATATAATAAGATCAGACCTGTGAAATGGTCACGACGGCTGAAAGCTGATTTTGCAGGTCCACAATTACGTTATTACTGCACGACTTAAAACCAGACTTGCGAAATGCTGAATATGTTTGAAAGTGGACTTTTCCAGTCACTATTACTGTGACTACCATATAGACCGCAAGACCAAGCCTGTGAAATGGTCACGATGGCTGAAAGCTGACTTTGCAGGTCCACATGTTGTGACTGCACGACATAAAACAGGCTTCTGAAATGATCGAAGCGACCGAAAGTGGTCTTTGCATGTCAGTACAACTGTGAGTGCAAGATATTGTAAGACCCAGTTTCCGAAATGATCAAGACGTCGGGAAATCCATGTTGCTAGCCAATAGGGTTGTGACTGCATTTTATACAACAAAGCCATGCATGCAGCCCTACGAAATGACCAAGACTTCTAAAACGTGACTTCACCGGTCCATGTATTGTGACTGGAAGATACAACAAGACCATGGCAGAGTTCCGAAACGACCATGACGTCTAAAAGTATACTTTACTGGTCAATACGGCTGGTGTAATTGAATAATATGTCAAAATACCTTTTCGAAACATCATGACGTCTAAAAGTATACTTTACTGGTCAATGTAATTGCATGATATAACAAGATTACCTTTCCGAAATGATCAAGACGTCTAAAAGCAGACTTTACTGGTCAATATTTAACTGATGCGATTGTATGATATGACAAGATCACCTTTCCGAAACGATCATGACGTCTAATGGTAGACTTTACTGGTCAATATTGCGGATGTGACTGCATGATATAATAATCACCTTTCCGAAAAGGTCTAATAATGACTTTCCTCGTCAACATCAACCTCGTTACATAATACAGCGCGACCGGACTGATGCTCCCATTTGTACGTGTTCATACAAGGTTACCTTCCCGAAACGATCATGACGTCTAAAAGTAGACTTTACTGTCACTATAACGGATGTGACTGCATGATATAATAATCACCTTTCCGAAAAGGTCTAGACGTCTAATATTGACTTTGCTCGTCAACAAATTGCGCTTGCATAATACAGCGCGACCGGCAGCAGGCTGCCATTTGTACTTGTTCGTACAGTTAGGAGACTCGTCCTTGTTTGGCTTGAAATCTGCAGTCTTGGTTTACACAGATCCTCAGAAATCTGCCCCCACTTCCTCGAATAAACAAAAATGGTCGTAAATTGATTCTGATATGGTTCCTTTTTCGTGTTCACCAAACCATGGATTCCCACATGCACTCTCAGTTGTCTGATTTGTCAACATAAAGCCATACAACTGTGCATGACACTATTTATAAACTCACTTGCAAGTTATCGGGTCTGTTGGAAAGGCAGATGCTAATGTCTATGGTTGTAGAACATTTTAAGGAGTAGGGCTGAGCGGCATATATTTTATATTACCGTGTACTTTATTCCTGGGTCGTTATAAGATGTATTTCGTTGCCAATATTCGACAAGGGTTTAGGTTCAAACAAATCCAGATTTTTGGCTTTAATTATGCGTTTCAGTCACACCAGTATTTACAAACTATACTCTCTCTTCTTTTTCTCTGACCCTCCCCCGGACTCTCTCTCTCTCTCTCTCTCTCTCTCTCTCTCTCACACACACACACACACTCTCTCTCTCTCTCTCACACACACACACACACACACACACACACCGCATCACCAACCACACCACTGTGACCTCCTTCTCTTCTCCCCCAAAACCACCCCCACCTCTCCAACATACTGACGACAATAATCCGTATGAAGCAAAGAGAGGGTAGTGGTGGTTGTGGTGGTAGTGGTGAATAAAAACAGTTTTCGATCCAACGTGCCCGCAAAAAAAAAAAAAAAAAAAAAAAAATACACCCAGAAACTGACAGAGTCATTGCTCGTGAAGACGGAAGAGTCTTCTCCTTCTGCCGGGTACGTTACAGTCACACTCTTCACCCGGCTAGAGATGCAGGTTACTTCTGAATGATGGTGGGGTGCGTGGGGAGAACGAGAGACGGGCGTGAGTGTCTGTGTCGACGACCACGTCCTCATACGACTCTGCGGCACGCTGCGCAGCACACCTTCTTGTAGTACTTGTAGGGGCAGAGTCGCGCCTGGACGACGATGCGGCAGTTCCAGAATGTGTTCTTGCAGTTCCCGTCTGAAAAACAAAAAAACAAAAACAAATACAACGTTGTGCGTGAGTCACGTGCAGGGTGAACACGCACACAAATGTGTACCGAAGGACGTAAGCTATAAAATCAGATTAAAATCCAAACTGAAGAAGAAGAAGAAGAAGAAGAAGAGAATCTTGGTGCATGTGTGCAGAATATTATCACGTCATGTCCCGACCCCTTCCAGCCACGCACTCTGATATAACCGTCCTGGTTGACTTGGGCGTAAAGAACCAAGTTATTTACTCCAAGCCCCCCAACTCCGCCACCCGCTCTCTCTCTCAGTCTCACACACACACACACACACACACACACACACACACACACACACACACTCACACACAAGCAACCAAACACGCGCACACACGAACATACGCACGCACGCACATACACACGCACGCACGCACGCACGCACGCACGCACGCACGCACACACACACACACACGCACACACACACACTGCACAGCGATTGTGCAAAATCCCGGTCAAGTGCAGTCAAACAACTGCTCCCATTCAGACACAACAAAAAATGGTCTCAATCCACAACAATTAGTGATATGCAGGTAGACTTGGCTGTGGAGGGTATGGGGGAAGGGGGGGGGGGGGAGGGAACCACATCAAACGCAGAAACAGCAAAGTGTGCAACCTTACCCAGTATGTGCAAGCTGCTAGAGATTGAACTGAATGGATTAGCACACAAAACACATGTTCAGCCGTAAACCATATCCGCTTAAGTCTAGAGCTTCGACATGGACACACAAAAACTACTGATATTTATGCACAACACTTACTGTGTATACTGAGACAGGGAAAGGGAAACGTGGAGAATTAGAAACAAGGATTATTACAAGTGGCGGTTAGGGCAGGAAAAAGAGTTAAAAGACTGCCAAAAAAGAAAATTTGTGTGTGTGTTGGGGGGGGGGGGTATCCCCTTCCCCTCCACACTAGCATTGCAGTTGCAGATGATCTGAGGGAGAGAGAGAAAAGAGAGAGGGGGAGAGAGAGAGAGAGAGAGAGAGAGAGAGAGAGAGAGAGAGATTGATTGATTGATTGAACTTAATTACGCAAGGAGAGAGAGAGAGAGAGAGAGAGAGAGAGAGAGAGAGAGAGAGAGAGAGAGAGAGAGAGAGAGAGAGAGAGAGACACAGACAGAGACAGACAGAGACAGACAGAGACAGACAGACAGACAGACAGAGAGGTCTTAATTCGCTCTGAGTGTCAGAGCTCAGGAGCTGTGTGAAAGTCGAGGTGGACTTCCTTGGCTCCCCGTCCCTAATAATCCGTACGGTCTCTGTGGACGTAATCAGGTAACTATACTTATCATGAACACTGTCCAGGGAGATAGGGGTCACTATATATTGTGAACACGGTCCAGAGATACAGGAGTCACTATATCATAAACACGGTCCAGGGACATTGGTCGCGATGCCATGAACACGGTCCAGAGAGAGAGAGGGATTTCTATATCATGAACACGGACCAAAGAGAGGGGGAAGGTCACTATACCATGAACATGATCCTAAGAGATACGGATCACTATATACCACGAATAGGGTCCATGATCCAGAGAGCTAGGGGTCACAGAATCATTTACACGGTCCAGAAAGACAGGGGTCACTGCATCATGAACAGGGTCCAGAAATACAGGGGTAGCTGTATCATGAACAGGGTCACGATCCAGAAATACATGGGTCACTGCATCATTTACACGGTCCAGAAATACATGGGTCACTGCGTCATGTACAAGCTCAAGAAATTCAGGGGTAGCTGCATCATGAACAGGGTCCAGAAAGACATGGGTCACAGCATCATGTACACCGTCCAGAAAGACATGGGTCACTGCATCGTGAACAGGGTCCAGAAAGACATGCGTCACTGCATCATGTACACGGTCCAGAAATATAGGGGTAGCTGTATCGTGAACAGGGTCCCGAAAGACAGGGGTCACAGCATCATGTATACGGTCCAGAAAGACAGGGGTCACTGCATCATGTATACGGTCCAGAAAGACAGGGGTCACAGCATCATGTATACGGTCCAGAAAGACAGGGGTCACTGCATCATAAACAGGGTCCTGCACTGCATCATGAACAGGGTCCAGAAAGATATGGGTCACTGCATCATGTACACGCTCCAGAAATACGGGGGTAGCTGCATCATGAACAGGGTCCAGAAAGGCATGGGTCACTGCATCATTTACACGGTCCTGAAAGACGGGTCACTGCATCATGAACAGGGTCCGGCACTGCATCATGAACAGGGTCCATAAATACATGGGTCACTACATCATGAACACGCTCCAGAAATACAGGGTTAGCTGCATCATGAACAGGGTCCCGAAAGGCATGGGTCACTGCATCATTTACACGGTCCAGAAAGACAGGGGTCACTGCATCATGAACAGGGTCCGGCACTGCATCATGAACAGGGTCCATAAATACAAGGGTAACTGCGTCATGTACAGGGTGCAACAAACATGGAGGGGCAGTGCAGATGGTAGGGTGCAGTCAGTAGGGTTAGGTGGGAGCCACGTCAAATCTTCACCAATGGCTTTGGGGTCGGCCGGCATTCTGTCCACCACGCTGTTCTTCCGGCCGTTGTCGCTGTTTTCTTTGTTGACGTTGTCGTTGATGTTGTTGGTGGTGGTGGCGATGTTCGCGTTGCTGTTGTCGTCGTCGTCATCGTCGTCGTCGTCGTCGTTTTTGATGATGCTGTCCTCGGCTTTTTTGTCGTCGAAGTTGTTGCTGTTGCTGTTGTCGATGCGGTTGCTGATGATAACGTTGCCACCGAACCTATCCTCCTCCTCTTCTTCCTCCTCTTCCTCCTCCTCCACCTCCTCCTCCTCCTCCTCCTCCTCGGCTTCTACGTACACAGCGTTGGGGGACTGCGGTCCTTGGGCGGTGATGACTGGTAGGGAGGAAGAGTACCGTACACCTTTCTTTAAAGGAACTGGCCGTCTCAAAACACGTTTTGCCCCCAAAGCGGGAGAGATCAACACAGAACCATCACATTACGTATAAATATATAGTGTTTAGAATTGTCCCTTTTGATTTCATATCGAATTTAGAACACGAGTTTTGTTTTGTTTTTGTTTTTTTGTGTGTGTGTGTTTTTTAGTTACACTTCAGCGCACTAAGTGGCCCAAATCGAGGGAAAATACTTCTCCAGGCTAAACTTTGAAGACACCACGGAAAGCGTCAGTCCATGGAAGCAAAATCAGCACTCGCTAAAAATCTAGAATATAATCGGTATGCAATCGTAAAATAAAATTCTTGATTTTTTTAGGTGTTTCAATCTCTTCTAGCAGTTGGGGGCAAAAAACTTGTTTTTGAGAATGCCAGTACCTTGATAACGGAAA